>CM065717.1:42525554-42555554 GCA_033310375.1 Conus canariensis
GTTAATAATGGTTATAACGGCAAATAACTTTTTTTCTTCTTTCAAAAGGTACTTGACCGATTGTAAAGCGGTTTGGACGAATTTGTGTCAAATCAAGGCCTTCCTGCAGATAATGGGATATAATTGTTACAATTCTATAAATAACTGTTAAAAACTGTTGAAATATCAGGAAAATATGTTTCACTCTTTTCACAGAAAACTGATCGTTCTGAAAATTGGTAGGTATGTTAAATATGGCTAAGGCTTATGCTGGCATTTTATTTTTCAACGATCTTCACCGGCTTCCGCCGTGACGACCATAAATGTTTCTTCTCTCTCCTTTATTGAATATCTTAGAATCTACTTGACTGAGTTTTAAGCGATTTTTGAGAGATTGTGGCAAAGCAAAGAGCTCTTGATACAAATATGGATATGGGCCTATATTTGTGACAGTTAGAAAACGTTGCTATTCAAGATATACTGGGAGTACAATCATATGCTTTGCATCTTGTTATAATTATTTCCCTTGTTATAGGTCTGTTCCCCTCTATTTCATTAAGTGCCTCTTTTAACCAATTTACAACAGCCCCCCCCCCCCCCCCAGCCCCCCCCCCAAAAAAAAAAATAAAAAAAAATCACATCTCGTGATTAATCTGAGTTTTGGTGTGTGCAGTGTTTGTCGTTGGCAAGCGTATGAGTGAAAAAGATTATATGTGATTATATGTATCAGGGCTGGTGGTAAAGAAAAGTTACTATTTTTCGCCAGAGTATTTGAGCGTGGCTCTTTTGTCTTTGACAGGCTTCCTGCAGTTCCTACATCCAACTTGTCAATGTTGAGTGTAGGTACCACAAAACTAGATTTAATGAAACTGGGAGTACAAAAATGAGACCCTCGTGTGGCATTAGCTGAATTGAATGCTTCTAGTGTAAACTCAGGCGCTCGAAATGGGGTTTATTTGTCTGGGAACATAAAATTGACTACGTTTTAGGATAGAGATTTAAAGACAGAAATAATAATAGGTTAGACACAAAAAAATGAACTTTGCATTCAAACAGACTAAACAGAAGAAAGAAAAATCTAGGGTACCAGTCAAAAACCAATGGAAACGTTCTTTCTGCAGATCGTTTTATTCAATTTGTCATCAACAGGGAAACACAGGCGTATTTAAACATCTAATCATTGTTCAAAGAAAGCTAGAATGTAACAAAAGGAGAAAAAAAAGATAATTCAAATGTGAAGCTTTACACAGCTACAGCAGACAATGTTTTTCTTCCCAATAAAAAATAGCTTACATTTAAATTTCTTGCATTTGTCTCATTCAAAATCATGTCAGATCCAGCGTTATGCACATTTTATAATAAACGATGAAATGTTAACGCGTTTGCAATCAAAGAACTTTTACTGTTTTCAAGTTTAGTTACACCAGAACCTCCTATACCAAATCCAACAACAATGTAGAACTACACAATCTACAACATACGGCTGTTTTGAATTTCAGGTAAACACACAGTGCCAGAATGTGATTTGACACGACTAGAATGAAAATACTGTCAAGTTCAGAACTGTAATTTTCAGCGTTTTCTAAATTTACACACTCAGCCAGCAATTCAGCCGTAGATAACTTTAAAAAAAAAAAAGAATATAAACAACGATTCGACAAAATTAAGTAATGATGATAAAGAGAGTGACATGAAAAATTAAAATAAGACCATGAAACACTAATCATTGTCACACATATATTCTACAAAAATCAAACCGTTGTCACATGAACAACACCCCAATGTAAAACAATGCAATTTGTTTTAAAAAGAAACTTGTTATTCTCAAATCGAAAATCAAAGTGTTCTAAAACGTAACACCATATACATGCCATCTGCAAGTGTAGTTTCTGGCTTTTTTCCAGGTCTTTCATTCTCCATTTAAACAATCGGAGTAGTCACCTGTGAGTGATTAATTTTTGTAGTTGTGTTATTGCTGTATGTCTTACACGAGTGTGTATATACCATGTGAACAGAGGTCTGTGGTCGAAGTTCGAAAAATAGTTTGAAAAGTCCTTGAAATATGAGGTCACTTATACGATTTATACTCATTCAAAATTCTCATTCAAAACGGTGAACACGGAACTGCCAGATGAATCACTTTTAAATGTTGAACACATTAACATTACTGAGCACACAGTTTGGCACACAGATTTTCAACAAGGAAACAAAAAATAATAAAACGCTGTCACATGAACAATATCCGAGTGTCAAATTCAGCTGGATGTACACTGTGCACAATTATCAAAAACAAATTACAGAGTACAAACCGTAACAGCAAAACATAACAAAAATATCATTACCGTCACATCGACAATGAAAATGTCAAACGCAACATCGTAGCCATATTACACATTAAGGCCCATTTCTTTTCCTACCAGCCAGTCTTTAATTGCAAACTTGTGAGGAACTGCAAATCTTTGATTTGCTCACATTATACATGAAAGAAACAGTCTTTCAAAATGACAGTTGAGAAGAGAACAGTGATGTGCACTTTCGTACAACCTTCTGCGCTACGAGAAGACGATTTCAGAAACTGATCAGTACCTCTGATTTGTCCAAATGCCAGTGATATAAAAGTTTCTGAAATCGTCTTCCCTCAACCAGAGCCAAGTGTTGTACCACTGTCTATTATTTACATTCCGCCTGATTTCCAAGGCAAGACCGCTTGCTCGTCCTGCTGCACGTATCAGTCTTCTAATACTGACGGGATTTGGAACGTTGGGGATAACAGAGAAGTCAGTGTGCAGTCTGGGTAAAGGGATTCTGGAAACTGTCAGCCTGAAAAATGTGTTCACATTTTGCAGCGTGTATCTGAAGCTTGGATCCATTCGGACTGCATGGTGGATTATCAAAGCCTGGATTTCTTGAGGCAAAAACTCGCGACTATTGAAAGGGACTGTAGGAGTCGGAGTGCCGTTGTGGTTGTTGTCAGGGACATCGTCATTGACTGTAGGAGTCGCAGTGCCGTTATTGTTGTCAGGGACATTGGCATTGACTGTAGGAGTCGCAATGCTGTTGTCGTTGTTGTCAGGGACATTGACATTGACTGTAGGAGTCGCAGTGCCGTTGTCGTTGTCAGGGACATTTGCATTGGCTGCAGGAGTCGCAGTGCCGTTGTCGTTGTTACCAGGGACTTTGCATTGACTGTAGGAGTCGCAGTGCCGTTGTCGTTGTCAGTACCAATACATTGCAAAATCAGTGGAAGTCGCACTTTCCTGGGAACACCAATACTGGTGTAATGTTCAGGGTAATAACCCAGGGTCAGAGTGAAAATACCAGGATGGTATGGTCGTTGGTCTGGGGTGATGAGAGTAGAATAATCAGGGCCATTTCCTGATACCACCAACATTTGAACATGGTAGACGGCTGAGAGCGCGGACAAAGTCAGGTGGTCGCCGCACGTACCGTCTTGTCATGTCCATGACATAATCATGAACGTTTCCGTCAATGAATGGGCTGTATGTGTCCATGTTGTCGATGATATGGTTTACAGCGTCCCTTCGGAGAGCTTCTGCAGTTCTGTTGACTCCAAACAGGGAAAGCTGATGGCCAATAGCCTCAAATTGACAGTTACCAGGACTATCTGTTGGATCTAGGATCACTTCAATGTTCATGGCCTCCAGGTTTTTGATTCTGTCAGAATGATTCAAGGGAATGGAATACTTTTGTCTGTGTTCTTCTGTATTGAGCGCTGTTTCCATTTTTTTCCCCTGGCATCTCTTTTCTTTCTTCGTTCCTTTGTAGCTGTTGTGCTTGTAATATCAGTGACGATATCCACTGACTCACCATTTCTCCGTTGGTTTGTGGTATTGAATCTTGTATTTATTTCGAGCCAAAGATCGCTCAGTGACCCTGCCTCTACAAACAGACCTTCGATAGGGAACACGTATTCTACTGGTGGATTTTGGGGGGTACCGGCTCAGAACCTCTTCGCCAAGACTGTACAGGGATGGACATTGGCGATGTGATGCGATGCTTTTCTTTGCTGCTTTTTTGAGAGGCTTCTGCTACTTTGTTTATCAGTGATAGTGATCTGCTGAAATACACCTCAGACGGGCATTTTGTTTTTGCCAGTACATCTTTGGGCGTGTCATTGATGGATTTTTGAATGAGGTGCAAATTCTTTGCCCAGTTGAATCCTCCTTTGCAAGCTGTCATGAATGAAATTTTCTTTCGGATCTCCCGATGTGATCACTCACATTTGCCTTGAGTCTGTGGGTGATACGCACTACTCCTGATTGTTCTGACAGTTTTGGAATGCAACAGTCGTTCTGTCTCCCCCTTGAATTCCGTGCCCTGATCGAACTGAACACAAGTAGGAATTCCGTGTCCTGAGAAAATTTCATTCAGTGTTCTTGCTACAGTCCTACTACTTTTGCTTGCAAGTGGTCTCAGGATCAGAAAACGAGAGAATGTGTCCAGAACTGACAGAATGTACTGCTGCGGTTTTCCGTTGTGAAGGACCAGCTCATTTCTCATGTCAATTAAATCAAGCTGCCAGCGTTCATTTACTGCAGTGGCCATGACTGGTTTGGGAGGGACTGTGTTTGTGAGCCTTGCATTTCTTTCTTGGTATCTTTTTGACACACCAAGAACTGTTCGTACTTTCGTGTACGAAACACCAGCAAATTTCTCTGTGACTTGCCTTCAAACTGTTCTAGACCCAGATCCGAGATTTTCATCAAATCTATGTTTTACTGTCTGTCGTGCCTCACTTTCAATCAGAACTGGTTTTCCTCAGAAATGTACATTTCCTTCTACAAGAAAAGTCATGTTTGCGTCTTTGATACTGCCTCACAGTACTTTTTTTTCCACAGCAGTGCGGTTTTTCTTTGGAACTTTGAACTTTCCTTTCAGAAGACGTCGAAGTGTGAAATGCTTATCTCTGGAAACGGATTGCAAGTATCCTCTGGCGCTAGGGCAGCTGTCTTCCTGGTCGACTTGCTTTGCTTGATCCATTTTCTCATTCGATCTGGAACACACACACATACTACTACTACTACTACTACTACTACTACTACTACTACTACTACTACTACTACTACTAGTAATAATAATGATAATAATAAGTGGAGGGATCTATTGTTTCCTCAGAGAAACCATTCAGATATTTCTCCCCTGTGAACATGGCGTCCTTAAGATTTATGGATTGTAGGAGCGCGAGAGTGAAGTGTGAACAGACAAACACACAGACGCATAGACAGGCGGACAGATAGACAGATATGTAGGTATGTAGACAGGCAGCCAAGCAGGTTGGTAGATAGGAAGACAGACAGAAGACCAGATAGAGAGACAGACAGATAGAGATAGATAGATAGATAGATAGATAGATAGATAGATAGATAGATAGATAGATAGATAGATAGATAGACAGACAGATAGAGATAGATAGACATACAGACAGACAGGCAGGCAGGCAGGCAGGCACATAGGCAGACATACAGACAGACAGATAGGCAGATAGACAGACAGATAGATAGATCGATAGATAGATTGATAGAGAGAGAGATTGATTGATTGATAGACAGACAGAAAGAGAGGTAGGTAGGTAGGTGGGTGGGTAGGTAGGTAGGTAGGTAGGTAGACATATAGATTAATACAGGGTGCAGGGTGGGTTTAGGTCAACGAACTGTCTGGAAAACTCTTACCTCCAACAGGTCTCTGACGAAATCAACAGTTGCTCAGGAGCTCCTGCCCTCCAATGTGAAAATTTTATAGGAGGACATATCCGGTCGATTCTTTCCAACTGCCCGACAAAGTATGCCGACAAAGATCCCGACAAAGTATGCCGACAAAGATAGCCAGACAAAGTATGCCGACAAAGATCGCCAAAGTATGCCGACAAAGATATCGACAAAGTATGCCGACAAAGATCGCCCGACAAAGTATGCCGACAAAGATCGCCCGACGTAGTATGCCGACAAAGAGCGCCCGACAACGTATGCCGACAAAGAGCGCCGCGCTTGTTAGGAAAATTTAATTTTCTTGCATGTCATCGTCAGGGTGTGGGGCCACACTTTCTCCCAACCCCACACTTTCTCCCAGTCCCACACTTTCTCCCAACCCCACACTTTCTCCCAGTCCCACACTTTCTTCCAACCCCACACTTTCTCCCAGTCCCACACTTTCTCCCAAACCCCACACTTTCTCCCAACCCCACACTTTCTCCCAGTCCCACACTTTCTTCCAACCCCACACTTTCTCCCAGTCCCACACTTTCTCCCAAACCCCACACTTTCTCCCAACCCCACACTTTCTCCCAGTCCCACACTTTCTCCCAAACCCCACACTTTCTCCCAACCCCACACTTTCTCCCAGTCCCACACTTTCTCCCAACCCCACACTTTCTCCCAACCCCACACTTTCTGCCAATCCCACACTTTCTCCCAACCCCACACTTTCTCCCAACCCCACACTTTCTGCCAATCCCACACTTTCTCCCAACCCCACACTTTCTGCCAATCCCACACTTTCTCCCAACCCCACACTTTCTCCCAACCCCACACTTTCTGCCAATCCCACACTTTCTCCCAACCCCACACTTTCTCCCAGTCCCACACTTTCTCCCAACCCCACACTTTCTCCCAACCCCACACTTTCTCCCAACCCCACACTTTCTCCCAACCCCACACTTTCTCCCAGTCCCACACTTTCTCCCAACCCCACACTTTCTCCGAAATTCGGAGAATAATATAAAAGAGAAAATGTTTCATATTATTACACTGCATGTATGATATGAAATATAAAAGAGAATAATGTAGAAGAGAAAGTGTTTTATATTATTACACTTTCTGTGTGCTAGTTGACTGAAACTCTCTCTCTCTCTCTCTCTCTCTCTCTCTCTCTCTCTCTCTCTCTCTCTCTCTCTCTCTCTCTCTCAGAAATGGGAATTAACGGACAGAGGCGAAATGACAAGGGGCGAAATGGGAAAGGGACGAATTGAGGGGGAGGGGGGGGGGGGGGGGGGGGACAGGAAGGGGTGAAATGGGAAAGGGACAAATTGGAGGGGGGGGGGGGGGGGGAGGGGACAAGAAGGGGCGAAATGGGGAAAGGGACGAATTGGGAGGGGGGGGGGGGGGGGGGCAGGAAGGGGCGAAATGAGAAAGGACGAATTGAACTGGGAGGAGGGGGGAGGAGGGACAGGTAGGGGCGGAATGGGAAAGGGACGAATTGGGAGGGGGGGGGGGGGGGCAGGAAGGGGCGGAATGGGAAAGGGACGAACTGAACTGGGAGGGGGGGGGGAGGAGGGACAGGTAGGGGCGGAATGGGAAAGGGACGAATTGGGAGGGGGGGGGGGGGGCAGGAAGGGGCGGAATGGGAAAGGGACGAACTGAACTGGGAGGGGGGGGGAGGAGGGACAGGTAGGGGCGGAATGGGAAAGGGACGAATTGGAGGGGGGGGGGGGGGGCAGGAAGGGGCGGAATGGGAAAGGGACGAACTGAACTGGGAGGGGGGGGGGAGGAGGGACAGGTAGGGGCGGAATGGGAAAGGGACGAATTGGGAGGGGGGGGGGGGGCAGGAAGGGGCGGAATGGGAAAGGGACGAACTGAACTGGGAGGGGGGGGGGAGGGGACAGGTAGGGGCGGAATGGGAAAGGGACGAATTGAAGGAGGGGGGGGGGGGGCAGGAAGGGGCGGAATGGGAAAGGGACGAACTGAACTGGGAGGGGGGGGGGAGGAGGGACAGGTAGGGGCGGAATGGGAAAGGGACGAATTGGGAGGGGGGGGGGGGGGGCAGGAAGGGGCGGAATGGGAAAGGGACGAACTGAACTGGGAGGGGGGGGGGAGGAGGGACAGGTAGGGGCGGAATGGGAAAGGGACGAATTGGGAGGGGGGGGGGGGGGGCAGGAAGGGGCGGAATGGGAAAGGGACGAACTGAACTGGGAGGGGGGGGGAGGAGGGGACAGGTAGGGGCGGAATGGGAAAGGGACGAATGAACTGGGAGGGGGGGGGGGAGGAGGGACAGGTAGGGGCGGAATGGGAAAGGGACGAACTGAACTGGGAGGGGGGGGGGGAGGAGGGACAGGTAGGGGCGGAATGGGAAAGGAACGAATGAACTGGGAGGGGGGGGGAGGAGGGACAGGTAGGGGCGGAATGGGAAAGGGAACGAACTGAACTGGGAGGGGGGGGGGAGGAGGGACAGGTAGGGGCGGAATGGGAAAGGGACGAATGTGGGAGGGGGGGGGGGGGAGGACAGGTAGGGCGGAATGGGAAAGGGACGAACTGAACTGGGAGGGGGGGGGGAGGAGGGACAGGTAGGGGCGGAATGGGAAAGGGACGAACTGAACTGGGAGGGGGGGGGAGGGAGGGACAGGTAGGGGCGGAATGGGAAAGGGACGAACTGAACTGGGAGGGGGGGGGGGGGAGGGACAGGTAGGGGCGGAATGGGAAAGGCGAACGAATGGGGGGGGGGGGAGGGGACAGGTAGGGGCGGAATGGGAAAGGGACGAACTGAACTGGGAGGGGGGGGGGAGGAGGGGAAGGTATGGGGTGGAATGGGAAGAAGGGACGAACTGAACTGGGAGGGGGGGGGGGAGGAGGGACAGGTAGGGGTGGAATGGGAAAGGGACGAACTGAACTGGGAGGGGGGGGGGGAGGAGGGACAGGTAGGGGTGGAATGGGAAAGGGACGAACTGAACTGGGAGGGGGGGGGGGAGGAGGGACAGGTAGGGGTGGAATGGGAAAGGGACGAACTGAACTGGGAGGGGGGGGGGGAGGAGGGACAGGAGGGGTGGAATGGGAAAGGGACGAACTGAACTGGGAGGGGGGGGGGGAGGAGGGACAGGTAGGGGTGGAATGGGAAAGGGACGAACTGAACTGGGAGGGGGGGGGGGGGGACAGGAGGGGTGGAATGGGAAAGGGACGAATGGGAGGGGGGGGGGGGGGCAGGAAGGGGTGGAATGGGAAGGGACGAATTGAGGGGGGGGGGGGGGGAGGAGGGGAATAGGAAAGGGACGAATTGGGGGGGTGGGGGGGTGGGGGGGGGGGACAGGAAGGGACGGAATGGGGAAAGGGACGAATTGGGGGGGGGGGGGGGGGGGGACAGGAAGGGGCGGAATGGGAAAGGGACGAATTGTGTCCAGGACGGGGGAAATCGTGATGGTATTGCTTAAGTGCACTAAGTTGATGTATTATTAGTCAGGTGTAACACCCCAAGGTTATCTTTGCACTCATACACGCATATGCACACTCATGCGCCCATCAAACATTCACCTCTCTCTGGGAATGGGATGTCACGCATTCGTTTCTCTCCTAACACGACTGAGCACAAGAAATACAATTTCTATGCTACTTATAATCAAACATGAAAAATCCAATTACACAAAATGAACAAATCAACACATAAAAGATCAATACTTCCTAATCCCGGGTTATAATAAAAATGACTTCTTACCTGGCCAGGTTTTTCACACACACAACCACGCTTTCACACCACACCACAGTTCTTGAAAAGTCTCTTCACGTCTTCTTCAGCACTGCTTGATGGTGAGGCCCTTGGTTGACTGGCTCCAGGTTTCAGGACTGGGTCTTCGTGGTCGTCTCTGGGATCTCGACGTAGAACTCTTCTTCTTCGTCTCCTTCACCCACCTCTGGGTTCAAATTCAGTTTGTCTGTCTTCACCCACCTCTGGGCTTCAAACTTAGTTTTCTTCTCTTCCAGCTTGTCTTTCCCTAAGACTTTGCTGTCTCTTCTATCTCCCAGACCACGTTTCTCTCGACCCGTTCTCTGTCCTGCCCGCCCTTCTCTCTTCTCTCTCTCCTCTGCCTCTCTCTCTCTCGTGGTGTTCTTCCCTTTACATTGTTCTCCCTCAGTTTATATAGGGATGGAAACAAAGGATTCCCCTTCGGGCCATGCCTTTGTCCATGCTGCTCCTTAAACCCCTAGTTCACAAGTACCCTGAATTCCCCATTCGCTACGTTCTTCCACACATCAGCATTTACACACATCCCTACCTAACTGATTAGCAAACAAACACTTGGCACCAGATGGACATCGAAAATTCCCGCCGACTTCGGAGGCCACTTTAACACAGTAATTATCTTAAAGAGAGCTACGATAACAACATCCACGCGCGTTCAACCAGCCTGACAATAGAACCAACCCAGTGACCCACGGCAATACCATCCGAACGAGTCCAAGACTCCTGCTCTTCACTGACTGTTTACAAAAGAACCTCAGCTGACTGAGTATTTAGCGCTCACTTGGTGCACCGAGGTCCTAGTGGTTACGTTCCTCCCCCCTTTCACTGTCAGGAGGTTCAAACTCGCTACTACCTTAGGTGCCATCTGTCACCTGACCACTTCGTCCTCCTCGACACAGTTCGACCGTGTGCGATGGGTAAGGCACACTGGTTAATGGGTCTATTACCTATTTGTATACTACGTACAACGTCCCTTTTGCCTCTAAGTGTTTAATGCCTTTTGTGAGAGGTTTCACGCACTTGACAAATTGGGGGGGGGGGGGGGGGGGGGGACAGGAAGGGGCGGAATAGGGAAAGGACGAATTGTGGGGGGGGGGGGGGGGGCAGGAGGGGGCGAAATGGGAAAGGGACGAATTGGGGGGGGGGGGGGGGGACAGGAAGGGGCGGAATGGGAAAGGGACGAATTGGGGGGGGGGGGGGGGACAGGAAGGGGTGAAATGGGAAAGGGACGAATTGGGAGGGGGGGGGGGGCAGGAAGGGGTGAATGCGAAAGGGACGAATTGGAGTGGAGGGGGGGGGGGGAACGAAGGGGTGAAATGGGAAAGGGACGAATTGGGAGGGTGGGGGGGGGGGGGGGTGACAGGAAGGGGCGGAATGGGAAAGGGACGAATTGGGAGGGGGGGGAGGAGGGACAGGTAGGGGCGGAATGGGAAAGGGACGAATTGGGAGGGGGGGGGGGGCAGGAAGGGGTGAAATGGGAAAGGGACGAATTGGGAGGGGGGGGGGGGGCAGGAAGGGGTGAAATGGGAAAGGGACGAATTGGGAGGGGGGGGGGGGGGGGCAGGAAGGGGTGAAATGGGAAAGGGACGAATTGGGAGGGGGGAGACAGGAAGGGGTGGAATGGGAAAGGGACGAATTGGAGGGGGGGGGGGGGCAGGAAGGAGCGAAATGGGAAAGGGACGAATTGGGAGGGGGGGACAGGAAGGGGCGGAATGGGAAAGGGATGCCCTGGTTGAACGGGGAAGGGGCAGATTGGGAAGGGGCGAAATAGGAATAAGGGGCGAAACAGAAAGGAGGCAGAACGGGACAGGGGCGACATGGAAAGGTGGCGAAATAGGAAAGGGACGAATTGGAAAGGGGCGGAATAGGAAGGGGCGAAATGGGAATAGATTGGGGACGAAATGGGAAGGGGCGAAATGGGAATAATCCGTGAGCATCATCCTTGACCCATAGTAAATATACCTCCAAAGTTTCAGAAAGATCGGCCCAGTACTTTTGTTGCAGCGCGTGGAACACACTTTGTTCAGAGAGAGAGAGAGAGAGAGAGAGAGAGAGAGAGAGAGAGAGAGAGAGAGAGAGAGAACACGAATCTTTTCGAACACGAATCGTTATTGAGGGTAATTGGTTAAGCTAAGAGTTTCTTTACACCAGGCCCTCTAGAGAAAAGAAAAAAGAAAAGAAATCAACCACACACACATATATATGCACAAACGCACACACACTTACGCAAACAAATATATAATAATGAGAGAGAGAGAGAGAGAGAGAGAAGAGAGAGAGAGAGAGAGAGAGAGAGAGAGAATTTTTACGTTCCAATTGTAAAGTATTCTTTTTTGTTGTTTGTTGTTTCTTTGTTAGTTGTTGTTGTTGTTTTAACTGAGAGTACAAGAAAATCAAGTCAGAAATGTACGATATGACTTCAGATCCGAAGTTTCCTCTTTCGAGGGGCGACAAAGTGTGCAGCAATGTCACATATGAAAAGTGACGACAAAATGTGCAAGGGCGACAAAGTGTGCAAACTTGTCGATATTTGTCATGGCTGGGACGACAAACTGTGCAGCACACTTTGTCGTCGGCGACAAAGCATGCAGCACAGTTTGTCGCCGACGACAAAGTGTGCAGGGGCGACAAAGTATGCCGTAACAAGCTCGCCCCCTCCCAGTCGTTCGTAGCGATGACTAGAGGTCGGCCAGAAAGAAGTCGGAAACAGGGTAGTACCAGGTAAGATGCCTCACACCAGAGGTTGCAGCAGCAGAGCGGTCAAACCCTGTCGACACCTGGATATAAAATAGTTTCATGACTACCCTGGCCTGCAACTGATCATAGAACTTCGGGCACACCAGAACTACAACCCATTGTCTCTGCGACTTCAATGTCGGCCAAAGCATTTGAGCCATCAAACTAAGTGTAACACATACACCAACAACCCAATCTGGCACTCACAATTCTACCAAATGGGACATAAATCAGCCTACAATATACAGAGTGCGCACCAAAAAAAAAAAAAAGTTGTTAACTTCCAATTATGAACACCCCGGCTTTCTCCATATTCTGGAATATCGAAGTCAACAAAGTCAATTAATAATACTGTCAACGTGACAAAAATTATTAACAACCATCCTTTCACATACCACACTATCAATATCATATTATTACATATCTCAATCGACACACCTCGAACGGTATGTACCCAAGTGGGACAGGATAATGCCATAAATCAATCAACGAAATTATCCACAGGGAATTTATAAATAATAAAGAATTACTGTTTTCTTCAACGGCATATAATGAATGCCAAACAATTCAACAACAACAACACCAGAGGGCGGAAGCGCTCGCCGCTGCTGAATAAGAGACAATATTGGGTCAACCCCGATATGATATCATAATCCAATAATAAAATGAATGGCCACTGTCACTGCCCTGAACTCAAACAGCGCAGTATCACCAAAACCGATAGCGATCGAAAACAAATGACCGGCGAGGCCATATATAGTAACGAAGACCCAGACATACTAACAAAAGCGGAGCAACTGGACGTCGCCCCCCCCCCCCCCCCCCCCCCCCCCCCCCCCCCCCCCCCTGCTGGGCTGTACGTGACTAGGCATACGCCTAATCAATTTCAACTTGCAACCAAATCACTGCACTAACTTAAGAATAACACAACAAATTTAAAAACTACCTATTCCAACTTCCAATCATGATCACAAAAAGGAAACATAATGCATTATATATATCAATGCATAACACCGCAAATATTCATCAGTTCAAACCACCAATGTCATATAATTCACCAACTTCACACAAACAACCATATACCATTTCCTTTCCAGCTACAATAACCACCTTCACACTCCCTCTTCCCCCTACTCGAGGTCAAAGCACACCACCATCCCCCTCCCATTACCACTTCGGCGCAACAGCCATCCTTCATATGAAAAGAGGGGCATACGAAATAATTTTCTTCTCCAATCAAAAGAAAAATAAGAATAAACAAAAACCTATTATAATCCTCATCAATTTTCATATATACGAACTTATGGTTTGACTCGATAATTATCGGAATTTAAAACAACATATATATTTTTTTAATTCATTTTCAACAAACAACGGAAACACAATGGAATGAAAACAACAATCGCCGCCTATACCGACATTCGGCGCGCGCGCGTGCATGACGATAACCTCTCACCCGAAACAGTAGCGCGCGTCAAGCATATGACACCTCCTCTCACTTCTTCCCCCCTTGTCTACAAGACGGCGCGATTTACGGCCCCGTAGATCCTCTGTTTTTCATACTAAACTGAATCGCGCTTCTCACATTTCGCCTATGTACAAACGACGCGTTTCGATCCAGAATCATCTACCTCCAGCTCCCTTCTTCAATGAACAACCTACCCTACATTTCTCACCTGGAGTTACGATGACCAACGAAGACAATACAGGACAAACACCCGCCAGAGCAGCTCCAGACTGGGGAAACCCTCGCTCCCTTGAAAGCGTGGACACAGGTGGCAGACACCGACACACTGATAACTTCTTCCAGGAATCCCGAGCTGTCACAAGGACGCACCGATGGGTTTCCTGGCAGCCCACTAAACAAAGTGGCAAAACTGCCTCACCGAACGCTAGATCAGAAGACCTCCGTCTCGAGCCAGGAGTCACAAACAACTGAATCAGACAGTCAAAAAACAGACGACACTTAGAGTTGACAGACACCATGAAACTGACAAGGCCACACCCTGACTTCGACCAATCATCAATAGGTTGCCCAGGGAACGGCAGACAAAACTCCAGATAGGGGCATAGATGGAGACAGTCGTATGCAGACTCGAAACACCAACTTGCCAGAAATAGAATGATAAGGGATTGGAGCAAACGAGACCTAAGTATTTTTGGTAAGATGGTAGTGATTAAAAGTTTTCTTATTAGTCAGTTTACATATGTAATGCAATCCATCAGTATTCCAAGCAACATTTTAAGTAAAATTAATACTATCTTATATAAATTCTTATGGCAGAAAAAACAAAGCAACAGAAAAGCATTTGAAAAAGTAAAAAGAAAAATAATGGAAGCTGAAGTAGAGGAAGGAGGTATTACAATGATTAACATGATTGACCAGCAAAAATACTTGAATCTACAATGGGCTGGAAAACTATTTGAAGTCACTGATAATCAAAACTGGGGGTATATTCCAAAATGGCATATTGAAAAACTGGCAAAGTATGGCAGTATTTTCTACATCAATTGCAAAGCACGTGAAGTAAAAGGATTAGATGAAATAGATAATGCCTTTTGGAAAGAAGTTATTCGTAGTTATCTAGAAAGCAAATCCGTTACTTCTTTATCAGAAGTAACAAGTGACAATTTCCACAGTCAACTACTTTTTAACAATGCATTGATCACCCATAGAAGCAAAACACTGCTCTTTAAAGCATGGCAAGAGAAAAGAATTACTCATGTGAGAGATGTTATTCACCAAGATGAAAATCGACTATTAACCATAGAGGAAATCCAGAATATACTGGGTCCAAATAAACCAAACACTATCATCGAATACAACCTGTTAGTCAATGCTTTTCCAAAACCGTGGCTCCGGTGGGTCCAAAGAGGGGAAAGAGAGGGAAAACACATGTGCATGCAGAGCAAGTCAATACAACACTAAACCAAAAGCTATAAAGAAAATAATAGCACAATCCAGAGAGCCAGTGACACCTTGTGCATCTCAGTTTTGGTTAAGAAAATTTGGAATGAATATAGATAAAGAAATTTGGGTCAGAGCTAAAGAAGTAACAAAGGAAACCCGACTAAGAGTTCTTCAGTGGAAAATATTACATAATATTTACCCAACAAACATTCTTTTAAATAAAATGAAAGTAAAAGAAAACAACAAATGTTCCTATTGTAGGAATACAGTGGATTTTGTGGAACATTTCTATTGGGAATGTCCTACAGTGTGTTCACTATGGAATTATGTTGAAGAAACCATATATAACAAAATAAATGTACAAATAAAACTAAGAGTTACGGATGTATTGTTTGGGATAGCAAGAGCTAGATATTCATTGCAAAAATACAAATATATAAATCACCTTATACTGATTGGTAAAATGTGTACAAGTATTTATTAAAAAAAAACTGATTCAGCTATAGCATTGCGGCTCATTTTTGACAGAGAGATTAATATGAGACAACTTTCAGTTTAAAGAAAACAAAACACACACACACACACACACACACACACACACACACACACACACACACACACACACACACACACACACACACACAATATTGGAACAATTTAACAATTTGACAGAATATGATGGAATATGATAGAAAATAATTGGAAGAAAATGACATCATACTAAAAGGAGGATGAAATTTATGTTAATACTTTATGTGTAACATTGATTACATTGATTTATCCTCCGTGAGGACGTGTACATAGTTAATAGAAATTATGTTGATTTATTATTTGCGGCAGAGTCCCCAATTTTGACCTGAATATGTGGACTAAGCTGATAGACACGTATCTGTACATATGTATTCACATAAACAAAATTCATGCATAAACAGACAAGCATGAGCAAAAACAAGATATGAATGTACAAGGGGAGTGTCACAAGCAAGTAAAACAGGAACTATATAGACTAGGTAAAAAAATACCAGGCATATAACTGTGTAACAAATCGCCATCAAAGAAGAAACAAGCATGTCCATCGATTAAGAATAAACACACAGACTTGGGGCTGAGCAGAAAAAGGGGAGGGGGAGGGGGGGGGGGAAGAAAAAGGAGGATAGAAACTCTCTCCATGTCTCGCTCTCTCTATCTGTCTGTATATCTTTCTCTCGCTCTCTCTCTCTCTCTCTCTCTCTCTCTCTCTCTCTCTCTCTCTCTCTCTCTCTCTCTCTCTCTCTCAAAAGGCTCATTTTGAGAAGCATTTATTATTCCCCATTCACTCACTCAAGCACATACTGTTAGTTAGGCAGAACTATCTACCACTGCAGATATGAATGCTTCTCTCCCCCTATTTCTTCAATCGAAGACATAAGAGCTTTGTTTATAATTGAATATTTCTTGCAGTCATTGCAACACCAAGCTGCTCTGTAAGTTGCTGGAATGGTGCTCGGTACTTATCCTTGGAATTTATTAGTTTATTGAAATTTAGTCCCATGCGGATTCATTCCAAGAACTGGCCCTCAGCACTTGTGTCTTAAGAGGTTATCTTTTTATATTTTCTACTTTTCACAAGAAAATGTAGCTTGTTTTGCTCTTTCATGATTTTCTTTTGCTTCTTAGGTGAAACCTTTGGTTGGTTTTTTGAAAACTCAACCAACGTACTACGGTATTGCACACCAGCCTTTTTCTGGGATAGTATTCTTCTTAAAACCGAAAAGGCAGAGGAGCCAAGTTACCACTTTTCGCGGTCACTGAGGAGAAACAATCAGGTTTCGAAATACCAGTATCTGACCAGGAGTTATATGTTAGTGAGTTTCCTCCCTATTGCAGATTGTCCCCCTTGGAGACTATAAGCTTGCTGAAGGCTCATTTTGAGAAGCATTTATTATTCCCCATTCACCCACTCAAGCACATACTGTTAGTTAGGCAGAACTATCTACCACTGCAGATATGAATGCTTCTCTCCCCCTATTTCTTCAATCGAAGACATAAGAGCAAGCTTTGTTTATCATTGAATATTTTTTGCAGTCATTGCAACACCAAGCTGCTCTGTATGTTGCTGGAATGGTGCTCGGTTTTTATCCTTGGAATTTATTAGTTTATTGTAATTTAGTCCCATGCGGATTCATTCCAAGAACTGGCCCTCAGCACTTGTGTCTTAAGAGGTTATCTTTTTATATTTTCTACTTTTCACAAGAAAATGTAGCTTGTTTTGCTCTTTCATGATTTTCTTTTGCTTCTTAGGTGAAACCTTTGGTTGGTTTTTTGAAAACTCAACAAACATACTACGGTATTGCACACCAGCCTTTTTCTGGGATAGCATTCTTCTTAAAACCGAAAAGGCAGAGGAGTTGAATTACCACTTTCCGCGGTCACTGAGGAGAAACAATCAGGTTTCGAAATACCAGTATCTGACCAGGAGTTATATGTTGGTGAGTTTCCTCCCTATTGGAGATTGTCTCCCCCTCGGAGACTATAAGCTTGCAGAAGGCTCATTTTGAGAAGCATTTATTTTATTTTTTCCCCATTCACCCACTCAAGCACATTCCGTTGGTTAGGCAGAATTATCTACCATTGCAGATATGAATGCTTCTCTCCCCCTATTTCTTCAATCTAAGACATAAGAGCAAGCTTTGTTTGTAATTGAATATATATATATATATATATATGCGTGCGTACGTGTGTGTGTGTTGTAAATGCACGCGTTTGAAGTTTGTGTTTTCGCATGCATCAATACCTTCGTGCGGATACAATTGCGTGTGCGCGTGCGTGTGCGTGTGTGTGTGTGTGCGTGTGTGTGTGCATTCGTGCCCGCGAGCGAGTGCGTATGTGTGTGTGTGTCCGTTACGATCTCTCTGCGTAGATCGGTATCCGCACGTTGGTATAAGGGAAATGGGAAAGTAAGGTGGGATAATGAAGACAAAATTTTCAACGAATACCACTCTCTTAACAAACAGTAAAACTAAAACAAATTTGAATTCTCAAATTCCACATATCATGTAAATCACACTCTCTCAAAAAAGCAGAACAGATTTAGAGAGGGTCACGATCAGAGGGATTCGGGAGCCTAGATACCCTCATGAGGGATTTGCAGATGACTTAAGCTTCCAGAGAAGATTTACAACCATTGTTTGGAGACAGTGGCTAGCGTGTAGAACAGCTCTCCATTGCACTCCTCAAATTGGAAAGCAATCATAAAATACCAACAGCTTCCAAGGAACAAAAACATTCTCCGAAGGAAAAGAAAACAGTTTATGTCTCAAACCTTTTCAGTTCCTGAAACTTCCCCGCTAGAGAGGAATCAAAGTAATGTACCACTTTGGGCTTGGGGGGTGGGGGGAGGAGAAGGAGAGGGGTGGGGGAGGACATTTCAGAATTTGAGGACCATTGTCATAATAGATTGCACTGACAACTAACGATGGACTGTTGTCAACGCAGATCACGCTGACAGTTAGTGATGAGGGATTATGATCAACATGTCACAATTGGAGCTAGTAATGATGGATTTTTATCAGCACAGTTCACTTTGACAGCCAGTAAACAATACACTGTCGTCAACATAGGTTACACTGACAGCAAGTCATGGCGGACTGTTGTCAGCATAGGTCACATTGACAGCCAATGATGTTGGACTGTTATCAACATAGGTCACACTGACAGCCAATGATGTTGGACTGTTATCAACATAGGTCACACTGACAGCCAATGATGTTGGACTGTTATCAACATAGGTCACATTGACAGCCAGTGATGTTGGACTGTTATCAACATAGGTCACATTGACAGCTAATGATGTTGGACTGTTATCAACATAGGTCACATTGACAGCTAATGATGTTGGACTGTTATCAACATAGGTCACACTGACAGCCAATGATGTTGGACTGTTGTCAACATAGGCCATACTGACAGCCAATGATGTTGGACTGTTGTCAACATAGGTCACACTGACAACCAATGATGGCGGACTGTCGTCAATATAGTTCACACTGACAGTACGTCATGGTGGACTGTTGTCAGCATAGGTCACATTGACAGCCAATGGCAGACTGTTGTCAATGGATGTCACACTGATAGCCAGTGACGGCAGACTGTTGTCAATGGAGGTCACACTGATAGCCAGGGACGGCAGACTGTTGTCAATGGAGGTCACACTGATAGCCAGTGACGGCAGACTGTTGTCAATGGTGGTCACATGGATAGCCAGTGACGGCAGACTGTTGTCAATGGAGGTCACACTGATAGCCAGTGACGGCAGACTGTTGTCAATGGTGGTCACGTTGATAATCAGTGACGGTGGACTGTTGTCAACATAAGTCACACTGACAGCCAGTGACGGCGGACTGTTGTCAACATAAGTCACAATGATAGCCAGTGATGGCGGACTGTTGTCAACATAAGTCACAATGGTAGCCAGTGATGGCAGACTGTTGTCAATATAAGTCCCAATGATAGCCTGTGACGGTGGATTGTTGTCAACATAAGTCACATTGATAGCCAGTGACGCCAGACTGTTGTCAACATAAATCACAATGACAGCCTGTGACGGCGGACTGTTGTCAACATAAGTCACAATGACAGCCAGTGACGGCAGACTGTTGTCAGCATAAGTCTCAATGACAGCCAGTGACGGCGGACTGTTGTCAACATAGTCACAATGACAGCCAGTGATGCTGGATTATTGTCAACATAAGTCACAATGACAGCCAGTGACGGCGGACTATTGTCAACACAAGTCACAATGATAGCCAGTGACGGCGGACTGTCAACATAAGTCACACTGATAGCCAGTGACAGCAGACTGTTGTCAACATAAGTCACAATGACAGCCAGTGACGCTGGATTGTTGTCAACATAAGTCACAATGACAGTCAGTGACGGCGGACTATTGTCAACACAAGTCATAATGACAGCCAGTGACGGCAGACTGTTGTCAAAATAAGTCACACTGACAGCCAGTGACGCTGGATTGTTGTCAACATAAGTCACACTGATAGCCATTGACGGCGGACTATTGTCAACATAAGTCACACTGATAGCCAGTGACGCTGGATTGTTGTCAACACAAGTCACACTGATAGCCAGTGACGCTGGATTGTTGTCAACATAAGTCACAATGACAGCCAGTGACGGTGGATTGTTGTCAACGTAAGTCACAATGACAGCCAGTGACGGTGTATTGTTGTCAATGGAGGTCACACTGATAGCCAATGACGGCGGACTATTGTCAATGTACGTCATTCTGATAGCCAGTGACGGCGGACTATTGTCAATGCACGTCATTCTGATAGCCAGAGACGGCGGACTATTGTCAATGTAGGTTACACTGATAACCAGTGATGCCAAACTGTGGTGAATATAGGTAACATTGATAGCCAGTGATGGCGGACTATTGCCAGTGTAGGTCATACTGATAGCCAGTGATAATAACCTGTTTTCAACTTCAAGTCACAGTGACACCAGTGTTGGTAGACTGTTATCAAAAATAGTTACATCGACAGCCAGTGAGGCGGATTGTTATCAACATAGGTCATATTGCCAGTGATGGTGTTGTTGCTCGTCCGCCATGGGCTTCCGCTAAACGGAAAACATGTTGACAAGTCGAGGGCCACATTCTCCTTGTTTTCAGTGCCTTCAGACCACTTTCAGTCTGATGTGAGGTAAAGCCTTCCACGCCTGCATCAGACTGATCAGCTACAGTTGACCAAATCACGCGCAATACTCCTAAACGTGATGTCCTTGATCATGCAACAATACAATCAGTAGCAATGTGTCGTACGTTGACAACAGTCCACATCACTGGCTGTGTTTGATGTATTGTAGGCAGTCGTCAACATAGCATACTCACGACCACTGTTGATAAATTGTTGCAGGACGGCTGTCAGAAGCTGCAGTGCAGTGCCGGAAAAGTCCTAAACCACGATGAGTGTTTCACACCTGTCAGACGCATCACCGGCCTGGGTTATCACCTCCGGATGCTGCTGCTGCCTTTCGCAGTTTCTTTGGATTTCGATCATACTTCCATGCCTCCAAGTAGTCCCTCCCCATTCGCATCACCTGCTGGACCTCAGGGAACCTCAGTCCTCCCACAAACATTGCCGATGAATGTCAACTTCCATTCTGGGCAGAAAAGTAGCGTGAGTGACTGCAGCTACAGTCACGACCTGAAAACTGGAGGTGGACCACAGGTTTTCATTCCGCTACACTGACAAGTCAGTCACACTGACCACGGCACCTGTGCAGAATGGCACCTGCTTCTCCTCAAAGTACAGGCTCCATCTGGAGAGACTGTGGGCGGACGGGAACAAGACGTGCTGGTATCTGAGTGGAGGAAAGGAGCGATGTGAAGTGCAGATTGGTGACAGCAACCGTCATGCTGCCTCCTTTCTGGCTGCCATTGCTGAGGTGGACATAATTTCATCAGACGAGCAGCGGGATGAGTTTGAAAATGATGTCATAGACGATAGTTTCCAAAATTACTTTACTGCCTATGTGGATCTGTACAAAGTAAAACTGAGAGTGCTTGATTTGACCTCAGGACTTTTTGACGTTCTGTTGGAGCAGGGTGGTCTCTATGATGGTGTCCCTGGGGACATAACCCACTTTCCCTATACACGTGGATACAGGAAACCCCGTCATTCTCTTTTTGGCTTGGAGCATCTCTTTCTGCCGCTGTCTAAACGTCTTCTTTGCGCATATCTCAGCTTTAATGACGACGAGTTTGAAATGAAAAAGTCTGTCAAAGATTTGCATATATCCTTTCCATTCTTTCTGGATTCTCAATTGAAGCCTGTATCTTTTAACGCCATGGAATATCCAAACGAAGTATGGATTGAACATGGTCAGCAGCTCTCCATGTGTTTCAACACGTTTGAAGAGGTATTTCCTCACAACGTGACGGTGATCAAACCAGGTCCTGGGGTGTCCAAGGTCCGTCCGATCCTGAGTGTGGTGTGCGGCAGTGTGTCTGTGGTCTGTCTGGCACTCACTTTCTTCACCTTCTGCCTGTTCAGGGAGCTGCGCTCTCTCCCCGGTCTGAACAACATGGGTCTGTCACTGAGCCTGGCAGCAGCTCAGCTGAGCTTGTTAATGTACTGGCTCCGGAATCCTGACATCAAGCCACTGTGTATCTCAGTGGGCGTGTTCACCCACTGGCTGTGGCTGATGGCCATCTTGTGGATGGGTGTTTGCTGCCTGCACATGAGGCATGTCTTTACCTCTAAAACAAGGCATACGTTGACTCAGCGTGAAACGAAGAAGGCCTTCCTTCACAATATCCTGTTCACAGTGCTGGGGTCTGCAGGTATCGTCATAATCACCATCGTGGTATCCGCGTCTGTGTCGGGTGGTTCCAGCATCGGGTACGGAGGCTGGAAGTGCTTCCTTGACACCAGCCTGCACCGACTGCTGATCCTGGCCTTTGTGGTGCCTCTGGGTGTAGTGGTCCTCACCAACCTCGTCTGTTTCTTCTTCACGGTGGTTGCTATCGTGCGTATGCGGCGTATGAGGCCCGAGGATCGTAGTGGCAGAGAGAGGCGTCAGGTGCTGATCTACGCCAAGCTGTCCACATTGACGGGGACGGGCTGGGTGCTAGCGTTGCTGGGCCAGGTGCATCGCAGTGAGTGGATGCTGGTGCTGACAGAGCTGTGCACAGGTCTGCAGGGTCTGCTGATCTTCCTGGCCTATGTCTGCAACCGTCGAGTCTGGAATCTCTATCGGGCAAGGTTTGGGTCTTCTTGTTGGCATTAATCGCCCTTTATCATGCCTGCCACTTCTGGTATATAAACCACTAGAATCAAAACTCCACGCGCTAGCAAATACAGGGACCTCCGGTTTGAGGTTTCCCTGAACAGTTCTTCCGGAAGAGGACGAGGTGAACGTCGCTTTGGAGTCCGCTTGCAAGTGGATGTGACTCTCAGTTTGTTCCATCTGCCAGTAAAATTACTAAGGAAATGAATTTATGTATATGCTTCACTGAAATCGTGTAATCGTCTTGATGGTCTGCATCCTTCAATACCAATTTGTGTCGACGTCTGTCAAACAATCTCCAGGTAGCTTTGGGTTGTCATTTATGTTGCCATTGTTGTTGTTGTTGCTGCTGCTGCTGCTGCTGTGGTTGTTATTATTGTTGTTCTTGTTGTTTTGTTTTCAGACACTTTCCTCTCTGTGGACAGTAAATATTGAGATATGTTCGTTCTCGCCCAAAATGATGTCGTATTTGTCGTCTTTTCTTCAGAAAATGTGTCTTTACACACTCCGTCGACCCTCTCCGAGTAGTAGTCGGTTTTCTTCCCACGATGTTTTCTTTTTTCGAAAGATACTTTGTTTTCCAGTGTGCATCTCTTGTGTTTTCGCAGTGGTCATCTTTTCATGACAGTATGTTATTTTGAGCACTTTAGGTCTGTTTCCAAAAGTTTTAAGGTTGTTCTGAACCTTAGTATAGTCTGTAGATGAATATGGATGTTGCTTCTATAATCATAATGTGGTTTTCAGCGATTTTTTTTTTTTTAGCAAAAAAGGGCAGTGTGCGGCAGAATATCATTCGATCAATGGATCAATGAATCAATCTATCTGTCTGTCTATCTATCTATCTATCTATCTATCTATCTATCTATCTATCTATCTATCTATCTATGTGTGCGTGCGCGCGCGCGCGTGCGCATGTGTGTGTGTGTGTGTGTGTGTGTGTGTGTGTGTGTGTGTGTGTGTGTGTGTGTGTGTGTGTGTGTGTTTTGATGCTTGGTGCCTACATATGTGTATCTGTGGCAAACTTTAACATTGGTACTTTCCTCCACAAGCTCAAGGATAAGCTCAAGAAAATTGGATGCATTGCATTGATGAGTTTAGACTGTTTTTCAGTCAACCTATGCATCAATATGTCACTGAAATGTTAATCTATGGACAACATTTTCCACAATGAAATAATTATCATTAAATTGCCATTTTCTGAAAATTGTTGCCATTGGCAACCATTTCTTTATGCACTGGGAAGAGACGTAGGAAAATATTCACATGCAAAGACTGTAAGAAATATTGTTACATTCTGTCAAGATCATTGTCAATTATACCAACCAGAGATGGAGATTTGAATACATGAATTGCTAATAATAGAACAAGGCCAGACTACACATGCAGGGTAGAGCATCACACATGTACATCAAAATTCCATGTCAGGCTGATACAGTACGCTTTCAATACGGAAACAACATAAACTGATACCATGCTGTCTGAGAGAAATAGATCTCTGGGATTAACTGTTCAGCTGACCATGCGGACAGTCGTCACTGTGGTCTCGGCAGACAGGAGCCGTAATTAAGGTCAGGACATTCAAGAGCAAGTCAACAACAGAGGAGGAAGGCGTGGGGATGGGGGTGTGGTGGAGGGAAGCGGGGAAGGAGGGGGTGGGTTGGAGATTGCATAGAGCTGAATTAGTGAGTGAGAAGGAGAAAGCTGACACCTCAGTGTGCTGAAGAAATAAGTGGCAAAAAGAAAAACGTGAAACGGGTGTAAAGTCGTCTAATAGTGTCTATACTGACTGTTGCTTACTCCTCGTGTGTTTGGTATCCTGTTGTGTGGTTAGATAACTATGTATCTACATGCCTGTCTACTTCCGCAGCCATAATGCGCCCTGCATTCTGCTGTCGCATGTATTCATCACATGCAAATCAAATATAATGTAATTGCCTCTCTCGTTTCCCTTGATGCTATAATATCTTGAAACGTTGTGGTAATGTCAAACGATGTAGCTTCTTTCACAGAATGGGTAAATTGCAGGGATGGAACAGCGTTCCCTTTCCATCACACCCGCACTCTTCCCACAAAGGGAACTGACTTCTGTGCCCCCCTTTTCCACCCACCATCTTTTTACAGACAGGGTACATTCTCTGCCAGAAGTCGTGTTTCTTGCATTGTCTGTGTTATGTTCTTGAATTTTTCTTCACAAATTTTGTGATCTTAGTGTTGTATATTTTACAGGCGCTAATTGTGTGTCTCAATGGGAAATCATTAATCTGACTTTTCTCGAGATAGCGTGCTGTTTTGTGTTTGGGTGATACCTCATGAAATTTTAGGTAAACAACAGTTATTGCTTTTTCCGGAGATACATCAGCATTCTTTCTCCAGGTATTGATGCTACCACGCCATTCTACGTCTACCAGTCACTCCCTACCCACAACTCTCATATGTGCAAGCGGTGTAACAACAACAGACAGTATTGCGTGTAACAACAACAGACAGTATTGCCTTTTGCTACAGATGTGTCCATGCTCTTAGAAGAAGTAGCCGCTTCTTTTTCTTGTATTCCCCATCCCCTTTTTTCATACGTATATTGTACTGATGTGTAGGTTTTTGACGAATCCTTGTGATGTTAATAGTAACATTTTTACTGTCAGAGAATGTGATCTTCAGTGTTGTAATTTTTGCATCGGACGCCCATACTAAATGCTTGTCAAATATAATTTATTGACATGATTTTCTATTACCAATGCTCTTTCCTAGATTGCGTCATGTTTAACAGAGACCATAGTGTACCTAGCACAGCAGCACAGTGTGGTATCTGTCATGTACGTAGTTCAAATGACTGTATTTTTCTTTCCCAGAAAAAAGATGAAGAAAAACGCGCATTGTTCCCGAAAAATGGAGATGTTTACCCTAGATTTTGAATGAACTTTCATAGCTGTTCTCATATTCGTGCGAAAGAATAGTCATTTTGTACACTGTTGCCTTGTCTTTGGAAACTGATTGAAATTTCCTACTGTCTGTGTGGGCTTTTACAGCGACTGCAAAGACACAGCAAGTACCGTTTACTTCAGAGCTTGTTATGTGCAATGGTTTTTCCTTTTCCCTTCCAAGAACTCCCCTCCCAACTTCC
Organism: Conus canariensis; assembly: GCA_033310375.1. Lineage (NCBI taxonomy): Eukaryota > Metazoa > Mollusca > Gastropoda > Neogastropoda > Conidae > Conus > Conus canariensis. The sequence goes on from CM065717.1 coordinate 42,551,549, forward strand.
CATTGATGCATACGTTGTCTTGTTTTCCCCATGATCGTCGACGCATTGTGATGATGTCTGGCATAACTATGGATTTCCACAGCCCACCACCCTCAGTTGTACACAACAGGATACAGGCATTACAACCAATCCTTTCCTTTATGTTGTCCATTCAGATCCTTTTCTGTCTCTGAAACGTCCTACAGAATGAATAATAGAAAGGGAATTTTAGCGAGATGCGGCATAGAAGAAGATTTTATTACGTGCAAACATATGCGCGGAATTACTACTTGACACAGTCTTATATTCCTTTCTGAGAAGCCAAGCATCCATTCGAAGTTTGTTTGTTTGTTTCTTTGTTTATTTAGTTTCCGTAGATTTTTCTAGTTCGGGATATGTTGTTAATGTACAGTCCTCTTTACATCCATGGAGAAATATGGAAAACTTGTAAAATGCAGATTCTATTTTCACTGGAAAGGATGAGTGACTTGAAGATTATGTATTTACTTAAAAGCACCAGAGAATTGTACATTACATCGTCACTGGCAAACATCTGTGACTTATAGATTGCATCTTCACCGACACACACACACACACACACACACACACACACACACACACACACACACACACACACACACACACACACATGCATATATATACACACACACTTTTATAGTTTTAAATATATGTGTTTGAATTCCAGGATAAAGATTCTTCCCCATCGGCTGTGATCAATCTCTTGTTGTCTTCTTGGGGTTCATTTCGTGGTCATCATATTTATGTAACAAGGGAGCAAACAAAACGAAATGTCATCTGAACATTTGATTTAGTTCTTAACATTTTGTTTTCTTGGGATCGATATACCCTGTTTTTGTGTGTACTTGTTATTATGGGATGTGATTCGTATAGAGACAGCTTTGACCTTTTCAAAGATGCATTTTTGTACGTTATCTTTTCTGTCATTTCTATATGTAAGTTTCACTGTAAGTGTATTGGAAACTATGCTTCCTCCCAGTATCTTTTAACATTTTTCCTAATGTCGTCATGCTATATGTACATGTGTATTGTGTTTTTTATGCTATGATTGTCTTTGCATGATATTCAACTCTGTGACTGGTGGAAATCCCACATGTTGTGAAAGCTGTAAAAAAAAAAAAATCTATTCGACTCAAATCGCATGCAAGTTTGTGCAAGTTCGTGCGACTGTGAGTGTATGAATGCATGTGTGCCTAAACATTTACAAGTGTATATCTTTCTGTCTCTCTGTCTGTCGGCCTGTCTGTCTGTCTGTCTGTCTTTCCTTCTGTCCATCTGTCTGTATGTCTGTCTCTGTCTCTGTCTCTGTCTCTGTCTCTGTCTCTCTCTCTCTCTCTCTCTCTCTCTCTCTCTTCTCTGACGTAACTCTTAAAAATTTCCCAAACCCACTATATATGGCAGTCAAGGAAACGAAAGCCACTCGCCTAGGACGTGGAAAATCATGGATGTGACGGGCAGAAGACAATATACCACTTGTGGGCCTTTTAGCGGAACTCATAGAAACGAAGGAATATGAAAGGTATCCAGACCACTTCAAACACCTCTACCACATTGCCATCGCTCTAGAACTTAGAAGACACGGTTGAGAATGGCGGAAAGGTAAAACCAACGCAGTAATTCAGATGCAGGTAGAAAACCTCGGTAGCAAAGAAGATATTGTTATATACACTGACAGTTCCCTCACCAAGGGTAAGTCAGGCTGGGATTCACAGTGAAACAAAATGTCCGAACTATCCAGAAAGACCATTGTGCATAAAGTTTAACAAGTTCAAGTCTAACAAAGGAGTGACATAAGCACTTCACTGGCTCCCATCCAAGGGTCAGTTTAAAAGTCAACAAGCCATGATACTGACTGACTCCATGAACCTACTTCAATATATAGAGTGGAACAGGAAGCCCTGCTTGGCATGAAGTATTGCGTAAGCTTCCATTGGAGAGACTCATATCCATATGGTGCCCCTGACATGCAGGTGTTAAGGGAAATGAGAGATCAGACACACTAGCAGGCAAAGCAACAATAAAAATGGGATTACAGCTTGGCCAGTCTGATGTGATAAGAAACCTACAGAATCACCGGGAGCCGGAATAGCCCGGTGGTAGAGCGCCGGGCTCGTAATCTTGGTGATCCTGGGGTTGGGGGTTCGAATCTCTGCCAGGCCGTTTCGGTACAGGTAGATTTTTCCCTCGGAGTGAACATTGGTTCTGACTCCATTTCCCATACAGTCCTTCGAATGAGACTATAAACCGAGGTTCCGTGAGTGAACGCACGCATAACATATTGCACACACGTAAAGTCCCAACACCAACTTTCGGAAGAGAAGGTCAGTTTGGCCGTTGGTATGGATGACACGTTACACATAGCATGCACCTTCCCCGATGTTGGACTATGGTTGCCTTAATGGCTGGATAAAAAATGGTCATACACACGAAACTCTATTCCCTTTGTTGCGTAGACGGGATTAATCCTTGCCTGTCTATACAGAGAGTGTTCACAGGAGTATCAGCCTGCGTACACAGAAAGAAAGAAAGAATCATCTCAACAACAAAAAGGCAAAGCCACAACAACATATAGACCCCAGACTCCCTGATCTGAAGATCAAGATAGGGAGTGGCCCCACATCCAGACTTAGGGGAAGACCAAGAAACATCACCAACTAAACAAACATTGGAATAATCTCAAGGCCAACACTGTGATGACTTTAGAGATCATGACAGACTCATAGTGGGGTTTTCCAATAACTGACACAAACGATCAAAGACATGTCAACTGAGATAAGACTATATCCAGTCGTGTGTGCGCTGGTGTGTGTGTTTCGGTGGGGCGATGAAGGTGTGTATATTGGATAGATAGATGTGTGTGTGTGTGTGTGTGTGTGTGTGTGTGTGTGTGTGTGTGTGTGTGTGTGTGTGTGTGTGATAGAAAATGGACTAACATTATCATTGGAAAAAACAAAAATCATGCTGTTTAATCCAGGCTATGATCCTAATAAATTACCTGAATTCACGATGAATGGTGCAATCATAAAATATACACAAATTGTCAAATTTCTTGGCGTCTACCTCACTTCAAAACTTTCGTGGAATTACCACATCGACTACATAACAAACAAAGCTAGAAAAAGTCTTAACTTTTGAAGGTAATAAGCAGACAGCACTGGGGACAGGACACAAAGGCACTAATATCTCTCGCTACCTCCCTTGTACGGTCACGGCTGACGTATGGCCAGGAGGTTTTTTTCAGCGCTCCAGCGCAGTTGTTAAAGAAACTGCAGAGCATAGATTCCAAAGCTTACAAACTTGCTCTGGGTGTACCAATACACGCGTCAATTTTAGGAACTTACACAGAAGCAGGTATTCTACCCCTCGATGAACAAAGAAAAGCCTCAGCTGCGAAATTTATTCTTAAAACTTCTGCTTATAAAACATTTTCACAAAAAGAAACAAATCTTAATTCAGAAACCGACTTTGCAAAAAGAGCTAGAACAATACAGTCATTGAAGTCCATTAATACATTTGCCTCAGATATTATCTGTAATACAGAGCTGAACTAGAAAAAGGTTGCAATTAAACCTTCTTTTTCTCCACTTCCAGAATGGAAACAAAATCAACCAATATTTGACATTGATCCAAAAACCATTCCCCTAACCTATTAAAATGTTTAGTTGATTCCCACTTGGAAAGTAAGTATACAGACTGTCTAAAGATATACACCGATGGTTCAGTTCTTGATGATGGAAATAGTGGTGCAGCTTTTGTAATACCCTCATTAAAAACAGAAAAAAAACGATACTACATTGGTAAACATTATTCCATTTTTACTGCTGAACTTGTAGCCATACTTTTGGCATTAAATTACATTGTAGATCTTTCGACCGATACATGCAATATCTTATTCTGTGTTGACTCAACGTCTGTTTTACAAGCCATTAAATCCTGAGGCATGAAAAAACGACTAGAAATGACTATTGAAATAAAACATATTATTCAT
>CM065717.1:42570554-42590554 GCA_033310375.1 Conus canariensis
ACATCCACGAACCGTTCTCCTTTCCTCTTCCCTCCCCCACCCAGTCCCCGTGGGTCCCAGTCCATCTCCCCCCACCCCACCAACGCCCACATCTCGTGAAGAGACATCTCCCCGCATGCAAAAATACAAACAGAAATAAACATTTTGGTGCATGCCCTCTCAAACGCCATACAATTGCGAAAGTGGAAAGGCATGCAAGAATGTATACACATAGCAAACGGAAGACAACGATCCAAAAGCAACTCTCTCTCTCTTTCTCTCTCTCTCTCTCTCTCTCTCTCTCTCTCCTCTCTCTCTCTCTCTCTCTCTCTCCTCTCCACACACACACACACACACACACACACACACACACACACACACACACACACACACACACACACACACACATACGCACACGCACACGACTAACACATTCCCATGTCCACACATTCACATGCATATGAACACGCACACACAGGCACACACATCTACATGAGTAGGAACTAATATAACATCATTCCTAGCAGTGTCTAACGCATGCACACATGTCTGCCATACATGAAAGCAGGCCGCACACACATACCTGTCTGTGCAGGCACAAGTTACCTCCTACCTAGACATGCCAACGACACAATTTCCTGCAACCCCAGAGAATCAGAAGAATCGCCAAACCGTAAAAAGGGGGGTGGGGGGAGGGGGGGGGAGGGGGGAGAAAGATTACCCCCGGGAGGGGGAGGGTTCAGCGGAAGGGGGAAGGATGGTGGTCAAATACATCAATTATGGAACGGAATTAAAACTGCATATTTTAACGCAGCTACAAACTCCTACACGTTACATAACGAATAACGTTAAAATCCTGTAGTAACTGGAATAAAAGGTAAACAAGATATAAAACCAATTCATACAGGGTAAAACAGTTATAAGTGCTCAAGGGTAATACGCCAAAACAGTGAGAGAAAAAGGGGGCAGGACGTAAAACCAATCTGTATGGAGTAAAACAGTGCAAAAAGACATCAAACAAACCATACAGGGTAAAAGAGAAAAAAAATACATAAAAACAACCCAAGTGGAATACAACAACAGAAACAAGCATAAAAACCAACCAGTACACCATTTAGGGATATGTCGGGCGGCGGGGGGGGGGGGGGGGGGGGGGGGGCTGACATCAACCCGTGCAGAAAGGCTAGTACTAGCTCTCTTGACTATTTAAACCCAGAGGGCAGAGAGTTTTTAATTTGGTTATCCAAAAGTTTTCTCTTTTTAATCTGGAATTAAGATTTTCACTGTGCACCTTTCAATAATACCACATTTAAGACTGGAAAGGGAATGGTCAGGCGAGTTAAAATGTTAAGCTACAAGCGCTCCTGTGTTTTTTCCTATATTAGACCTATAGAGATAAAATCTGGTTCTCAAAGTGTTCTTGGTTTCGCCACCATACTGTGTGTGTAGGCATATGTTGCAAAATAAAAGATAGATCACATTTTTTGCTCTCACGAGACTGTGTGGTCCCAGTCTTCCCAATTGAGCCCATAGAAAACTCTACTCTGGGTAGGATCCGCTCGGGGCAGAAAAATCCCAAATGACTATGACGGGATTCGAACCTACGACCTCCCAGCCGGGAGTCCACGACGCTAACCACTTCGCCACGTCGGCTGGTTTTGTAGGCTACAATTGTATTAGAATTGTTACTAATATGACTTATTCTGCTACATAACCTCTGGAGCATATCCATAATAACATACGCGACTGATGCCCAAATTCAGTAAGAGGTGTTTAGGTCACAATAGAAATAATCTCACTCATACATGTCATGGAAGACTCTGAAACAATTAGTTCATTGCTAGTTATACCTCTGTGCGCAAAAGTATATATCATTTCTTCTTCTTCTTCTTCTTCTTCTTCTTCTTCTTCTTCTTCTTCTTCTTCTTCTTCTTCTCAATTGAAACTTACTTACAGAATCTCAATATTTTCTTACAACTAGAACTTTCTTTCACATATATCCTGTATTTCAGTTATTGCCAGTGATGTCAGACTGTTGTCAACATTGGTCACACTGACAGCCAGTGATGTCAGACTGATGTCAACATGGGTCACACTGACAGCCAGTGATGTCAGACTGATGTTAACATGGGTCACACTGACAGCCAGTGATGTCAGACTGATGTCAACGTTGGTCACATTGACAGTCAGTGATGTCAGACTGATGTCAACATTGGTCACACTGACAGCCAGTGATGTCAGACTGATGTCAACATTGGTCACACTGACAGCCAGTGATGTCAGACTGATGTCAACATGGGTCACACTGATAGCCATTGACGGCAGAGTGATGTCAACATTGGTCACACTGACAGTCAGTGATGTCAGACTGATGTCAACATCGGTCACACTGACAGCCATTGACGGCCAGAGTGAAGTCAACATTGGTCACACTGACAGCCAGTGATGTCAGACTGATGTCAACATGGGTCACATTGACAGTCAGTGATGTCAGACTGATGTCAACATTGGTCACACTGACAGCCATTGACGGCAGACTGATGTCAACATTGGTCACACTGACAGTCAGTGATGTCAGACTGATGTCAACATTGGTCACACTGACAGTCAGTGATGTCAGACTGATGTCAACATTGGTCACACTGACAGCCATTGACGGCAGACTGATGTCAACATTGGTCACACTGACAACTAGTTTACAGATTGTAGTGAATTTAAGTTATGCTAACACAAATGATGGCGGACTGTTGTCAACGTAAGTCACACTGATAGACAGGATAGGTCACTCTGATAGCAAGAGATAGTAATCTGTCCTCAATGCAAGTCACAGTGACACTAGTGAAGATGGCCTGTTATCAACGTACGTCACACTGACAGCGGCTGATAGCAAAGCAAATTGTTGTCAACACGGGCCAGATTGTCGGTGATGATGTTGTTTCTCGTCCGCCGTTGGCTTCTACTAAATGTGAAATGTGTGATCTAAAAGTCTAGGGTCACATCGTCCTTGTCTTTAATGCCTGCAAACCTTTGTGTCTGACTTGCGGTAGAGCCTGCATCATAATGACCGACCACAGTCGGACACATCACACATAACACTCATCGATGTGGTGTTCTTGCTCATCATCGACACTGATGGACGAACAAACGTGCAATCACCGGCAGTGTGACGTTTGTTGATAACAGTCCACATTCATGGGTTTTCAGTGTGATGCACGGTAGACAGTGGTCAACGTAGCTTACTGACGACCATTGATGTGGATTGTTGCAGGACGGCTGTCAGAAGCTGCAGTGCAGTGCCGGCAAGGTCCCTCGCTACGGCAAGTGTTTCACACCTGTCAGACGCATCACCGGCCTGGGTTATCACCTCCGGATGCTGCTGCTGCCTGTCTCGGTCACTTTGGATTTTGATCTGCTCTTCACGCCTCCACCACATCTCCCCTTCCTAACAGTCTCTGATCCCCCACACACCCCTGGACCTCCACAACCCCCAGCATCCCGTTCACCCCTTGCACCTCCCCAACTCTCAGCACCTCAAACGTCCACTGAATCATCAAGACTCCAAACACCGCCCAACCGTTTACCACCCATCACACCCCGTTCATTCCCAACGCCTACTGAACCTCAGGCATCCCCACCCCACTCACTACCACCATTGCCAATGATGGTCAATTTCCGTTCTAGAGGCCACGTGAATTACTGCAGCTATAGTCTTGACCTAAAGCTAGAGATGGATCACAGGTTTTCATTCCGCTACACTGACAAGTCGGTCACACTGACCACGGCACCTGTCCAGAGCGGCACCTGCTTCTTCCAAAGTACAGGCTCCATCTGGAAAGACTGTGGGCGGACGGGAACAAGACGTGCTGGTATCTGGGTGGGGGAAAGGAGCGATGTGAAGTGCAGATTGGTGACAGCAACCGTCATGCTGCCTCCTTTCTGGCTGCCATGGCTGAGGTGGACATAATGAGTTCATCTGACGAGCAGCGGGATGGCTTTGAAACAGAAGCTTTGTATGATATTTTTCTGCATCACTGGACTGCCTTTGTGGATCTGTATCGAGTAAGCATGAGACCGCTTGATTTGACTTCAAGCTTTTACAATGCTCTGGTGGAGCAGGCTGGTCTCCATGATATCACTGGGGACATAACCCGCTTTCCCTACACATCCAAAAGTTCTTTAACTGGCCTGGAACATCTCTTTCTACCGCTGTCTAAACGTCTTCTTTGCCCACACCTCAGCTTTAATGAGGAGGAGTTTGAAATGAAAAAGTCTGACAGAGACTTACAGATATCCTTTCCATTCTATCTGGATTCAGAAATGAGGCCTGTGTCCTTTAGCGTCATGGATTACCCAGACGAAGTATGGCTTGCACAAAACCAGCAGCTCTTCATGTGCTTCGACACGTTCCAAGATGTATTTCCTCAAAACGTGACGGTGATCAAACCAGGTCCTGGGGTTTTCAAGACCCATGAGGTCCTGAGTGTGGTGTGCGGCAGTGTGTCTGTGGTCTGTCTGGCATTCACTTTCTTCACCTACTGCCTGTTCAGGGAGCTGCGTTCTCTCCCCGGTCTGAACAACATGGGTCTGTCACTGAACCTGGCAGCAGCTCAGCTGAGCTTGTTGATTGACTGGCTTAGGAACCCAGACATCAAGCCACTGTGTATCTCAGTGGGTGTGTTCACCCACTGGCTGTGGCTGATGGCCATCTTGTGGATGGGTGTTTGCTGCCTGCACATGAGGCATGTCTTTACTTCTAAAACAAGGCATGCGTTGACTCAGCGTGAAACGAAGAAGGCCTTCCTGCACAATATCCTGTTCACAGTGCTGGGGTCTGCAGGTATCGTCATAATCACCATCGTGGTATCTGCTTCTGTGTCGGGTGGCTCCAGTATCGGGTACGGAGGCTGGAAGTGCTTCCTTGACACCAGCCTGCACCGACTGCTGATCCTGGCCTTTGTGGTGCCTCTGGGTGTGGTGGTCCTCACCAACCTCGTCTGTTTCTTCTTCACGGTGGTTGCCATCGTGCGTATGCGGCGTCTGAGGGCCGAGGATCGTAGTGGCAGAGGAAGTCGTCAGGTGCTGATCTACGCCAAGCTGTCCACAGTGACGGGGGCGGGCTGGGTGCTAGCGTTGCTGGGCCAGGTGCATCGCAGCGAGTGGATGCTGGTGCTGACAGATCTGTGCACAGCTCTGCAGGGTCTGCTGATCTTCCTGGTCTATGTCTGCAACCGTCGAGTCTGGAATCTCTATCGGTCAAGGTTTTGCTCTCCTTTAAGGCATCCCACGCCTGTTTCCACTCCCACAGCTGCTGCTGGAACACTTTCCACGGATATCAAGGCTTTAAGTGCCGAGAAATAGAAGGATTTTAGGCATAAGGTTTCCTGGAGAATCTTATTGAAAATGGACTGAATTGTCCCTTCGTAAATGAACTGCAGTGTAAAGCAGTTCCATTCTTAATCTTACATTCAGCATATAACCTTTTCTTGCACATTTTCCGCTGGAATGGTGTGCCAAAGTAATGGACAACGGTTCTTCTCGCAGTCTTTGCGTAGGCATCCTTTAGCAAAAGATCTCAATGAAGCCTTGGGTCATCCAGATATCCGGGTCTTTACAGACCCTGTTCTTTTTTCGCTGCTGAGAGTGCTGCTGGATATCTGTTGTCATTGACATTTCCCCCGAGACTGTGTCGTCTTTTCCAGACTTTCGTCTTTTTCTAGACACTTTACCCTCTTTCCAGAGACCTAATTGTCTGTTCTATGGACTGTGTCATCATTTCCACAAATCATCGTGTTTTACAAACACAGTGTCATCTTTTCAGAGTTTGTCTTGCTTTTTTTCCCCGAAGCTCATGTTTCCATGTGTGTTGTGTCTGAACAATTTCAAGTTACACTACCATAGACTAAAATTTTTGCCGGTAGTGGTTTTTCTTTTTTCCTTTTTTTTCTTTTTCTTTCTTTTCTTTTCTTTTCTTTCTTTTTTTGTTTTTTGTTTTTGTTTTGCTGTGATGCTTTCCTCAGGGATTGAGTCATCTTTTACGGATGCTAGGCTCCGTTTCGGCAAAACATGTGTAATGTGTACGTGCAACGTGTTTCCATTCTTCTACAAACATTTACAGATTGCCCTATTCCCCCCTAAAATGTGCTGAATGGCTCGTCTTTAAAATATGTCTGATTCTTTGGATTGTTTAACGATAATAGAATCGTTGTTTATCACTTCTGCTGCTACTGCTGCTGCTGCTGCTGCTGCTACCACGACGACTACTACTACTACTACTACTACTACTACTACTACTACTAAAACCAACCTTAGTGGCAGTAGTAGTAGTGGTGGTGGTGGTGGTAGTAGTAGTAGTAGTAAAAGTATTAGTAGTTGTAGTATCATTATAATTATTCACTAATAATGATTAGTTCATCATCTGTACAATAATCTTAACAAGGGATGAAACACACACACACACACACACACACACACACACACACACACACACACACACACACACACACACACACACACACACACATGCGTGTGCACATGCAGGCAAACATACAACTGTAGTAGTGGCGCAGACGATGTGTGATAGGTTCCCTAGGTCTGATTTAAGTGTTGGCCGCAGCAGGTCAGATAGCTGCTAAGCTGTGTGCATCAGACCCTCTTCTCAAATCCTTTCATCTAATAATTGATTTACGTATCCATCAGCTGTAATCTATACCACTGTGTTGTCGTAGCTCAGCAGATTTTGTGTAGCGTATATGGACTACTCCGTCAACAATGACACACCCTTCATGAAATTGAAACAGAAACTGAAACAACGTTTGCTAGAGCTGAAGTGTTGTTTTTTTTCCAGAAATGGATGACATTTTTGTTTCCAAATGGTGCGTAGTATTTTGTGGTAGATATGCAATACTAATGGCTTGTTTTATAAGGTGTTGTATACGAGTGTTTAAAAAAAACACCAGAAAATTGTATATATATTTTTTTTTTCGAAATACCCATATGTTGTACTGCTGCGTGTATGACTTTATGTCGCTGATGATGCTGTCTTTCAGAAAAACTGTTCTGTTCTGTTAAAAGAGTGTGCCATTTTTGACGAACGTATTGTTCTTCACAGACGTAGGTGTTATCTAACGGTTGGTTGGGGAACTTTGAATAGTCTGTCTCCCCAAATTGAATGTCTTTCCATTGCTAGATTCTTTGGAGGATTTTTTTTCTTCAAAAGTGTATGTTTTCCGTGATGGCAATGCTTTTTTCAACATATTTTGTCATAAAAAAACAGTCGAAAGTCGTCGTTTTCTATTTCCCTCTTTCGTATCTACAAAGCGTGGTCGAATTATTTCACAGCCTATCTGTGCCCTTACACTGTGCACTGTGTATGTCAGTTTGTCATCTTTGCTGTAACTATATTTCTCTACAGAGCCTGTAATCTCCGAGTTGTACTTTTTCTGCTCAAGATTATACCCTCTGCATTTTCTGATGAAAACAGTATGTACTACTTACCAAAACAATGTAGTTTCCAAATTGTGTGTCATCTAGTACAGAGATGTATTGTCTTTGGGTGAAGGTTTGTCAAATGTTTTGCAAAGGCTGTGTTATCTTTCAAAGAAAACTTTTGAAATATTTCATACAGGTTTTGTACTATGACATTCTTGCCTACTTGCTCTGGAGACAATAATTCTCCCAGAAATGGATAGTTTTTTTCCCCTCCTCAGAGATTTAACAACTTTTTACGCAGGGATGTTTAGATTTGGGGTAGTAACAGCGATGCACGTTTTCATTCTCTCAAAGCTGCAGTGTTTTGAAAAGCTGTGATTCTTTCCGAAAATGTGTCTTTCACACTTTGAAGAGTCTTTCCTTCCTTAGAAGTGTTGGGGAGGGGAGGGGGGTTGGAGGGGGAGGTGGAGGGGGAGGGTGGAGAAGGTTAATTGAAAAGCCTACCCACCGTGAGATACAACTCAAAAGTCTATCGTCACAGAAAGTATTTGTGGTTTGGTTTGATTAAGGAGTCTTTCCACCCTTACAATTGTAAGGGTTTTGGTTAGAGAACTTTTGCGCCTCAAGAGGTGTTGAGTTTTAATTGAACAGCTTGATCAAAGAGTCGACGCGTTTTGGCTTTGGGTTTTAATCGAAGTGTCTTTCCTCCCGTAGGAAGTGTCTGGGCTTTGGGCTTGATTTAAAAGCCTTTCCTCTCCGAGAAAATGATTGGGCTTTAATGAAAGACCCTTTCCTTACTCAGTAAGACTTTGGGGTTTCATTGAAGTGCCTTTCCACCCTTAAAAGTGTTTGGGGTTTTTGTGACTAAGCTGCCTTTTACTACTGATGTTACCGTGTTTTAACGGGAAATTTATTTTTGTTCGTGTACGCACCTTTTTGAAATCTTCGTTTACATGCTTGGGCTTGTACAGAGACTCTCTCTCTCTCTCTCTCTCTCTCTCTCTCTCTCTCTCTCTCTCTCTCTCTCTCTCTCTCTCTCAGAGAATGTAATGTTTGGTGTTGCTTTTTTTCGGTTTGAGATTCATGTAATGAGCACATGTCAAAATGTAGTGATATGATCTACTTTCACTAAGATTTTTTTCAAGGAGCTAGTGTTATATTCAATGGAGTATTCAACGCTTTAGCGCAGACAGTGTGTTACCTATTGGTGGAGCAGACATTTCAGATAACTTGCCTATTCTTTTCCAGAAAATGACTTTTTTTCCCTGAGACTGGGGAGTTCTGTCTTACGATGTGTATTGGTTTCTATACAAATGTTTCATTCTGACACCAGTCATTGTAATCATGCGGTGTTTCTATGGAAACTGAGGGAATCCTCTGATGCGGTGTGTGTGTGTGTGTGTGTGTGTGTGTGTGTGTGTGTGTGTGTGTGTGTGTGTGTGCGTGCGTGCGTGTGTGTGTGTGTGTGTGTGTGTGTGTGTGTGTGTGTGTGTGTGTGTGTGTGTGTGCGTGCGTGCGTGCATGCGCGCGTGCGTGCGTGCGTGCGTGCATGCGTATGTGTATGTGTGTGTGTGTGTGTGTGTGTGTGTGTGTGTGTGTGTGTGTGTGTGTGTGTTAATACAGAGACTGCACAGTCGCAGCAATGTGTATGCGTCTCAGATACTGTAATATCCAGTGTTGTATCCTCCTTCTCCTCCAATACACCTTTTGATAGATCAGAATCATTTTCTCCATGACAGATTGATAGTAGATGCAAGACGGACGCTTAGACAATGAAGGACCAAGGTAGAGCCATAACAAGCACCCCAATGCTTTGAGTCGTCCATCTACTACTTTTTTGTCTGAACGTGCACCCTTCACTGTACCCTGTAGAATGAGTGCTGGGCATTGAGCCATGGTGAGAGACATCCTGCAAATAAATGTTCTTGTCTTCCATCTTATGTGTGTACCTGCTGCCTGTCATAGTCACCCGTCTTCTTTTTCCTTGTGGGAGATGCAGTGATTCTATTGGCAGTTTTCGTTCTTTTACATTTCAAGTCGTTTGAAATCTGCTATTAATGTCTAGCATTTGTATCCACACAGAAAGATAGAAAACACCAGTGACGTGCAGATAACATTTTCGTTGGAAAACTCCAAAGAGTTCCAGACTATATCTTCATTCAAAAACACCACACACTTGTAAATTATATCTTCAGTGGAAAACGTCCGAACTGCATCCTCACTGAAAAGCACCAGCGACTTGTAGAGTGTATCTCAACCGGAAAATTCTGTTGAGTTATGGACTTTATCTACACATGTAAACGCCAGTGACTTTTAGAGTGTATCGTCATTTGAAAACACTGACACTTGTAGATTACATCTCTATCAGGAAGCTGATACATCGTTTGTCATTGGCCACATGTTATTGTCATGGCTGACGTAATGAGGACAAGACCTCCTGACCTCCCTTGAGCTGTCTTCTCGCCTCAGACTGGCCCCAGCACACATGACATGGTTCGCTTCTCCCTGTGTGAGCTGTTCAACGTGATGCTGCCTAATGAATGCTTTATGGAATGCTTTGACCAAGGCTTTGCTTTTCTCTAAGCTAACTCCCGTGTTATATGTACTTGATGATTTCTACAGCCTGGTGGTGAGTTTATGGAGTTATGGTTTGCTGCTTCCCAGTAAGCCAATGTCACCAGCAAAAAGCCGACTGCCCGGAGGAAGCCCTACAATGGTCATGTAGGTGTTGGATTCATGAAAGGTTTCCTAAATTGCACTGGCCAGGCAGGCGTTGAACAGAGTATGAATCCTAATGTCAAGTCAGCTTGTTATAGTTTGTTTAATGTTGACAGCGTATTTCTGACGCTTCTTTGAAAAAAAAAGAGTTGCTCTTTTCCTCTTTGCGGACGTGAATGAGAGTTGTTGTCGATTCTCATGACCTGTCACCAGACTTCATGCCAAACACAGTCAAAGGCTTCGTTGAAGTCAGTGAAGCTGTAGTAAGAAGTATGTCCTCGTTGAAGGACTTGTGTGGTCTTCAGTTTTGTTTAACAGAACTTTCAAAAGCATTTACCTGGATGGCTGATAAACCAGATGGTCCTGTACTGCGATGCACTTTACAGGTAGTCTTTTTTTCGGAAGAGGTGTTGTTTCCAATGTGCACAGAGAGCAAGTTGTCAGATCCTGGACGATTTCTCTGTGCTTCTCTGTTGTTCTGCTGGCACATTATTTGTCCATGAAGACTTGTCTCCCCTGAGTGTTGGCTGGCACACTTTTCTCAACTTGTTCCCGATAAATTCGAGCACCTCGGATTGGCTAATCGTGTAAAGTCTTGTATGTAAAGTCTAGTGTTCTTTTGTAGCTTGTACAGTCGTCCATAGCATTCAGTACATCTTCCAGCTTCTACTGCTCGCCACGTGGTTTTGTGCTTTTACTGTAGCACAAATTATCACTCGCCTTTTTGAGCGAAATGGTGCCATCTTTCATTTAAAACATATTGTCTTTCTCAGAGAATGTACCGTATTTTGCTCTAAATGTGCTGCCTCCTCCAGAAGATTGTGTTGTTTTGCGCAGATAATTCACCAAACTTTGACACACACACAGTGCTTAGCTGACTGTTGTTTAGCATATATTAGAAATCACTTTACACCAGAAAGTGAATTAGCGGTCACTGGGTATTGACTATTATTTGCGACTTTTTGCCCTGTCTGCAGACGCTTCTATGGTGTAAGTTTGTCAACTGTCTTTTTGAAAAGACGTTTTCTCTTATTCGTAAAGACTTTGTGAATAATTCAAAATTGTGTTTTCCCAGATACATTGTATTTAATTAAGCAACTGCATTTTCCCTTACAAACTCATTTTCAATTTTGTCATTTTTCTTTTTATGACCCATATATGTGCATTATGCATGTTGTAAATGAAAACATTTTCTTCTCCCGTGTCTTTTCAACCGACGTCCTGTCACATTTGATAACCACTCAGAGCCAGGTGGTATTTTCTTTATGACAAAACCTGGGCCGAAATGTCTTTATCTTCTTCTTCTTCTGCGTATGCAGGCTGATACTCCTGTGGACACTCCCTGCATAGACAGGCAAGGAGTAATCACATCTACCCAACAAAGGGAGTGAAGTTTTGTGTGTACGACCGTTTTTGTTTAATCCCAGTATTAAGGCAGCCATACTCCAACTTCGGGGAAGAAATGTCTTTAATTTCTGGATAGTGAGCAGGATAAACATCAAAATCTGTCTCAATTCAAATATTTAACTTTAAAAGACAGCTTGCTTTTAAAGGGGACGGGGGTTGGAAAGGAAATCTTCCTTCAGTAAGTATGTCGATTAAATCGTGTTCCTCAGAAGGGGTGATCAGAAGGACGAACAAGCAATTTTTTTTTTCTCGCATCGTCAGATGCTCTTGCAATTGAATTCCGTTTTCTTTCCGAGCGACAAGCATTTCCCTAAAAACACAAAGGGGACTCAAACAAAATCGAATAGCTTCCCCTTCCTACATGACAGGAGTCTCCAGAAAAACGAACAAGAGCACTTAGTGAGGGGAAAATTAAGAATGTGTAATTAGATAGTTTGTCTACAATCACAAGGCGGAATGTAAAAAACTAAGCCGACGTAGGTGAGTAGCTAGGGATAAAAATCTACGAGGAGTAATAAATTACTCTTAGAAAATTCCAAGCTAAAGTACTGAACACTCTCGCTCCACACACTTGAAGAGGTCACAGCTTGATGCAGGACATGCAAAAATAGACGTTATAATAAAACTTGGGTCCACACGCCTTTAATTTCCGGGCAGGAGTGGAGCACATATTAAGATCCTTCTAGGTAAAAATAAAATACTTAAATCTAGTCTGACCAGCGTTAAAAGAGGATGGAGGTATGAGTAGAAATCTCCCTCCAGTAATTGCTTTGATTGTGGTGTTGTTCTTCCATATATGTGTACGCGCGCGCGCACACACACACACACACACACACACACACACATGCGCGCGCGCGCACGCGCGCACACACATACACGCACACACGCACATACACACACGACACACACACACACACGCGCGCGCGCACGCGCGCGCGCACGCGCGCGCGCGCACACACACTCATATTTGAGCACACTCAGAATTTGAGACATTTTTTTAATGCTGATCGATGAGAATGAGGATGATTAAGATGATGCTACGGATTTCCATTTCGGTCTGAGACTACATGACAGGGCTGTACTCTACGCTTGATTTCATAATATATCCGGCGTCAACCAGGCCCGAGATATACAGGCACTTGCAGTGTTGGTCAGGAAATTTGAGCAACACTCTCAGAAACGCATCCATTAAGTAGATGAAACTCGACTGTGTGGTCCCAGTCTTCCCAACTGAGTCCGCAGCAACTCAACTCTGGGTAGGAGCCGGTCGGGGCAGAAAAACCCACATGACTTCTGATGGGATTCGAACCCACGACCTCCCAGCCGGGAGTCCGCGACGCTAACCACTTCGCCACGGCGGCTGGTCACACACTCATATCTATCTATCTATCCACAACACACACACACACACACACACACACACACACACACACACACACACATATATATATATATATAACTTGCTTTAATATAACAAATGTCGCTCCCACGTGGTTGAGCACTGTTTTAAGATTGCGCTGATCCCAGTACCATTCTCTCTCTCTCTCTCTCTATATATATATATATATATATATATGTATGTATGTATGTATGCATGTATACAGCTCGTACTGAATCTCAGCACGAAAACGTTTTCTTAATGCAGAGCCTTTCTTTCGCTCGAAAATCTACATTTTGCTCTGTAACTGTGTCTTTTTTTCTACGAATCATTTTAAAGACATTTCTGGAGATTAAAAATGAAATCATAGACCAGGAGAAAATTTGCATTATATGTTAGTGATATCACAGGCAGTGCAATGTGAACTGGACACCCACCCGCTCACAACCTCATCATTACAACCCCCCAGACATCATTACACTTAGCATTATAACTTAATTTCATCCGGACACAGACAAAGTGTGATTATGAAAAATCGTTCATGAAACTGATAGGCATCGTGTGTTTCTACATAGGCTGATTTTCTAATTCGGGAAAAAAGGGAAAAAGTTTCTACAGTCTGCATTTTACATCCCTCAAACAGATGTTTGCCCCCAACACTAAGTGAAACAGTTGCAAGCCTTTTATTTATTTATTTTTTTCTTAGATTATTTTTGTGCTTAGATTTTTTTGTTGATAAAGCCATTCGTGTGACTGTTCTCTCTCAAAAGCATACAAGTTTACTTAAAGTTTATGTGGAATAATGTCTCTTTTCAGTGTTATCTTTTTAGTGTTTGATGGTACCGGTTTTAAGTAAATGCTGTGTCAATATTTCTTAAACTGTACACGCTAATTGTTCGTGTTTTACTGATTCCACTGTTTTTCGATGTTTTGATATACTTTCTATGTAATAAAGAAGCTTGGTGTCGCTCAAATGTGTAGATTTTCATCAGTGTGTACTGAAACTGTCCCCTTGATTTGCATCTCTCTCTCTCTCTCTCTCTCTCTCTCTCTCTCTCTCTCTCTCTCTTCTGTCTCTCTCTGTTTCTGTCTCTGTCTCTGTCTCTCTCCCTCCCTCCCCCCCTCTCTCTCTCTCTCTCTCTCTCTCTCTCTCTCTCTCTCTCCCTTATTTCAGGTGCGGGCGGCTGCGTTTATACATAGCAAGTTAATACAGCAGCTGCAGAGAGAGAGAGAGAGAGAGAGAGAGAGAGAGAGAGAGAGAGAGAGAGAGAGAGAGAAGAGAGAGAGAACAAATAAACAAATACCAAATGAACAATCAAACAAACAAAAGACATACAAATCTCTGAAAAAATGAGGATTTGTTCCGTGACTAAAACGAAATCATGAAGAAATTCAATACTTTCATTGCCCTTGGTGTTTGAAAGAAAAGTTGAAACGCACTGTGCTAGTGTGTAGTGGAGTGCTGACAAAGTCCACATGAAAAAATGTGACGTGTCTCTAATTGTACGATGGAAACAGATCAAACACGGGCACCCAGCTCGCCGACCATTACAGCAGATAGGGGGCTGTGTGAGACACGTCAAAAGTTGATCGATGGATTCACATTTTCTGTCCCACCTTTCTGTCTTCCCTCCCATTCCCGCTGCCGCCCCTTTCTTCGTTCCAGTCACTTTCTCTCGGGGAATAAGAGCATCAGTCAACACAGAGAATGACGAATTAACATCTGCTGTCAAGTTCATCGCATTGCGTGATCAGACACTGGAAGAGGCAAAGGTGCTGGTATACACATGACTTCATCAAATGTTATGTCTGAGGAAGATTTGTGTCCCCACAGACTGGGTATCAGAAAGACCGGACCAGTTAAGATATTGTGGAATGTGTTCTTGATAAATATTCGCCAAAGTACCTGACAAAAACATACATTTTCGATTTACTACCAAATCTTTGTCTGATCTACCACTATGAGCAATGCTAAATGTATCCAAGAAAGAGTAACCCAGAGAAGGAAGGGAGGGCAGTGACGAACGAGAATAGACAGGAAACATTCAAACACAATCACCGACAGACTCCAAAGATATTAAGAAAAACAGAGATAATTACACATTCTCAACATGTAAACAAACTTCCAAGTGATCACATCAAGCAAAAACAAAATATGTTACATATCCCCCCCCCCCCCCCCCCCAGCTTATGAACTAAGAAAAGCAGCAGCAGCCAGGCAACCAATGGACTGACTGACTGGAAGAGAACCAGATACCCTGAACAGCCGTCTGTATGAATATCTATCTTATTAAAAAGCTTTATTCACGTATCTACGCAAATAGTGACTGAGTCACTGACTTGCCGACCGTATATCTGACAGGTAACTAGATAGTAACTTTCTTACATTATAAATGAACAGATTAAAAATGCTAAAACGTATAAGAGCAGTTAACAGACTACGCAACATGCTACTAACACACAAAAAAACAGGATATTTTTTGGCTAAAAGATTTTCGTATGGCAGATTGCGCTATCCAGATTCTATCTACTGCAGTATCTGTGGAAGACTGTCTCACACATTGGGGTATCCAGATTTCACCTGCTGCAGTATTTGTGGAAGATTGTGTTTCACAAATTGGGGTGTCTGTGTCACAAACGCTAAGCCGGACGTCCCTCCAATACATTCTCATCTTGGTAACATCTACACCGATACAATACGATTACCACACAATACACATATATTCAATGAGAACGAACCCTCCTACCATCAATAAAGGTCACAAAGTGCAAGTGTCAAAAGAAGCTAAGTGAGCCACAAGCAGAAGCGTCCAGACATAACTTTTTGCTGTAGCGTTTTTGAAATCCAAAACTGAGATAGGGCGCAATGGATACAATGGTCAGTTGTTGTGTCCTTACTGTGGACCACAGGAGCAATGCCCTGTCTAAGATCCACTGTGCACAGCAGTGTGTTGCGTTCCAGAGGGAATCAATAGCAATGCTGTGCCAATTTACGAGGCAGAGAATCTATTGATGTAGCTGTCGTGTCCCAGAGAGATGACGGCGATGCCAGATAACGTCATGAACAGAATTTGGCTGGTGAGGCAGTTACACCAACTCGGCTCTGGAAGGATAAGGATTGTATTTAGTCCAAGACGGGCCCATGTAAGGAAAAAGCGAAGGGGAAGAGAGGAACTAAAGGGCCTACAACAAAGAAAAGGAAACACCTCATTTGGCCACCCCTATCCAACCCAACCCGGTTAGGGCTTTGGATATTCTTATTACTCCCCCCCTTCCCCCCCCCCCCCTCTACATTTCGTACACGCTTTTATTTCATGAACCTTCAGTCGCATGAATACTGGGGTCAACAACAACGATGATGACGACAATGACAATGATGGCAGCGATGACAATGATGACAAGGAATTTGGGAAAATTCGGTGTTTCGCACACCTTCTTAAGCACGGCACACATTCGGATAATTTCTTTTCATGAGAACGATTCAAGGATTCTGCGCACACATGAGTGATCACAACTGAGTCGCAGGCTACTGTGCCCCACTATGCAGTGAGGCAGCCCAGGGAGGAATCTGATTAATCTATCCGCCATACATACTTAAGGCGTACTGCCCGCCAGCATAGAGAAATCAGCGTCTCTTTTTAAAAACTCGACAAGACAACACTTGGCCACTGGTTACTCAATATAATTTATCAAAATATTCAAAAAGTTAAAACAGGTCGTGCTTTCATTCATTGAAATATTAAGATGTAGGTCAGATCATAAATATTAATGATACAGAGGGATGACATTGGTAACTGGCACCATACAGCACTGCTGTGGGTCAGGTCATGAGTATTAATGATACAGAGGGATGACATTGGTAACTGGCACCATACAGCACTGCAATGATACAGAGGGATGACATTGGTAACTGACACCATACAGCACTGCAATGATACAGAGGGATGACATTGGTAACTGACACCATACAGCACTGCAATGATACAGAGGGATGACATTGGTAACTGACACCATACAGCACTGCAATGATACAGAGGGATGACATTGGTAACTGACACCATACAGCACTGCAATGATACAGAGGGATGACATTGGTAACTGACACCATACAGCACTGCAATGATACAGAGGGATGACATTGGTAACTGACACCATACAGCACTGCAATGATACAGAGGGATGACATTGGTAACTGACACCATACAGCACTGCAATGATACAGAGGGATGACATTGGTAACTGACACCATACAGCACTGCAATGATACAGAGGGATGACATTGGTAACTGACACCATACAGCACTGCAATGATACAGAGGGATGACATTGGTAACTGACACCATACAGCACTGCAATGATACAGAGGGATGACATTGGTAACTGACACCATACAGCACTGCAATGATACAGAGGGATGACATTGATAACTGGCACCATACAGCACTGCAATGATACAGAGGGATGACATTGGTAACTGGCACCATACAGCACTGCAATGATACAGAGGGATGACATTGGTAACTGGCACCATACAGCACTGCTGGATCAGAAGCCTCATCTCTCAAGCCTCCTGGATGTCAGGATTTTGGAACTGCCACTCCCCACTTAAGTTTCTATATGTATAAAAAAAAACAACAAATAGCAAAATATGCTGCCAAACGAACGTAACAAACAAACTGCAAGACAAACACAACTGTTCTTATTATCCTTATCATTTCATCCCGCATTGTCTCCTTTCCGGCACCTTGTTTCCATTCCACATCCATTTTGCGCCCAATATTAGGAGCTAAGAGATAAGGACAAACAGAGCTGACGAACGGCAGCAAACATACGTTCTGTGACTTCTGTGCGACAACTGATATTTCTGGCATTGTTAACATATCAAGAGCCACCACTGTCTGGGTTTCGCTGCGTTCGACCGCCGCTGACATTCGCTTTTTGTAAAACTAGAACGGATTTATGCAAAGGGCTCTCGCTGTATCAAACCCTCTATCCTTCGTACCCAATGGAAAAACGCTACACGTTACATTTGACGCTGTTATACAGACTCGCCTCACTTTGTGTTGATGCTAATGATCTGGCTGCATTGCTTCTGGCTCACGTACACTCCAAACTGGAACGGAATGACCACTGCTCTGTGCGTTTTTAGTGAATCTGGACAGTGGACATCGTTGTTTCTGTTTATCCTTATGACCAGTGCCTTGTGTTTGATTCCACAACTTTTCACTTGAAAGACCTACATGAACCAATTATAGTTCGTGATATTTTACATTCCGTCCGAATAGATGTTTATACTTACATGCCATGATGTTCTTCATACACAGGTAATTGTGGAAACGATGCAAACAGCTGTTTAAAAGCTATTTCACTGGAGGGGACAAAAATAATATAATCTTCTTTCACAAAACCCAACTCCACAAGAGAAGGAAGCAGCGAAAAGGGCTGGCCTCTGTGTGATGGTAACTTGGAATGAAAATGCAGTTCCTCCGCCCAGAACTGATGCTCATCCTTTGCGTTTGGACAGAAATGTACGATTTCTTTGTTGTGTCGGGTGGAAAAATCATTGAACCAGCCAACCAAATGACTGAAAATTACGTGATGGACGAAGCATACCCAGAGAAGTGCGATACAATTGCCTGGGACCAACAGACAGAGACAGCAGAACAGCTACAAGGGAGACTGTGTCCTGCACGTTGCAATGGAACAAAGCTTGTGAACGTTGCTTCCACAAGTCGCCGCCTGCAGTGCTTTCCTTGTACTTGTGATGAACATTGCGACAAACACGGCACGTGTTGTCCCGGTGAGAACGATCCCTGGCAGCCACCTCCCATTGAGCGAGCCGAATGCAAGAAATCCAACTATGAATGGATCCTCCAAGTCACCACCTGTGACCCTGCTTACCCCCACAACCAAACCCGCTTCCTGTGTGAATCCAAAGCGCTGCCCAGAAGAAGAGATACTGTCCTACCCGTCACAAGCCGTGCCACTGGTGTGACCTACGCCAACCGGCACTGTGCCCAGTGTCACCATGACCTTTCCCACCTGGAGGAGTGGACGATGACCTGTCTTCACAACCAGTACCTGTACAACATCACCAACGACACTCACTACGACGACAGCGCCATCCTTCTGCCCGACATCTGCAGGCCTACGTTCCCCTTCGCCATCTATGACACCATAGGCCACCACTGTTTCTCATCCCAATCATATTACGTCTCCACTGACATCATCTCCACATGCAATGCCACGGGCCACTGGCAGAAAGAATCAGAGCACGTGCGTAAGGCGTGTGAAGAATCGGAGTGGTCAAGAGGAGCAGCGGTGACTGTTTTAGACTCTGGTATGTACACCAACGTTCTGTGCGCAATGTGCAACGAGGACCCTGTAGAGCTGAGTCCATACTGCAATGTTTTCTCTGACAATGGGACAGAGGACGACGAAATCTGGGTTGTACGGGAAAGTAGTCCAACAGGTACAGGTAGTGTCACATACTTTGATTTGATTAACCTGAGGATACCTGAATCTGTCCCTGCGACTCCACAGATACTGCCTTGTTCAGAGAAGCAATGGAAGCACCCAAGGGTAAGCAAAATATAGGTTATTTCATCTATCTATCTATCTATCTATCTATCTATCTATCTATCTATCTATCTATCTATCTACAGACGAATACACATACATACGTGCATACATACACACATACATACATACATACATACAGATGGATATTTAGCTATGAAATTCAATTCAGAGAGAGAGGGAGACAGAGAGAGAGAGAGCGAGAGAGAGAGGGGGGGTCTAATTTAATTCAGAGAGAAACACACACACACACACACACACACACACACACACACACACACACACACATGCACGCATGCACACACACACACATATGTATGCATATATATATATATATATATATATGAACAATATAAAAAAGTTCTTAAAAAATCTGAAGGTGCTCAACCCCTTGGGGAGCAACATCTGTTAAAAAATATTTTTAAAATGAAGTGGTAAAATCTACAAGCTTGTTTCTAGCTTTGCTATCTTCAGGATGTCTTTTGGAGCACGCCAACGGTCTTTTATGGCG
>CM065717.1:42595554-42620554 GCA_033310375.1 Conus canariensis
GCATCATCTGCCAAAAGCAATGTAAATAATTTAAAATAATCGCATGTAAATGTTGCACCATGTCTTCCATTTCTAATCACTTCTATTGCTAATTCATTTATGATCAATGAAAGCAACCCAGACTAGTAACATCACTTTGCTTTACCCCTCTGGTACAGCTTATATGGTCTGTTAACTTTGCGCCAGAGCGAATTCTAGCTCTGGCTGTATTATTTATGCCATGAATACATCAAAAACATTTCCCTTTAATACCGTTTTCACCAGAATTGGCCACAATAGATTTCTTTCTATTGAGGCAAAAGCTTTCTAAAAGGCGATGAAAGCAACGTAAATTTTGCGCTTGAAGCAAAATTGTTTTTGTGTTAGAGCTAATAATGTGAACATGTGATCGATGGTAGAGTACTCTCTTTTAAATCCCGCTTGAAATTCCCCTGTAATATCACGCACTTCAATCCATTCTTGGATTCTACATGCTTCACTGCTAGTATTGCACAGCAACATCCCTCTAGTTATTTGGATCTTCTGTATCGCCTTCGTTTTGATAAAGGTATCATAATACTTTCTGTCCAGTTATCTGGGAATATCCCCAAATTATCAAACAAAGTATTTAGAAGTTTATCAAAGAAGTCAAGAAATCATCGCCTGCATATTTCAACATTTCACAAAAATTCCACCTGGACCGGCAGATTTACTCATTTGTAACTTTCTTATCGCCAGCGAAACTTTGTCGTTATATTCAGAACTGAAGTCATCTTCGGCGTCGTTACTTATACAAGCATCTTCAGTTTGTAAACTTGTTTAGAGCAACTGTTTAAAATGATTGTACCCATTATCGATTGTTAAATTGTCACGTGTTTGTTTTCTTTAAAAAAAAAGTATGCACATTTTCCCAAAATAGCTTTTGATCACTTACTGATGCGACTAACGATCCCAATAATTTGTCATTATGTTGTTTTTCTTTCAGTTTTAGGAATTCTTATACTTTCTCCGAGCTCTGCAGTAAGCGTTACGATCAGTACCATCCATTACTTGTTGAAATTCTTTTAGCAATCTTTTCGCTTTTGATTTACTCCGTTTACACCCTGTGTCAAACCAACCACTTTCTCCATCGTTCTTGTTTTTTCATACAACCGGCGTAAGTTTTAATACATATCACAAACATATCACAATCGATCATATTAATAGCATTATCAAAAGATTACAGTATTTTATCCTACTGCATTGCTTGAACTTATGTTTGCTCAAAAGAAAGATTCCACACAATCTTCTCAATAAGACCATATTCCTTTTTAATATTCACAGGCACAGGATTAACGATTTGCACTCCAAAATGAAATTCGACAGGTAAATGTCAGATTTCAATCTTTCAGATGTAAATAAACTACTGGAAGGCAAGGCAACTGAAAATAATTCTCGGATAATCAAACATAGTCATTTACAGTACACCCTGATTCAGAAATATAAGTGTAGTGGAATCAAGATGACCATTGCAAACACCATTTTGTATACACAGTCCATGCGAAGCACGCATATTCAGCAAATAGTTTTCATAGTTATTGAGTATTTCATCTGCAGATTTGCTTCCCAAACATTCAGAACAGTTCTTCAAATCATCACAATAATCATCACGCTAACAGAAAACATTTTGAGAAACAGTAGCAGTTCTACAGTTCAGGTCGCCAGCCAAAATCATATGCACATCATTCAATTCAAGCATAGATTCAGTAAGATATTCTTGAAGAGAAAAAAATACCACTGTCAACATAAAAGTAAGTATAGTATGGTGAATCCTCTGGAGGTAAATATGAACAAACATACAAGACATCCTTTGATAAATCAAAGTCTTGTCAATCGGAAAGAAAAGAGCATAAGGACAATTCATCTGGATTTCTTTGGAGGAAGACACAAATTCATCCTTAATAAGACATAAAGAGCCACCCGATCGTCTGCAGGCTCACTATACACAGTATAGCTTGTAAACACATTACGCTCCAATATTTTTACAAAAGTTTCAACAAAACAGATAAAGTCAGAATTAAACAAATCTGACAGATAATGTCTATCGTGAATTTTAGGAAGAATATTATTAACGTTCCAGTGTACGAATTTAGCACATTTTGAAAGCATAGTTTATTTCCTTCAGCATGTAAGGCATGTGTTCTTACATTACAACGTTCATTAGCACTTATTGACTGGTTTCTGATGTTCAAAAGGAATGAAACCAACATCGTCATTTTTATATCTGTTCTTGTGAGGCGACCCCCCTATTTTCTTCCTGCGCAATGCTTGCGCTTCCTACGCTTGCGCTGAAACTGTTCTAGCTCGACATAGAGACCACCCTATTTCTTTGTCGATTTATATGATAAATGTTAGACATAGGAAAACCTGCTAATCGCCCTTGTTCCAGAAAACAATTTACATTAGGTTCGAAAGAAATACTGTTCAACCCATGGTTATTAATGATAATCAATCACAGAGCCCTTCTAATCATGTGCCACCACAGAACCAATGTTTACACTGTCACTGTCAAATTGTTTGCTCACGAAGGTTGGGTCACTGTCACCGTCGCACGCTGCCTGCTCCGCACGTAAATTGTTCTACACCAGCCAAACAACACCGGCGTCACAGAAGGGCGGCCTCCCCCTATATTATCTTCCTGAGGCTTTGTCCATCAATCTGATCATGTCCATACTTCGTGCCCTCAACAAGTAGATGTCAAAAACCTGGTCGCACATTTATCTTCACTCAGCGCTTTTTTCAAATGATGGATTAGTTTCTTTCTCACTTCTATAATTCGAAACGAAAAGTCCTCATCTATGAACACTTGGGATCCTTTCAGTTCATGCGTCGCCTTCAGAATCTGTTCTTTGTCCTTTAAAAAGAAAACAACGTGCATCGGACGATGACTGGTGAATTAGACATCGAGTTAAGGCGGTGGACACGATCGAACTGAAAATCCCTGGCCAGTTCCAGTGTGTCAGTAATCATTTGGTTGACTAAATCTTCACACTCTTGTTGGCTTTTGTTTTCTTTGCGTACCAGCCAATGAAGAATCAGCTTTTATTCCGTTTCGAACAGTCTTCAAAGTTGTCCACCTTACGCTCTAACAAATCCATCTTCTTCTTCAGGCTGTCGTAACGTTCCGAAGTTCATCTTTTCTCGTCGCAGTCCGACACCTCCTGCCTCAAGGATCCCACCTCTCCAGGAAGGGTAGCAAATCCATTCCGTAAGTCTTTCAAGTAGTCCTTCATCTCGTCGATCTTCGTTTTCATTGTCTGGAGCATAGACATCAGCTCCGGATCTGAAGGATGTTGGGATGTAGGTGTAGCCGGCGCAACGCAGCCACAACGTGGACGAAAATCCAGTTGTCCTGAAGGCATTAATAAAGGAAGACGTCTTCCAAATCTAGCACACTCACAGAGAGAGAGAGAGAGAGAGAGAGAGAGAGAGAGAGAGAGAGAGAGAGAGAGAGAGAGAACAAGGTCATTTTTTGTTTGCCTGTCCACTTCTGAAAATGTCTTAAAAGCAAATAAATGGATTGATCCACAGGGGACAACAGCATTGTCTAGACCCCATAATTCAGAGCCATACTGCACAATTGGCTGTATCTGAGAATAAAACGACTTCATAAATAAATCAAAGGGAGCTGTTATTTAACACATATTACTTTTTCAAAAATCAAAACAGTTTAGCTCTGCTTGAAAGTTCTTTGCATGCAGCACTGAAGGTCAAATGCGTGGCGAAAAATATTCCTTAGAAATTATACACACTAACTAAAGGCATTGTATAACCATTATCCTACCATTTTTCTCTCACATTCAAATAGCCACCATTCCAAAATACTATAATATTGCTTGAATCATATAAAGTTTCAGCGTAAAAGATGTAATTGCATGCTGTAGGCTATTCAGCTGTATCTGCAGAACTGTAATAGCTCCTGCCATCAAACCAACGTCGTCAGCCAACAACATAATAAAACAAAATCAAATGCATCCAATGGAAATCTATTTCTTCCATTGCTAATAACTTCACAGCGCTACATGCATCTCCTTGTTGTATTCCTGATTTACAGGCCATGTAAGCAGCTGACACAGAACCACATCGAACCCCAGCTTTTACATCACTGAATATGCATTGGAACGGTTTACTTTATACAGCACTGCTTAAGAAAACTGGCCAGAAAAGACTTCGATTAATCATGTCAAAAGCTTTTTTTTTAAAGATCAGTAGTTTCAGTTTCATCAAAGAGGTATCACTGCGTGCGGACTAGTCCATATGTGCAATACCACATCCGCTAACTTTCGAGACGACACTGTGCATGATTTAAAATTGATGGATAAATGAAGTAATGACCAAGATGATAGAATCGAAGAAGAGTGTCTCATGACTACAACTTACCAGATGTCTGATCTACGCATTAGCCCAACACGCTGGTCAGACCTTAGGTAGCTACTAACATTGGCTGTGGCATTATTATCATTGTATGTGTGTGTTGTGAGTGCACACAATGAGAGCTAGTGATTGCAAACTGTTATCACATACGTCATAATGACAGCCAGTGATGGTGGACTTGTCAACACAGGTCACAATAAGAGTCAGTGACGGTGGACTGTTGTCAACGTAGGTCACATTGACAGCCATCATTGCGGAGTGCTATCTACGTAGGTCATACTCACGACTACGATGATGGACTGTTGCAGGATGGCTGTCAGAAGCTGCAGTGCAGTGCCGGCAAGGTCCTTGGCCCTGACAACACGTGCATCACACCTGTTGAACGTATCACTGGCCTGGGCTATCACCTCCAAGTTCTGCTGCTGCCTGTCACGGTCATTGTTGACTTTGTTCATTCTTCCGTGCTACCTGTAAGCCCATCTTTAATGCCTCCTTATCCTCCACACCTCCCTGACGCTCCAGCAGGGCTATCACCTCCGACATCCACAGCACCCCCTGAACTCCCAGCACCCCCAACATCCACTGAACTGTCAATACCCCCAGTAATTCCTGAACTCTCAGTAATCCCAACACGCCCTGAAATATCGCTGATTAGCAGTTTTCAGTCTGGACGGGAAAGGCGTTCGAGTTTCTGCAGTTACAGTCACCACCTCAAACAAGATATGGATGAGAGGTTTTCATTCTCCTACACTGATAAATCAATCACACTCATCACGGCACCTGTCCAGAACGGCACCTGCTTCTTCTCAGAGCACAGGCTCCATCTGGAGAGACTTTGGGCGGAAGGGAGCAAGACGTGTAGGCCTCTGGACATAACAAAGGAGCGATGTGAAGTGCAGATTGATGACAGCAATCGTCATGCTGCCTCCTTCCTGGCTGCCATGGCCGAGGTGGACATAATAAGTCAACTTTATGACAAGAGGGATGAGTTTGAAACAGAAGCTTTATATGATATTTTTCAGTATCATTGGACTGCCTCTGTGGATCTGTATACAGTAAACCTGATGGCGCTCGATTTGACTTCAGGTCTTTATGACACGCTTAGTGCGCCAGGTGGTCTCTATGATAGGGCCATTGCAAACACAACTCGTTTTCCTTATGAACGCGAGGATACGCATCATAATCCTCTAGTCGGCTTGGAGCATCTCTTTCTGCCACTGTCTGAAGGTCTGCACTGTCCCCATGTCAACTTTACCAAAGATGAGTTTGAAATGAAGCAGTATGATGGAGTTATGCAGATATCCTTTCCCTATTATCTGGATTCTGAAATGAGGCCTGTGTCCTTTAGCGTCATGGATTACCCAAACGAAGTATGGCTTGAACAACAACAGCAGCTCTCCATGTGCTTCGACACGTTCCAAGAGGTATTTCCTCACAACGTGACGGTGATCAAACCAGGTCCTGGGGTGTCCAAGGTCCATGAGGTCCTGAGAGTGGTGTGCGGCAGTGTGTCTGTGGTCTGTCTGGCACTCACTTTCTTCACCTACTGCCTGTTCAGGGATCTGCACTCTCTCCCCGGCCTGAACAACATGGGTCTGTCACTGAGCCTGGCAGCAGCTCAGCTGAGCATGTTCAATGAATGGCTTCAGAACTCAGTCTTCAAGCTGCTGTGTGTCTCAGTGGGTGTTTGCATTCACTGGCTGTGGCTGATGGCTTTCCTGTGGATGGGTGTTTGCTGTCGGCACATGAGGTATGTCTTTGCCTCTAAAACAAGGCATACGTTGACTCAGCGTGAAACGAAGAAGGCCTTCCTGCACAACGTCCTGTTCACAGTGCTGGGGTCTGCAGGTATCGTCATAATCACCATCGTAGTATCTGCTTCCATGTCGGCTGGCTCCAGCATCGGGTACGGAGGACAGAAGTGTTTCCTTGACACCAGCCTGCACCGACTGCTGATCCTGGCCTTTGTGGTGCCTCTGGGTGTGGTGGTCCTCACCAACCTCGTCTGTTTCTTCTTCACGGTGGTTGCCATCGTGCGTATGCGGCGTCTGAGGGCCGAGGATCGTAGTGGCAGAGGGAGTCGTCAGGTGCTGATCTACGCCAAGCTGTCCACAGTGACGGGGGCGGGCTGGGTGCTAGCGTTGCTGGGCCAGATGCTTCTCAGTGAGTGGATGTTGGTGCTGACAGAGCTGTGCACAGGCCTGCAGGGTCTGCTGATCTTCCTGGCCTTTGTCTGCAACCGTCGAGTCTGGAGACTCTATCGGTCAAAGTTTTGTTCTCCTGCCCAGCACCCTACTCCCATCTAAAGTCCCGCCATTCCTGACACACTATCCACTGACGCCAAAGCCTCAAATGCTGGCAAACAGGGCGAAGTCTAGCTTGCTCTGAGGGACTTTTGTGTTTGGATGCTGGAATCGTGTATGACCCTGATGGTTGGCAGTCTTTTAATTTAAGTCTGTGCGTCGAATCTCCTGTGGATCTCTTTGTGGCGTTGGGTTATCCACACTTTCCCTCGTCTTTTACACAGTGTCCATCCTCTGATAAAGGTACTTTCAAAGACCAATTTCCGGCATTTTCTATGAATAGTGTTGTCTTTCCTTTAGGCTATATCGTCTTTAAAAAAACTGCTGTTTGGAGACACTGTATTGTTATTCCAAGACGTGTTTGACTGTCCAGAGACATTGTGTGTTTTGCAAAGACATTGTAATGTTTTCAGAATCAGCCTTTCGGACCCCCATTGCTGATTCTTCTTCGATAGTATGCTGTGTGGGAGCAGTCCACATGTGCGTTTGAAGACTTTTAAATAGAGATTTCGTTTTACTAAAAGATAATATAGATAATATAGTCTATGGTTATGGTGCCGTCTTTATAGCAAGGACGTCGTTTTAAGAATTCTTTGGTATTATTCACAGAAACCATTTTGTTTGTTGGAGGATCTGTGTATATGAATTTCCAGAGTGTTATTTTATTCTTGTGTAGGCATTTGTAAAGATGCTTTTCATAAAGTAAAGCGAACAACGTTTCTTATCATAAAAAAAATGGTATTCCTGGAAATTGTAATAACTGTCTTGGTTTTTGCTCGACGTATAATTTACGTCCCTTTAGACATCAAAGATTTATCTGTTTCTCAAAAACTGACTGTACATATTTTACAGAGTGTGTCGCATTTGCATGGAACACTAAAACCTACTTTTTCTCACAGAGTGTTATCTTCAGTGTCTTTGAAACCACAAGCACAACGATAAGAAACAGCAGCACCACCACCACCCCCACCATCACGAACAACAGCAACAACAACAGTAGCAGCAGCAGGAGCAACGACATCTTTGGCATATAGTGCTTTTTGTGCAGTCGTTGACATGGACTGTGCTCTTCTTTCCACGAATACATTTTTGACGGATGCGTTATCTTTCACAGACACCGTCATCTGACTGCTGTTTGGCGGGACATTCTGCAGACTGTATGTCGTTCCTTGGAAATGTCACGCTTTTAATTTACCGAGATTGCAGAGGTTTTCCCTTAAGGATGTTTGGGAATTTTCTGATTACATCGCCGTTTTCCGACAAATTCAGCTTTTTTCACATACGGGTGGTGGGAGGTGATTCTTTCACAGCGTATCTGTACATGTGATGAGTCAGGTGAGCGTTCTGCAGTGAGAAATTCAGGGTAGTTTTGATGATTTGGGGGAGGGGGTGACTTCTCTTGGGTTCTTCAAATGTTTGAAGACTGATACCACAGGTGTGGGTACCCCAATTTAAATGTTGAAAAATGACGGTAAATTTAGGAGTAGTTCGCATATGTACATATGTACTGACAAGTGGATGTAAAACTTGAATTCCAAAGAAAAAAGAAGTCTCCTTCTCATCAACGGCTATTTACAGGGTTCTTCATTGAAACATAGAGGCGTGGGGTCCAGCAGCAACAACAGTTGTTGCCATTGGTATCTCCTATCCGCGGCCTCAGCCTACAAGTGACTCTTAAGGACTGATTACGCGCATTCAACCTCGAGGAGGAACACCTCCGGGAAGACTTCGTCCTATTAGATGGTTTGCACCTTATAGGCAGCGAGTCGAAGTGAATACTTGGGGCACCAGATCTTGGTTTGTGGAGACGCCTGGACTATTGACACGATGGGTTAAGGGAACGAAACATGTCTTAGAATAAGGTATCGAGTATCAGCCACACGGCATGTAAATCTTTGTTGTAAGACTAGCCACCGTGGCAAAGTGGTTAGCATTGCAGACTCCTGGTTGTGGGGACGTGGGTTTGATTCCCATTAGAGCCATTGACTTGTGGCATTATTTGTCCTGACCAGCTCCTATCAAGAGGGGAGTTTGCTATGGGCATAACTGAGAAGGCTTGGACCACATGGATGCATCTCTAACAGTATTGCTCAAATTTCCAAACCAACACTGCAGATACTTGCATCTCTCAGCATGCTTGACACCGGATTATATTATGAAAATAAGCGTAGAGTAAACGCTGTCATGCAGTCTCAGATCTAATTGGAAATCCACAGCATCATCTTCATCATCCTCACCTCATCGATCAGCATAAAAGACAATGGCTGCAGTTCTGAGACCCTTTATGCCTTGCTCTCATGGTGAATGTCGATTATCTTTCCACATCTGTGGTTTGGTTGGAGTCAGTGGTGTCGGAAAATTAACGGGGACGGTCTTTGGACAGACGTGATGGCGCCCTCAGGAGGGAGAGCTCATTCATTTGGACTCCGCAACAAAGCAGTTATTGTCGTTAGTACGAGACTGTCGGCTGAATTGGAATCATTGGGAAAGCAATGCAGATATGGGGTGTGTTTGTATTCCAGTTACCTCACTGGCAGAACTAGAATGAATCAGAGATCGATTGTTTGGAAAGAGTTGTGATGTGGTGTGTGTGTGTGTGTGTGTGTGTGTGTGTGTGTGTGTGTGTGTGTGGTGTGTGTGTGCATGAGAGAGAGAGAGAAATAGAGAGAGAGACAGACAGACAGAGAAAGCAAGTGACCAGTAATTCCATTGTTGAACCAAAATGATTTAGTTTGCCATAGTTTATAAAATGTTTGAAAATCGCTCTGGAAACCAGTTATGGTGTGACTCACTTGTGGAGACTGAATTCATCCTGTCTTGTTGAGGTCGCAGCACGGAAGAATATGGCGAGGGTCAAGTTTTACACAGAGTGTGCCGTATTTGATCAATTCTTTTTTTTATCTCATTGTTAAAGGCGCTATTTTAGAACTGTTTGTGGGCTTTCAACACATATGGAACCCCACTGTTCAAGCAATTGATGTTTTGTATTCCCAGAAGTGAATGGGATTTCATAAATTACATAGTCTTATTCGTCAGATGTTGCCATGTTCAAACAAGAAAGTTGTCGTTTCCTCACACGCTTTTAGCGTTTTAGATGTTGTGTGAATTATCTCGATGTGTTGGCTTTTACAGAAACGGTGTGAGGTTAGTATTTACCACTTTTTCTCTCTTAGAATTTTATTCATGTTGTCATTTTTTTTTTATATGCACAGACTGTTTGCTTTTGATATGTGCGTCACTGTGTCGATTAGGTTACGCTTTAAAGAGTTCATGGTGCATTTAACCGTTTGGTAAAGACAGGGTTTTCCATTTATTGTGCAGGTATTCCAAATGACTATTTTCTTTCTCGACTAGAGAATTTTGTCCAAGAGTGAAATCTGGAATTTTCTTCAGATGCTCTCGTGTTCTAGCAGTAAATCCTTCTTTTGTAAATAGTTCTTCGTGTTATTTATTTATTTATTTTTTTTATTGATTGATTGACTGATTTAGTCATTTATTTATTTATCCATTGGTCAGTTTATTTATCTATTTATTTCTCTATAAGGAACGGAGTCAATTATAACATGCTGTGTGTAGGCTTTTACAGAGACTGCGCAGTCTTAGCACTAACTTGTACTTCAGATATGGTCTCTTCCAGTCTTCCTCCTGCTACATGTGCCCTCCTCTCCCTTTGGTATATGCATCACTATTGCCCCCTTCTGACAGTATGGCACGGGTCTCTCTGGATAGATGCTTGCATAGCAAGGGATCTGAAACACCCTCTGTCCTCAGTCATGCAGATGCATTACAACCCGTGCTTCATGTGGTCTACCCACGACTTTTGCGGAATGCTTCTAGAACGACCACCCTGAAACTGGACGCTATAGAATGCGTATCAGGCAGGCGGTCATGGCGACATACCTCCTGCAGGATGCTGTCTTTCAGCACGCCCCTGTTGCCTGTCATAGTCATCCATCCTTTCTTCCCTGCAGGAGATACCGAGTTTTTGCCTAAAGTCAGTTGCTAGAACTCAGATTTTGCTTCCACACATATGGAAAACACCACCGACTTAGGATTTTATCTTCAGTGGAAAACACCAGTGATTTTCAGACGATATCTTCGGCTGAAAACACCAATGACTTGAAGATACATTCAGTGGAAAACTCCATTGACTTTTAAATTATATAGTCAGTTGAAAAAAAAAAAAAAACCAGCGGCTTTATAAATTATTTCTTCAGTGGAAACCACCAGTCATTTTTACGCTGTATAGCCACCAAAGAACAACAGTCCATTACAGATTATATCTTGACGGGAAAACAACACAGGTTCGCGTATAATATATCCACAGGGGAATGCCAGTGACTTGTGGATAATCTCTTCAGCAGGAAACTGATAAGATGTGGTTTCTCGTCGGACATTGAACCCTGTCATGGCAGACTACTTCGAGACCAGCCTCATCTTCACAACCTTCATAGGGTTGTAATCCTGGCTCAGGCTGGACCTCAACATGCATGGCAACGGCCCACGCCTTCTCAGTTTGATTTACACTGACAATGTTTTCTACAACTGTATGACCAAGAGTTTGACGCTTGTCCCGGCAGACCCCCATCCCACACGTACCTGATCGCACACAGCAGTCAAGTGATGAGCTCCTGGGTTCATGGCTCGCTGTTTCCCAACAGGTCAATGTCGCTAGCGAAACATTGGCTGCCCACAGGAATCCAACCCTGCAATGCACGTGGAGGTGCCGAAGCCTAGAAGCGTCTCCAGCATGATAATCTCATGGAAGATTTTGAACAGAAGATTACACTGATGTTCAAATAGAGTTGACAGTCTGACGTGTTTCCCTTCTCTGGACAGATCTATTGCTGAGAATTGTGTCCATTCTTCAAAGCATTGCTGTTTCCCACATTCCAGACAGCTGTCAGAACACAATTCCACTCTTGGCGATTTCTCTCTCCTGTCTGTTTGGACAGCTAAGTCCACTTCATCCTGAACAGTCGGGGTGATCGATTACAGGAATCCGTAACCTGGTCCAGTATACTGGTGTATGTATTTAGCATGTAGATGTACAATCCTCTGTGACTTCCAGTCCATTTTGACCTACCGCTGTTCTGTGATGCATGCACCGAGTATTTTACTGCAAATCACAAGAAAATATTCACGACGAACATTTATGTCTATATGCTGTGTCCTTTTTGATCAATGCTTTTTCATTTTTCTCTCACTGAAAATATGTCGTATGGTGAAAAGACCATTCTGATTTACCAAAGACTGTGTACATGTTCATGCAGAATAGTCTTGTCTTTCATGAATTATTTATCCAATGTAATTGCTCCATACGCGCGATTGCATACTCCCTTCCCCTCTGTATTAATTATCCTGATGCATTTCGGTGCTTTTTCCTGTGCAATAAACAAGCTTGGTGTTGGTCATGTGTTGTAGGTATCTCGCGTGCTAGGATCAATCCGCCTGTTTGCCAACCTGTCCGAGTGTGTCTTCCATTGTAATATTAATTCATTCTTTATTTGTCATATTTGCAAAGGTGTGTGAATAGGTGGCGCATAAACCCGACTTCCACACGCCATTGTGTGTGTATGTGTGTGTGGAGAGAGAGAGAGAGAGAGAGAGAGAGAGAGAGAGAGAGAGAGAGAGAGAGAAGAGAGCGAGAGAGAGAGAGATTGTGCGACACACACACACACACGTACACACGGACGTGCACTTGCACACACACTGACATAAATGTAGTGAACCTCCACACCAGATCCATACCCAAAGGCTTGTTTGAAAGCAGCGTCAAACCTGATACTGTCATTATTGATTTGAAGCCCATGATATCATAACACGTCCATGACTAAACTCAGGAGCACAGCATAAAAGTTTTATACACACCGACACACGTGGACATAGCCACACACATGTACGCATGTGAGAGTTGCCAAACAAAACAAATAAGGACATTTTTGACGATGCATGAGCGTTAAACGTTGTATTGTGTCTTATGCCCGCATCAGGTGAATGTTTCTGTAGCCGGCCGTTTTACAGTTTCGCACCAAACTAAGAGGTAACAATGGCCGGCCAGGGCCACTCGCCTACTACCAACACACAGATGACCCTTCTGCTCTCACTATTCACCTTCGACGCATGATCCGTTTCCTTTCTTACGCTTCGGCGGCTATAGAAGAGGAACGCGCGCACCAAATCGGAAACCGTCACGTGTCTGACGTCTGTGGATGTCTTCGTGACCCCTCTGTCTACAGCCCTGTGACTGACGATTGAGGGCTTTGGGACAAGCGCTCTCTCTCTCTCTCTCTCACGTAGCTGGATGCGGTGAAGTCATTGACAATGTCATTAGCTCTGTCGGATCTCACCATGACAAAAACTCTATAGAAAGAGTCAGTTTTATCGCGTACATGAATGTTTTCTGATGGTATACGTTTTAATAAATAGGAGCACCGAGGAGCGGCAGGTGTTTATGGTTTGAAAGGAAAAATTACAAAAACAATATTTTCGTCTGTCCATAAGGTGTGTATTTTACACAGAATGCATGTTGGAAACATCCCACAGGAAAAAGGGGTGCAAAAAGCTGGACAGTTCCTAAAACGATCATTTGAACAGATTCCCAAATATATCTATCATCTGTGGTTCAATCTATTTAACAATTATACATCGATTCACACACATACATAATGCTTTTGACAATCTTTTGAAGAGAATAAAACAAGCAGCATTTGTGACGAAAATATTAAACGTATCCAAATCCCTTCATTCTCTGAACAAAATTATTACTTAAATAAAAAAAATACCCTTTCATCACTATATCAGTCCATCAGTGGTTTCTTGTAAACAGAAAAAATATTCAGTTACTGATATAGATTTATTTTCCCGTTTTGTTTCTAAACGTCAAGCTGTTATTGCGCTTACTGTTGCCGCCGTTATTCTTTGATTTAGTTATCAATGTTCAATGAGAAAAATCTAACATGGACAACACGCGCTCGCGCACGCACCCATGCATGCACACACACGCACTCCACGCGTGCGCGTGCGCGGAGCGCTTTATCGCATTTTTAGGTGCGAGGCCATTTGCAGCGTTGCAGTCCAAACACTCTGACATTCATTAACTCGTTCACCAGCATCAGACAGACATCAATATTAGACGACTCCCGTTTCCTTCCTCCACAATTCATCCCCCACCCTCAGCCCATTCCCTCCTTCCTTGTCCATCCATCTCCACACATAAAACAGAACACACACACACGCAGAGTCATGGTCACCCTTTATTTTTTTCATTTTTTGGGAAATCCACGCACGCACTAACACATGCTGTTGAGCTAGTGCCTGTTCAGTTCCTGTCCTTTGGGTTAAAAAAAAAAAGGCCACAGAGATGATTGTTAATTTGTTGCCTGCATCTCCTCTCACACCGGTCCATATGATCAGTTTGCGATACTCTTCTCCACGCCTGGTTGACATTTTTCGTTGTCATTAAAAATGGATATCTTTCACTTGATGGTGGCTTTCTCAGCTAGGATCGACAGTGTGTGCCCTTCGGTGCAGAAGGCCGATGTTCTCTCATACCAGAAGGCTCACGTGCAAAGTTTACGTTCATGGTTTCGTAAGGCCGACTAATGTTTATATAGGCCTTGATGGTTAGATGAGATGAAAACCCGTGATGGCTCTTCTGGCAAACCGGAGGATGTTGATACGTTTGGGGCAGGAGCAGGAGGGAAGGGGGTGGTGGTGGTGGTATTGTCTAAATCTAACAAGAGAAGCGTTCCTGTTTAATATCTAACATTAAATATGATAATCTTATGGAATTGAAGACACAACGGACTTTAAACAGAAAAAAATAAGCTGAATTATTAGCTACGTTGTTGCAATTTTAACTCTTTCATCGTCTCTGTCTCTTTCATTTCTTGTTACTTTTTGTTATACAAGTAAGGCAACCTGGCCGATGCATTTCTGCTGGAGAGTGGTATGTAGGGTTTGCGTTGTCCACAGTCATGATTAGAAAAAAAAATGGAATGGTTGGGCCACAAAATGACATTAGTACTGTTCAATGAAAATTCGAGTAAACCACGCACATGTTGATTGGACTTCTTTCTTTACAGAGACGCGCGTGTGAACGACCAACACTTTCACTATCCATTTGACCACAGTATGTCACTAAACATGCCCAAAATGTCATCTGTTAGTGATGGTTTCGATTTGATAACACCTGTTGCGTTGATCAATGGATTCAACATTTGAGCCTCAAATTGTAACACTTACACATATATCATCACATCAGAAGACGATACTTCTTTCCATTAATCGCTGGACTGAATGATGGATTTCGAAAAAGGCAAACCGTTTCCATAGGTGACATAATCAATTCATAGGCTTACATCCGAACCCTGGTCCCCAAGCCATGAGCGACACGATGTAGTGATTGTAACACACAACACGGACCATTTGATTCGTCATTAGCAAGTGTCCATTCGTGGTGAAGATGCCTAAGATGTAGTGCCTTTCAAGCTCCATATCCGAACCAAGAGAGAAACATTGATGCACGGCAAAGATCAGCATTAGCGCATAAACATGTTGAACGGGTACATTGCACCTGTCAGCCAAAATGTAAATAAGCACGCAAAACATATTGCATGCGTCTTCCTCAAACCTTACAAACACCACCACCACACCACACACAACAAGCAAGCGCCCGCACACACACACGCACGCACACAATGAATGAATGTATGCACGTACGTATGTACGCATGCATGTATGTATGTACATGGTGAACAAGTCAGTAATAGTCGAACAATTCATCCACCATTACAGTAATGACTTTTAGAAGATTCAAAGGAGAAAAAAAGCGAGGGGGGGGGGGGGGGGGCGGAAATGTGGGAACAACGAACGTGAGAATGAAAAATTAGGGAAATTTATTATGAATCTGAAATCGTTCGATAGCTGTTTATGGGGAGCATTGTAATCCATCCTGAAGTACAGACCATTCATGTTGCCTGCACCGAGGCCTTTCGTCCGCTGGATTGGACTCGTCATGGGTGTGATTTGGACCAACTTTTTTGTTCAATTTTTTTTTTCTTGTGACGTCCGAGGATTTTCTTACAAATTACATCAGCAATGGATACGCGTGTGCATGTAAAAAAAGAGCCAAATTATGGGGTCTAAAGCATGGATGTTCTATTGGAATGTGAATACTGGTCCCAGAATCAGAGCACACACAAAACTATATCTATCGTAAATGTCGTGCCTCTGATACTGAGAAGAAAGCATCACTGCTTGGCTAATACACCAAGAATGATATTTTTGCATTACTGATGAGTAAACAGCGACCACAGTTCAGGCTTCACTGCATCGGCCGCCACTAATATTGAGGTCACATCGGCATATGTGGTCACATCGGCATGTAGCCATACTTTTCACCAACTGACCGTTATTGTTTTAACGAAGAAAATTCAGAAAGCAGACAGACAGACAAACGGAGAGAAACATCTTGACACTTGGAAAAAAAGTATACAGAGAGGAGAGAGAGAGAGAGAGAGAGAGAGAGAGAGAGGGGGGGGGGGGGGGGAGGGAGAGAGGGGGGTCTGTAAATTGACTGCACTGATGACTAGTATTGAGCGCTCGTTTCATAATTTACTACCCTACTTTTGAGCGCTCTTTTCATAATTACTTTAGCACATTTTTAAAAAAAACGGATCGTCAATCAGCCCCTGCACCTGACTCCAGATAGGATTTGATAATTTGATAATCATTGATTCACCACATCACAATGAACATGCTGATGCACATGTATGTTTACTGTCATACAGACGACTGTATACATTCGCATTTTAAAACTAAAAACACATAGGCATGTGTATCTTTTAATAATCAGATTGTGTGGATTTGCCCTCTACAGCCACACTAAGGACAAATATGCGAGTCCAAACCGAACATTTTGTTTTACAATTTTAAACAGAAAATGTTTCGTTTACAATCGGCAGTACAGTAGTTATAACGAGAGAAGAATTGTATAAATGAGACAGCTAATCTATCTATCTATAGTTAAAACAAGTGTAAAAGAGTTATATTAAAAATATCTACAAATTTGTTTCTAGCGCTTGGCGATCGTCAGGATGGAGTTTGAGTTGCCCACCGCCGGTGTTTATATAGCGTGTGGGGCCCGGTTGCAGCTGTTTTTGCGTGCGTGTTGGTTGCACGTGTTTTTTGGGTTTTCATGTTGTTGTACGGGGTGTGTTCACCAACAACGATTTCCATTTGTGCCTGCAGTTATTTACTATTTCTGTTTTAGTATTAAGTGTTGCTAAGTGGGGTTTACATAGTATTAGCCATTTTTCAGTTAGGCATCGGTTGCATCTTTTTGAAACATTGCTGTATCGTGATGCTCTTTTTATGATTTTCCACGATATGTTAAGAGGACAAAAACACCTACGATTTCAAATCATGGTGATCACCACCAGCCATAGACGAAATGAAACCTTTTGAAGATAAAATGAAAAGATTGATAGCCAATATTGAATTCAAAAAATCTAACAACGATTTCCAAACATTAAAAAAACAAATAAAACAAGTACAATATGACAAAAAAATATTTGTGAAGGCTGCCAAAACTAGCAATTACTACAAAATGAAACCAGAGGAATACTCTCAACTTCTAGACAAAAACATCCAGAAAAACTACAAAAAAGCCGACAAAAATATACATGTCAGTATCCGCACTAAAGAAAAAGAACTTGCACAGCGCATAGACCTAAGTGACAGGATGGAAACGACAGCAACAAAAGCAGCTTTCATAACACTCAAAGACCACAAGCCCAACTTTCATAACCCAACATGTAGACTAATAAATCCATCCAAATCCGAACTAGGCAAAATAAGCGAGAAAATTCTGGAAAAAATAATAAAGAACGTAAAATCAAACTCTGAATACAACCTCTGGAAGAACACATACGAAGTTATCCAATGGTTCAAAAAACTTAATAAACAAAGTAATACAGTATTCATCACATTTGACATAGTAGACTTTTACCCATCTATAGATGAGGAACTACTCAACAAAGCACTGAAGTTTGCTAGTAACCACACAGACATAACAGAGTCAGAAATGGAAATCATTCTCCACACCAAGAAAACATTACTGCACAGCAAAAATGAAACCTGGATCAAGAAAACGAACAGAAACTCAACATTTGACGTAACCATGAGCTCATATGATGGTGCAGAAACATGCGAACTGGTTGGACTATTCATGCTATACAACATCAAGAAAAAAACTCGGAAAGCATGTCGGACTGTACAGAGATGACGGCCTTGCTGCACTAACCAACAACCCAAGAACCATTGAAAATAAGAAGAAAGATCTATGCAAAATCTTCCAAAATCACAACTTAAAAATTACCATTTAAGCAAACAAAAAGTGAACTACTTAGACATAACATTGGATCTCAATAATCACATATATAAACCATACAAGAAACCCAACGACACACCTCTTTATGTACACATCAAAAGTAACCACCCACCATCTGTATTAAAGACCATACCCCACGGCATAAGCAAGAGACTATCAAATCTGTCATGCAGTGAGAAAGTGTTCAACAATGCAGCAGCAGAATACCAGGAGGCACTACAAAGAAGTGGATACAATTACAAACTACAATACAACCCAGATAACACAAATAAAAGCAAGAAAAATAGAAAAAGAAAAATCATATGGTACAACCCCCCATACGACGGGAAACTCAAAACAAGCATAGGGAAAGAATTCTTCAAAATTCTAATAACTTCATTTCCAAAAGAACACAAACTGTCCAAAATATTTAACAAAACACTGTCAAACTATCGTACTCATGTATGCCCAACCTCAAAAACCTAATTGATGCATCCAACAAAATGAAAACCAACACAGCAAAGAAGGGTGAAGAAAGGAAATCTTGCAACTGCACCAAAAAAGAGCAGTGTCCACTAAGCAATAAATGTCTTCACAACAATATTGTGTACCAGGCTACCGTGACATCAGAAAATGAAAAAGAAACATACATAGGGATCACTGCAAACCACTTCAAAACCAGATATGCAAACCACAAACAGTCATTCAACAAAGAAAAATACAAAAACCAAACTGAATTGAGCAAATACATTTGGAAACTTAAAGACGCAAAAATAAACTATAACATATCCTGGAAAATCATAAAAAGAGCATCACCATACAGCAATGTTTCAAAAAGAGGCAGCCTAACTGAAAAATGGCTAATACTATGTAAACCCCACTTAGCAACACTTAATACTAAAACAGAAATAGTAAATAACTGCAGGCACAAATGGAAATCGTTGTTAGTGAACACACCCCGTACAACATGAAAACCCAAAAAACACGTGCAACCAACACGCACGCAAAAACAGCTGCAACCGGGCCCCACACGCTATATAACACTGGCGGTGGGCAACCCAAACTCCATCCTGACGATAGCCAAGCGCTAGAAACAAATTTGTAGATATTTTTAATATTCCTCTTTTACACTTGTTTTAACTAATGTTGCTCCCCAAGGGGTTGAGCACTTGTATTATTATTCAAGGCTTTTTAATCATACTGATCTATCTATCTATCTATATATATAAGGCAAATAACATTATTTATGTTTCCTTGGAAGATATATTTTTATACTTTAATCCCTTTGCGGATACAAGGGGCTCTTTCGATACAAATGGCTCCCTCACTTAATATATCCTGTGTTAGCGAGCTTCTCTTTCTTGTCACTCTGTAAGATGAGAGAGAGAGAGAGAGAGGGTGGCAGGAGGGAAAGGGAGGACAGGGATGATTAAAGACGAGGAATAATAGGGTAGGGGAGGAGAGGCCCAAAGACAGAGGGAAGGGAAGACACGCGGTGAAGGGGAAGAGGGGACGCGGAAAGGGGAGCAGAGGGTACATGAGGTGAAGGTGGTTATGAAAGGTGGAAGGGTAGGAGCAGACGTGGGGCAGAGACCCAAGGGAAATGGGGGGGGGGGGGGGGGGGATGACGGGTTAGTGGAGACGAGAATGCCAGAGGGATGAGTGGGGGGAGATAGATATGGAAAAGGACAGGGCAGTGGGGGGGTGCGTTTGATTCGAAATTTGGGAAGCTCGTTGCCATACCGGACGCATCAAAATCGAATCACTTTGTGCTGTACATACGGTGGGCGAGGTAGAAGTGAGGAGACACAAGAACACAGTAAGAGAGATGGGGAAGGGGGAGAACTGGGCAGGAATGACAGGGCAGGAATGACAGGGATGGGAGAGTAGAGTGGGATAGAGGAGAGGGACAAATTGAGGAAAGGGAGGGGGGGTCGGCTAGGGTAGTGGAGGACGTGGTAAAGAGGGGGTGGGGTTGGGCGGCCATAGAAGGCGGAAGGGGGAATGGAGGGGGGTGGGGGTGGGGGGGGGGGGAGGCAGCTACCACTATGCAACAATGAAAAAAAGTTTTGTTGCTCTTTTAAGTTGATTTGCACTAGTACGTCAGATACTTTGCTCATCATAATCAAATTATATAAAAAAAAAAACCTGCTGTTTGGGGAGAAACGCTCGAGTGAGTGAATGAGTGAGTGAGCGAGTGTGTGTGTGTGTGTGTGTGTGTGTGTGTGTGTGTGCGCGCGCGCGCGCGCATGCGTGCGCGCGGCACATGTGGGTGCGTGCGCGCGCATGCATTTGTGTGTGTGTGTGCGTGCGTGCGTGCGCGCGCGCGTGCGTGTGTGTGTGTGTGTGTGTGTGCGTGTGTGTGTGTGCACGCGTGCGATGCTGTTTTGACTGCGATCCAGACATTTTAATTTTTCACCCCCTTCTTTCCTGCTCAATTAATTTCCCCTCAATTCTCTCCCTTCTCCGTTACCTTCCACCTTGGGATGAAGAGAGGGTTGGGTATGAAAGAGCGGGGAGGGAGGGAACACATATTGTACAAGATGGAGACGAAATTCTATAGTCTTTTGAGAAAATCTTATTTTGCCTCCATCTGCGTGAGAAATCGTATGGGTTAGCGAGTCAGAAACAGGTAATATTGCGAGGAAAACGTTAAATAGGAAAATGATCGCCGAATTGTTGCGGAATGGGGTCTTTGAAAAAGGGGAAAACTTCTGTGATCCGTAGAGATAACACTGATAATGAATGTTTTCCTTAGGAAAATACGCAGCCTGCTTGTG
This sequence comes from Conus canariensis, assembly GCA_033310375.1. Taxonomy (NCBI): domain Eukaryota; kingdom Metazoa; phylum Mollusca; class Gastropoda; order Neogastropoda; family Conidae; genus Conus; species Conus canariensis. The sequence continues at coordinate 42,616,404 of CM065717.1, forward strand.
ATTCTTTTGGACAACAGATATCATCCTAATGAAAACAATCGTGATCCTCAGGGAAACGGCTTAGCCTCGTTGTTCTGATGGGTAATGAACGCGTTGTAGATGGTGGTTTCCAGACAGACTAAATGGTCAACGGTCGAGCGGTTTTTTTTTCCGGAACCTGCACTGTTCATTGGCCAAAAGACCATCGGTTTCCAGCTCATACATTAGACAGGATTTGACCATCTTTTCCATTTGCTTGCCAATGCAGCTTTTCAGAGGTATTAGATGATAGTTTGAAGGGTTGGCAAGGTCTTTTCCAGGCTTAGGAATCGGAATGATCATGGCTTTTCACCACACACCTCCTCCCTAGAACAGCTTATTTCGACTTTTTTGGCACTTGAAGCACCGCATCAGAGACGAAGACGGAATGCAAAGTTGAATGCGCACATTAGAATAATCGACTTTGATGACTAAAGGCAATGAAGGGGTGCAGAATGTCAGAAAGAGGGTGTTAATGGGCACTTTTTCTCTTGCTTTGCGAACTGTAACCTGACGCACGTTAATTACATCTTGGGATGCAAGTTCAGTTTTTATCTCGGTCTATGAGACTCCTCCAAGACCGGGCATCTGATGACTCCCTTGGACGTACTCAACTGTTTATGGGGAGTCACCCGGTTCCCTCTACTACTTTTATGGCACTTACTGTTTAGACAAGCCCTATGAGATAAGGCACTGAAACCTATGAAAACAAGATAAACTGATAAAAGAAGTCCAGAACTGAAAGAGAAGAGAACACTAAAACCTTTGAAAGGAAGATGCTTTATCTATGGAGTGAAAACACCACAACTTTTAAAAACGGGAATTTAACAACCTAGAACGACTACACTAGCCACTTGAAAAGGACACTAAATCCTATGAAGGAACACTAAAGGAGAGGATACCAAAAATGCTATCACAGGAGGTCGAGAATACTTGCACTATTTAAAAAGTGACCACCAGCTCCGCAAAAGTAGGAAAGCAAAATTGTCTCGATTTGTTTGGCCTCGTTTTTGGCAGACTCACTACAGAATTTGAAACTCACTAAGAATTATTTTCAAATGTTAAGCCCCACGAGAGGATTCACATGCTGAATGATTACCATGTCAGGTTTTCTGTGGATAGAGGACACTCCAATCACGAGTACCAGGTTCGCACTAGGAAACATTTCAGGGAGAGGATTAAAGACTTTCTCAAGAGCTCTGCAGCACGAACCAAAATGATCTGAAAGCATGCGTCCATGCTCCTGATCCCCCGATTCACGAGACCTGCTCCACAGCTCGAGTCAGCCTTTCATGCCTTTCCGAAAATACTCCCTCTGGTACTCCCCGTTTGGTGTCCTCGTTCCTCAGAACACCGACTTAGGAAGCTGCCCTATCTTATTGGCCATATGAAATATGGACACCGAAATCTAGAAAAGAAGACCAAGCCCCAAGAGAGAAGCCACATAAATATGTGAATGAAGAAGATACTGAAGCAAGGAAAGAATACTCTAAAACCTGTGAAGGAAGAAAACACTGCAGCTAGGTAAGGATGACATTAAACCCTTTGTATGGAGAAGGCACCGAACCTGGAAAAAGACGAACCTGTGCATGAAGAGACCCTGTATTCTTAGGGGGGAAAACAACCAAAATTACCAAATCACCTGAAAGGTAGGGTAATGTTGCTTATTGCCCAGCCGACCGCAAGGGCCATATCACGACTGTCACTGCGTTGAAGTCATTCACACAGCCCTTTAAAAACACATTCTAACACCACACTGGAAATGTTAAAAATCTTTCAAATTGAAAAATGTTGATCTCATTTTAAATCAGGTGGAAAATCGATGAGCAAGGAAGGTTTTCATGGAGTTTGCTGTAAAATGCTTATGTCTCACATTATGTAAATCTTAATACTCTAAAATGTTTCACTGTGAACGGTACATATGGAATGCAGCATGGAGTTTCTTCCCTCTTTAAAAGAAACAAACGAGTTCAAACGAATGGCCAGCGTGCAGCCAGCACAAAACCGTTTCTTCTTTGCGACCACCAGAGTTAGAGGAGAGTTCTGATGTGAACATTAACCTTCGGTTTCAAATCTGAGTAGGGGATAGGTATGTTGGACAGTTTCATTGTTGTGGCTTTCCTGGCCAAACGATCGCTATTTCGTTTCCCCGAATGCCAACATGACCAGGATTCCAAGTTAAAACAATGTTGTGACCTTTCGCTTTCAAAGAGGTAAAAAGTTCAAAAGAGTTTAAATGTTCAGAATGATTGAGGTTACAGCCAATTACAACCTCCAAAGCTGACAGCAAATCAGACAAAATCAGAATGCCCTTGTTCAATCTTCAGCGCTAGAACTTACGTCGTTAATTTCACCAGAGTAAACAGAACTATCAGATGGAATATGCTTTCCTAACTTTTGAGAAAGAACACTTTGGCAATAGGCTGCACAAACCACTCCATCATCGGACTTTGAATCATCAGTAAACATTTTCTGAAAGGATGGGTATGCCTGACGATTGGTGAATTCTTTGCCAAAAGCAGCAACATCAAAGCGTGTTTCTGATGTGAAAAAGGTCCATGGAGGCTTATCTGAAAATTTGGAGAAGCCAGACACAACTCATAAATCAAAACCTGCATTCTGCGCATGGGGCTGCATACGAAGTTGAGGAATACAGTTGGGATTTTCTTCAAATTTTCTTTGAAAACATGGATTAAAAACGTAGTCACAAGCAGGATTTTCCAGTTTAGAGAACAATCTGAGATAGTAATTTAAGAATGGTGTCAGCCTGCGGTTGGATAATGAGGGTTCACCTGCCTCCGCATACAGGCTGTACACAGGGGTGGTGCGGAATGCTCCAAGACAGAGACGAAGCCCTTGAGGGATAGGATCCAAGAGTTTCAGATAAAAGGGTCTCACAGAGCCATATGCACCAAGGCTCTGTAGAGGTACAGCAAAGTTTTATCAGCATCCCAGTCAGTGTTTGCTTCGACCCACTGAATGTTCAAAGCTTTCCAGCAAGAAGTATTTAACTGTTTAATGTGACAAAGGAACTTGAACTTTTGAGCAAAAATAACTCCCAGAAATTTGGCCTCCTTTACAAGTGGAATGGGAGATTTATTTTGATTTCAGGATCAGCAAAGAACTGTAGAAAATCATGAAAGTGAATCCACTGGACCTTAGTAGCAGAAAAGGTAGAGCCATTTTCTTCTGACCACAAATGTATTTTATTTACACAGAGCTGGAGCCTGCTCTGAACACTTGGGAACAAGCTTCCAGTTGCACAGTGGGTAAAATCATCCACAAACAACGAGCAGTCGGAACCAGGTTGAACTGAATTAACAATGTTGTTAATTTTTATGCAAACCATCTGAAAGAACACGTCCATGACGTCCAAAGAACCACAGACTAAACACTATGCAAGAATATTTTGACCCTGCACATCATTTGAAGTGTCGGATAAAGAGAAGTCACCAGCCGCCGTGGCCAAGTGTTTCGAGTCGCGGACTCCCAGCCGGGAGGTCGCGGGTTCGATTCCCATCAGAGTCAGGTGGGATTTTTATGCCTCGACCGGCTCCCACCCAGATTTGTGTTTGCTAGGGGCTCAACTGAGAAGACTGGGACCACACAGTCGAGTTTTATCTACTTAATGGATGCCCTCAAACATCCTGACCAACACTGCAGGTGTCTATATATCGGGCCTGGTTGACGCCGAGATATGTTCTGAAAATAAGCGTAGAATACAGCCCTGCCATGCAGTCTCAGACCAGAACAAAGATCTGTAGCATAATCTTCATTCTCATCTATCAGTATTAAAACAGGTCTCAAATTCTGTGGCCTGGCATGCCCTGCTCTCATGGTGACCTCAGTTTCTATGTCCTCTCCATGTCTGTGGCCTTGGTTTGATTCCGACGGGGTCACAGGTATCGGCGACTCCATGGGGGCTGTAGCTGGACGAACGTGGTGGCGCCCTCTGGGAGAGCTCACTTAAGCCAGCTCCACGACTAAGCAATTATTGTCGTCCATATGGGGCTTAGAGGTGGCATCCTGCGTATGCTGGATCAGCACAGGCGCCACTGAACACCACCGAAGTGACTCGGCAGCAGTGCAGCCTCTTTTCCGGTGTGTTGCCACTTGACGGCATGACATTGATT
>CM065717.1:42623054-42635554 GCA_033310375.1 Conus canariensis
GAATGGTCATGTCAATGGGGACTTTGGCTGTATGACTGGAGCAGTATTCTGTAGAGAAGTATGTTCAAAAGCAGACCTGCTTCGTAAATGTGTGAGCGTGGGTACGTGTGTGTGCTTTGTGTGTGTGTGTGTGCGCGTGTGTGTGCGTGTGTGTGTGCGCGCGCGCTTTGTGTGTGTGTGTGTGTGTGTGTGTGTGTGTGTGTGTGTGTGTGTGTGTGTGCGTGCGTGCGTGCTTAAGTGCGCGTACGTGTATATGCATGCACATGTTAGTAGTTGGAGCAGATTCAAGGAGAGGGGGCAGCAAAGGGAAGCTAGGGGCGGGGGAGGGGGGAGTGGAGGAGATGAAAGCAGGTTATTCGGGTTCCCTTGAAATTAGTCACCCATTTGACATTTTTTTTGGTTTAATACAGAGTGCCGACACTCTCAACAGAAAAAACCATTAAATGGAAGCTTGGAGCCAAGTTATTTCCCCATTTTACAGCTATTTATATCTGTACAATGTTTCTTGCACCGCTCTTGAAACTGACCGGTTTCAACGTTGCATTCTCTTCCACCCCTTATCACTTGATCCCATTGAAAACGTAACTGTTCTACAATAAACTATCTGAATTTACCACTGGAGTCGGTGTTGTACCTTATACAGTCTGGCTTGAAGCCCAGGACGATTCTTGCTGGTCGACGTCCCACTAGCAGACCCGTCAGAGGAATTGGGGCGTCCTTTGGAGAACCTCAAGGCACCCACATAGCCACCGGCACGTCGCCGCACCTCTGGCCGGGCACTGTATCTCACGTCGGCATGGCTTGCACATTCTTGTAGGGCATGCCGTGCCGTCTCCTCCACTTGCCACGTACACTAAACTGTATGAGCGGCCAACGAAAGAGGAGGAAATTAAACACTATGACAGAAACGGATTGTAAACCCTGTGGAGGAAAGATTTTAATCTTACAGAAGAAAACTATGAATTGAGACCATTTAAACCTAAAAAAATGGACACTGAACCACATAAAAGGAGGACCCTAAACCCCAAGAAAATACCATGTGAAAGGGCACTAAACTTCTGGGAAAGATAACGTTAAGCCCTACAAAAATATGAAACTACACTGTAAGCAAAGTGTAACCAATTGCCATGAAAGGAGGAAACGAGACCTTTGAGGGAAAAGAACAGTACAGTCTATGAACAGAGGAATCTAGGCCGTCCAGAGGGACAACACTCGCTACTTAAAAAGGATACTCAACCCTATGAAGAGAACATTAAACAAGAGTCTATTAATGCCCATAACAGAAAACACTAAACACTATTTGAAAGATGACACCAAATCGTACTTTGAGAAGGGCAGCAGAACATTATGAAAAGATTCACATGTTAACGCTGCCACAGAGGTCTGTCTATTAAAGGACACTCGGATCAGGAGGTACCAGGTGCGCACTAGGAATATTTACTGGAAGAGCTCTACGTACTTCCTTAACACTTTTGCAGCTCAGTCCCAGATGATCTGAAAACATGGGTCCATGTTCCAGATCTCTAAAATAGGAGACCTGTTACGTAGCGGAGTCAACCATTCATGCTCTCCCGGAAAATATTTCCTCTGGTACCCCCTGCTCTGTGTCCTTGTACCACAGAACATTGACATAAGAAACCCGAGCCACTATATAAAGCATATGAACGACCGACGCTAAGCGCCAGAAATACGCACAAAAGAGAAAACGCTCCATTTTGTGAATCGAGAAGACAAGCCCGGAGAAAGATGACACTAGGCCCATTTAATGAAGCAAACAACTGAAAAAAGACAAGCACTGAAGAAAGAAGGCGCTGAATCCTCAGGAAATAAAGGCAAACCATTTGAAAAGGACACGGTGGACCTGTCCACAGAACCAAATACTGAACTCTATCTAAAAACAAGATTCTTCGTCTAGATAAGAACAAAAATATAAAAAACAACTGGGGTCTGTACTGGAAAAGTGCAGGAGAAGGAATAACAAAAAGAGAAAAAGATTCAAGTACAAGACCACCGTGCCAACAATCCTAGTACTAGGCTGCTTTCCTCGAGTTCATCTTGGTCTCCGTTTTCCCCGGCCGTTGGTGCAGGAGTTCTTTGCCCCGTTGATGTAAACAAATATTTTTAACAAGTGAATTCTTGTCCTATCAAATACAAAATTTAGTTGATGTTTGTGCGCTTCTTTCCTTTTACCAAAACTGATTATTGTTTACTTATGCGTATACTCACAACCTCTACGCTTGTAAAACAAAAAGATTAGAGTGCAAATGTGTGTCGGTAGAGTGGAGGGGGTGATGTTTGTGGGGAGGGAGAGAGAGAGAGAGAGAGAGAGAGAGAGAGAGAGAGAGAGAGAGAGAGAGAGAGAGAGAGAGAGTGCGCGCGCGCGTTCGAGCCTAATTTAATTAAGAATTTTTACACGCTCACTCCCTTCATCAGGGTTAGATCCCCTTTCGCACAGTCAAGAATCATCTTCCATCACGGTTCATTTCTCCACCTCTCACCTGCAATGAAAATCTAATTTCTGCACCGTTACTGAATCCATATCAGAATTTTCTAACAACCCCCCCCCCCCCCCCTTTTTTTTTCCGTTTCTATTGTTCCAGAATACGAGTTTGAAGTCACTTATGTTCTGTCGGTTGAGTTAAGAAAATATTTTCCTCGGGATTAAGTTACCAAAGAACTGACAACCAAGTTCCTTACAACAGATTAGTCAGGCTGTCGGTTAAAATTGGACAGGGAAAAGGCGGCAAGGCACGGAGAGGTGGTGTGGGGAAAAATGCAGGGATGAAGGAAGGAGGGAGGGCAGAGATCGAGTTGGAGATCCACTCCACAACGCATAACAAAGGGGGAGTTGGGTCTACAAGAAACAATTCAGAAAAAAAGCAAAAATCCTACAAAGCCCTGAAATTGAATTATTGTAACTACACCTATCTAGCTACTTACTTGCCATTTTATTATCTGCCTTGTAAGAACAAAAATTCCCAGTTGAATACCAGCATAAGAACTGCTTCTATGTACAACATTTGCTCTTACATCATCGTCAGTTGTCTTTATGGCACTTGGGTGGTGGTGTCATGTGAATCCCTTCCGGAGACGTGTATGTTCTTGGTGAGGATGGCAATTGTCCTAGGAGACGTTGCACAATGGTTCTCTGATAGGCCGATACCAATTCTCGGAGAGTGGTCACTCTTTATGGCCTGCCGAAAGAAAAGTCTTAGATTACATTCTGAAGAAGAGGTCACCTAACCACGAAAAGAATAAATATCAACGAGAGAAGACACCGAGGCCTTTAGTTCATAAACAGCGAAATTAAATAGGATACTAAAACCCTGTGAAAGGCATTCAATCTCAAGAAATACTCTAAATCCTGAATGAAGACTAAAACTCCTTGACAGGTTACATTATCCCCAGGAAAAAGCTTTATCTCCAACACTTTGGAATAAGGTAACACTAAATTACGCGAACGGGGGATGCTAAACCTGACGGAAGAAGAGAGAAGTAGACCTTATGACAAGTCGCTATAAGCTCTATGAATGGAACACTTTAAACTATCAAACAGTACAATAACCCTACAAAAGAAGGCCATAAATCCCTACAAAAAAGGGACACCAACCATTAAGAGAAGAGGGCCTTATCGCAGTTGATGATGACATCCGTCTGTCTTGAGACAATGGTGTTGCGCCGTGGATCTGTCAGTTGTGGAGTTGCAACGTCTGCTGTGGCTGAGGAGCCGATCATCGAGCAGCAGACTCTGTTGCAGTTGCTGCTGATGAAGTCTCGGTCATGAGTGTCTGTTGGTGCCGGCGCTATTCTTTGCCGTCAGCGACGCCTCAGTTCTTCCCACTGGACCCTTCTCTGGTCTGCTTGCTTGATGCCGGCCTTAATGGTGGACTGCCAGCTGATCCAGTCTGAAGCTGCCGTCTCCAGGACTGCTGCGTCGAGGCTGCCTGCCCTCAGGTCGCGCTTACACATTTCTGTAGCAAAGGGCGGGCCGTCATTTGGGTCTGGCGCCTGTAGCCAGCTCGCCGTGCAGCATGTCTTTTAGGATGCGACCGTTGTACATGCGGCTGACGTTGCCAAGCCAGCATCCCTGCCTGGGCCAGGACGTGCCGGCCTGCCAAGTAATGCCCAGGAGTCTTCCGAGGCAGCGCAGGAGGGCGTTCAGTCTGTGTTCTTATCGAGAGTATAGGGTTCATGCTTCGCTTCCGTATAGAAGAGTGCTCACAGCACGCAGGCTTGGTGCACTTTCATCTTGTTTTATGTTAGCGTGGTCTTGTCCCAGACTCTCTTCGCTAGCCGGGCCATCGCTGTTGCCGCCTTGACGATCCGCACGTTCAGCTCGGCGTCCAGATAGAGGTTGCTGGAGATGGTGGAGCCCAGTTAAACCAAGTCGTCGACCACTTCAAAGGTATGATCGCCGATGGAGGTGCCGGGAGTGCTGCTGACGTCTTGGCCCATGATGCTTGTTTTTTTTTTTTTCAAGCTGATAGAGGCCGACTTCGGTGCAAGCATCGGCGAAGCAGGTGATGAGCCGTTCAGCGATTCCTCTGTGAGGGCGGTGTCGTCTGTGAAGAGCATCTCCCCGATGAGGACTTTCCTTACCTTCGTCTTTACTCGAAGGCGTGCCAAGTTGAAGAGGCTTCCGTCACTCCTAGTGTGGAGGAAGATGCCGTCTTCAGACTGTCGGAGCAGAAGGGAAAAGAAGACACCAAAGAGTGTCGGAGCCAGCACGCACCCTTGTTTGACACCACTCTTGATTGGGAAGCGGTCCGGAGATGAACCATCGTACTGGACAGTTCCATTCACCTTGTCATGGAAGGACGTGATCATCTTCAGGAGCTTGAGGGAATATCAAATCCGATGTAGTAGGGTGAAGGACGCCTGACCTACTAACCGAGTCGAACGCCTTGGTCAGGTCGATGAAGGCGATGAACAAGGGTCGTTTCTGCACGCGGCACATCTCTTGTAGCTGCCTCAGGGAGAATTTCGTGTCGATCGTCGACCTCGCAGCTCTGTTCTCTGGGTACACTCGTTCGGCGAGTAGCTGCAGCCTGTTGAGGACGACGCGGGTGAAGGCTTTACCAACAATGCTGAGGGGGGATATTCCGCGATAGTGCAGACGCTGCGATTCCCTTTGTTTTTGTTCAGCGTGATGATTTTTGCATCGCGCATGTTCTGGGGCACGGTCGCTTCCTCCCAACACTGCAGCAGCAGCTCATGGAGACGACTTGAGAATAGAGCTCTCCTTGCCGGCTTTACGACTTCTGGCGTAATGCCGTCGCTACCCGGACCTTTACCATTGGCCAGCGTGTCGATGGCCTTGCCGAGTTCCTCAATGGTGGGTGGGGCGTCGAGCTGCTCCATGGCATGCAGGGGGTGGTGTTCTCGATGGCTGTGTGGACAACTGAGTTTTCCCCGGAGTACAGCTCCTGGCAGTGCTCTGCCTATCTCTCCATGTGTTTGCTACAGTCAATGATCCCCCAATGTGGTTCTTGGAAGAGCGATCTTGATGGCGCAAGGGCCAAACGCTTTCTTCATGCCTTCGCATATGGCGCGGATGTTGCCGCAGTCAGCAGAGATACGAATGCCCTGGCACAGATTCAGCCAGTACTCACTGGCGCATTTCTGGCCATCCGCTGGGCGTTGCTGCAAGCTTTTCGGAGTGCCCCTAGCGAGTTCTTTGAGGGCTCTCTTTGTGATTTTGGAGTGAGGCTCCATCTCCACGATTCCTGCTTCGAACCAGGCTTTATTCTTCCTCACTCTCTTCCCAAAGGTGTCCGAGGCGGATTGGTAAGTGGCATCGCGGATGTGGTTCCACCGTGATGAAGCGCGGTCTGTCGGGCAGTCCTCTACGGCTTTGACAATGGGTCTGGCGAAGCGTTCGCGCACCGACATCATGGCTGTGTCGATTCAAGGACGTCCTTTCTGCTTGAACCCTAATAAGTCCCGTTTTTGTTTGTTTTCCCTCAACCATCCCCGTCTTAACATATTTTTTGTCTTTTGTTTTTTGTATTTTTTGTTTCATTTCTTTTTCTTCCATTTGTAAAGACGGTCTTTTTCCCCCTTTTTTTAGTGGGGCCCCTATCGTTTTTCACACCTTTATTTCCTTCAAAGCCTCTCACACCATGCATTGTCTGTGTGTTTAATTACCGATGGACATTCGCTTGCTGTTTTAGTTTTTTCGAGTTTGACACAAGGCGTCTGGGTTTATTCATGTTCTAATGTTTAGTGCGCCGTCACTTTCGCTCAGTTGCATTTATCATTCACACCGAAAAGAACAATTGGACAAAAAGAGCATTGACGGCAGTACTTTTTAAAAGGGGAAAAAAAAAGAGACACAATGTGTGTTTGTGCGTGCGCGCGCGTGCGTGCGTGCGCAAGCTTGCGTGAAGAGAGAGAGAGAGAGAGAGAGAGAGAGAGAGGAGAGAGAGAGAGAGAGAGAGAGAGAAAGGGGATGGGGAAGGGCAGACAAAGACAGTGCACGACAAACAGAATACGACAGGAAGAGAGACAATGAGTCAGACAGACAGACTAGTATGCACACACCACACACACTCTCTCGTAGAGAAGAGAGAGAGAGAGAGAGAGAGAGAGAGAGAGAGAGAGAGAGAGAGGATGAAAGGGGATGGGGGAGGGCAGACAGACAAAGACAGACAGTGCACGACAAACAGAATACGATAGGAAGAGAGACAATGAGTCAGATAGCCCTAGTATGCGCACACCACACACACTCTCGTAGAGAGAGAGAGAGAGAGAGAGAGAGAGAGAGAGAGAGAGAGAGAGAGAGAGAGAGAGAGAGAGAACAGACAGACAGACAAGCGAACACGGTGATAAAATTAAGAGAGAGAGAGAGAGAAAGAGAAGGGTAGAGACAGAGGTGGTCGGACGGACGGACAGATAGTCAAGCAGACAGACGGGCCGACCGACCGGCAGACAAATAGGGAGAGAGGGATATATATATATATATATATATATATATAGAGAGAGAGAGAGAGAGAGAGAGAGAGAGAGCGAGAGAGGGGTGGGTGGAGAGAGGGAATGAGGGAGAGAGATATAGAAGGGAAATTCACAGGCTTACTAAGTCCTGTTAGATGACACCAAACCACGTGAATAGGTACTAAATCCGAGGTAAAGAAGACGCTAACCCAAGAAATATTGTAAACTTAATTGTATAAAGAAGGACATTAAGCTCTATGAGAGGAGGACACTAAACCCTACGGAAAACAGGAAACCGCATCGAACAGAAAGAGAATGGTAACGCCTGTAAAATGACAGAAAATCATATGGAAAAAGACACTACTCCCTCGTAACACAACAATGAAAGAACGTTAAACAAGATGATATTGAATCCTATGAACACCGATTACTGTTTAACGGACACCTTAAGAAAGAAAGACATTTATAGTTGTGGAAAGACACGTTGACTTGTGATTGTCATGTCGAGCTTTCTGTGGATGTGGGGATACTCAGATCAGGAGGTACCAGGTGCGCACCAGGAAACATTTTGGAAGGACAAAAAAATTCCACAACAGCACAGCAACCAGACCCAGTTTGTCTGAAAACATGCGTCCATGTTCCAGATCACTGAATCATGTAATATGTTGCAAAGCTTTGAGTCAATCTTTCACGCCCTTCCAGAAAACACTCCCTCTGGTACCTTGCGTGATGTATCCTTGTTCCACAGAAGACCGACATAACAACCCAGAGCACACATGCTGGTCATATATGAAAGAAAGACTGTAGAAAGCACAATTCTAAACCTCGAGAAATAAGACACTCACGTGTGAATGAAGGGGGCACTAATCTTGGGAAAGAAAACACAAAAAACCTGTCAAATGAAGAAAACACTGAACACTCTGAATGAAGGGGACACTGAATATGCAAACTAAGTGACTGAATTCTGTGACTGGAAAAGACACGGAGTCCTTGAGGGAGGGGTGGGAGGGGGGCGACGACGAAACGTCCAGCCGCTCCAAAGAACCAGGTGGTATGAACACCGCTTTGAGCGATACGCTGGTGAAGCTTGTGATCCGCTGCATTCACAGTGTTCTGGTCACCCTCTCCGCAGCCAATGATGCAGCAGTTCTTGCTCCTGTTGACAAGATGCGTTGGTATTTCTCCTCAACACTTGACTTTATGTGTGAATATCTACTTAATTAAGCTAATCTGTTCTGATTTTATTAAGTAGTTCTTTTGTTCTCTAGCCATAAGACAATACTTTAGTTCACAAGATACATCATGTGAACAACATTTAATGTATTTCACCAACTTCCATATCAAAACGCACACGTTTTCCATTTTAAACATCATAAGAAAAAGGGTCGCTATGAACAAGACGGGTCAGAACAGAGCTGCATAAGATCATCTGTATGATCACAAACAAAAACAAAATTATGAGACCTTTCGTGCCCTGCTCTCAGAATGGCCTGAATTCTAGTTCCCTCTCTAAGTGCTGACCAGTTCAGTTCAGTGATTCATTTAATGTCTTTTCATCGCCAGACGATACTAGACACTTGTTAAAAAAAAAACCTTCACGCTCAACTTATCTAGTACCTGCAAAGCCAGATCTGATGTGGCATATTTACATAAATGAAATACCCTAGTGGTACACAAAGTTGTGATCTTTACTAACATTTTGCAACCTGCGACTGCAAAATAACCATGGCAATTTCAGCAACACATGAACCATATAAGACAGTATTGACATTATCAAAGTTATTCATCTCAATACCTTTCTCCTGACAGAGCGAGGTCAACACTGAGCATTCAAACGAAAGATGACGCACAAAAATGTTTTCTCTGCAGACACAGTTAATACCATGTGCCGAGTTTGAGCTCAAGATGTCAGTGCCGACAAATGCCTGGGGACTGTGGCACTATTACCGCCATGACACTCTCCTGGGGAAAATGCTCGTGCAGATCTGCTTCGTCACAAAATAGTGTGAGTGTGTGTGTGTGTGTGTGTGTGTGTGTGTGTGTGTGTGTGTGTGTGTGCGCGCGCGCGCGCATATGAGAGAGAGAGAGAGAGAGAGAGATTGTGTGTGTGTGTGTGTGTGTGTGTGTGTGTGTGTGTGTGTGTGTGTGTGTGTGTGTGTGTGTGTGTCGTGCGTGCATGCGTATGTGTCAGAGAGGGAGAGAAAGAGAGAGGGAGAGAAAGAGAGGGAAAGAGAGAGAGACACAGAGAGAGAGAGAGAGAGAGAGAGAGAGAGAGAGATAGTGTTGCGCACGCATGTGCGCGTGCATGTGTATGTTGATGTGTTCACTGTAGGAGGGAGCAGCAATGGGAAGGTGATGAGAGAAAAGCATAGCATCACTGTCAATCACAATGTCTGTCACGATTTTTATCAAAATGAAAGGTTCATGTGGTGAAATACAAGGTGACAATAGTCTGTATAGAAAAAAAAGAGGAAAGCAAGTGGTCAGGGTCTATCAACATTCCCATTCTATTCATCCATGAGTGTCTGTATAGTATTTACTGCTGTGTTCGTCAAACGGGCGTGATTTTGAAGTTGAAAACCATTCCGCTTCTTTTAATTTGATCCTAACGAGAATGCAACTGTTTTAGAGTAAGCTAATCGTCTTCACCATTTGAAGTGGTGCGTTACCTTATCTCTGCTGTGTAACCCTGGACTAGCCGTCTTCTGGTCTGCCGTTACAACCGCACTCTCCGAGAGGACAGTGGTGTCCTCTGCAGATCCACAAGGCACCTGGCGCACCACAGACCCATCCGGCACAAGTTCTCAACTTCAACACAGCATGGTACAGCCAGCGTCAGCACTATCTTCGCACAGCTCTCCGGTTCTTCTCTCTGCAGCAGATGGGAAGAGCACACACACACACACACACACACACACACGCGCGCGCGCGCGCACACGCCACACACACACGCACGCCACACACGCGCACGCACGCACACGCTCGCACGCGCGTACGCACGCACACACACACGCATCCCTAACACTGAAGACCTAACAGGCGCTTAACAATGGGAAAGAATGACATTCTAAATCTTATGAATTGAATCTATGTCCTACACAGAATAGCCGTTTGAACTAGAGAACGAAAATATTTATCGTATTACTCTAGACCCTACTCAGGTAGGACACTAGCCCTACCAAAACGACAATGCCTGTGATGACAGAGGACAGTGCACCCTGTGGGAAAAAAACGCTAAAAGTTTTAAGAGATGACACTAAACTATAACGACGGAGACCATACACTCTGAAAAAGAAATTTAACTACACGAAGGGAAGATCCACAGTTCTATGGAAAGAGGATACTAAACAATAGAAAGGACACTAAACGCTGCGAAAAGTAGACACTACACTCTATGCAAGGCCGACACTATACCCTTAGAAAAAGGACACTTAACTTTATGAAAGGACATTAGGTTCAACAAAAAGAAAACATCAAACCATATGAACGTAGGACAGTAAATTAAAGAGAAGACAAACTCCCTATGAAAAGGCTACTCCAATCTGAACAAATTATAAAAGATCATTTCTACGAAAAGAGAACATTTAACTGTATGAAAGGACACACAACCCCCTGAAAGGAAATGCTAAACCAGATGGAAAGCCGACGCTAAAGTCTGTAACAAGAGAGAAGCAAACCTGAAAGGCGGAATTCAACTACACGAAGGGAGGATCCATAGTCCTATGAAGACAGTTAATCCCATGAGAAAACTCTAAGGTAACGAAGACACGACACGTTGAAAGGAAAACACTGTGTGAAAGACAAGAGAAAATGAAAAGAAATGGAGAAACTAACAACTATAGAAGAAGAACGCGAAACTCTGTGGACGAGGGGAGGGGGAGTTGGGGAGACACTATACCCCGTAGAAAAACACAAAACTGTGGAGGGGTGTGGCGGTGGGTCGGGCATCGAACTTTATATGAAGAGGACATGAAACCCTCTGGGAGGAATATGAATAGAAATATTTTTATTGGGGGCAGAATGGATAAGCTAATAGCTTGTTTACACTATGCCCTCAAAAAAAAAAAACAACCCAATAAACTATATCAAATGAGCATATCATACATGGGAAGGAAACAACAAACAAGATGTTAAGGAGGAAAGAGATAGCGAACCTTCTCGAAAGACAGCAAAAACACCGGAAGCGGGGTGGCTGTGGAGAAGACAGTGAACCTTCTAAAAAGATGACACGAAACCCATAAGGGAGGGGGTAGTGGGGATTGGGACCCGAAACTTGTAGAAAGAGGATTCAAAACCCGGAGATGTGGGGGCCGGGGGAAAGACAACAAATCTTTAAAAAAAAAAAAAAGGTCTCAAAACCCGCTCGGGGTGGGGGGAGGAGGAGAATAGAGCCAACCTTATAAAAGAAATGAATCAAAAAGCACCGAATTTTGTACAAAAGAGCACTATAAAGCTGGAGGTGTGGGAGGGTGGAGGGAGAAATACCGACCCTCGCAGAAAGAAGACTCGAAAACCTGGAGGGGTGGGTGTGCGTGAGAGATGATCAAACCTATTAGAAAAAGGTAATTAAATCCGGGTGGGGAGGGGGAGTACACGGGAAGATTAGGGGGGACACAACGAACCTCGTAAAAAAAGGAAAGGAAACCCCAGACCGCAGAGGGCGGAGAGAGACATCGAACCTTTACAGAAAGAGGACTCGAAACCTTGAGCGGACAGAAGGGGAAGGACACCGAACCTCAACAGAAAAGAAACCGAAACCGAGGAGGTTTATACCGAACCTTTTAGAGAGATACGAAACCCGGTGAATGCAAGCGCGAGACACACGCTCTCAAGTAAGGAGACGGAGTGGGGCGGGCGAAAGAATGACACCGAACCTCAAGAAAAGACACAAAAGTTTATGGTGAAAACACAGATATCGAACATTGTAGGACACAAAGTTCTGGACTGGAGAGACACCGAAATTTTATTGACAGAGGTCTTGAAACCTGGGGGCTAAGTGGGGAGTCTCCGAGCTCCGTAAAAAAAAAGACACGAAACACTGTTGAGTGGGGTGAGAGTGAGAGGTGGGAGTGAGGGGGGGGGGGGGGCACCCACTGTCTTTTAGAATAAGCACACAAAACACTGGTATGGGGTGGAGGATAAAGATGATGAACCCTTACAGGACAAGAAGTTACGTGAGGAGGGAAATGACACCGAACTTTACGGGAACAGGGAAAATACTCCGGGAGGGGGATGGTGGTTGTAGTGGAGGGAAAGATACACCAAAGATTATTTTAAAAAAACAAACTATACAAAACCGCTATGGTAGTGATGAAATAGACACCAAACCTTACAGAAAGAGTCACGAAATCTTAGAGTAGGAAAAGACAGACCAAACATTACAGGAGGAGGCGCTAAACCCCGAGGACACAAAATCCTGTGGCAGGGAAGAGAGAGAGAATTACATGGAATGAGGTTAAGAAACCTTGTGGGGCGAAGGGCTGGGAGAGACACAGATTCTTATAGAAAGCTAACACAAAATTTGGGGGGAGGGGGGGGGGGGTAGGGGGTGGAAAGAAAGACACCAA
>CM065717.1:42645554-42655554 GCA_033310375.1 Conus canariensis
TAGAACAGAAAGACAAAAACCTCCGTGTGTTTGGGGCGAGGGGGAAGCGAGACCCTTAGCCTTATAGGAAAGCATCAACGCCTGTGAGCTGAGTGTGGCGAAGACACGAAGTCCCATAGGAACAGGACACGAAAGTCTTCAGGGGGGAGGGGGGGGGGAGAGACACCAACCCTTATGAAAGGGACAGACGGGGATGCTAAGCCCTAAAGAAAACATGTCAAAGAATATGGGATGGTGTGGAAACGCATCAGAGACAAAAACTTGGGATGGGGTGGGGTGGGGAGGGGATGCACTAAGCCTTATAGGAAGACACCAAAGCCATGGTGGGGGGGGGGGGGGCACTAAACCATATGAAGATGCAAAACAGGGACAGGGGCAGACGGGGGTTGGGGCGAAGAAGACGCTAACCCTTCTAAAAAGACACCAAATCCTGGGAAGGGGTGCAGGGAGTCATCGAAACGTTCAGGGGACACAAAAAGTCGGGGGGGGGGGGGGGGGGGGAGGCGCACGGTGGAGTCACACTGAATCTAAAAGAACACAAAACCCTTTGGACAAAGAGAACACAACCCTGTGTGCGCGTGTGTTGGGGGGAGGGGGGTGGGCGGGGAATGTGATGGGATGAAACACAGAATCTTACAGAAAGAGAAGCAGCAGCCCTGCAATGGCAGATGAGAAACCGAATCTTTTAGAAAGATTACACGAAACCCTATGGGAGAGGAAAAGACACTGAACCTTACAGAAAGAGGATACGAAACCCTTTCTGGGGTGGGGGTGGGGAAAGTGAAACTGATCTTGAACCTTAAAGAAAGACACAAAAACCCTGTTCGTGGATAAAGAGACACCGAACCTTAGAAAAAAAACACAAAACCTTTGGAGGAGGAGGGGGGGGGGGGGGGGAGACGGACACCTAACTTTACAGAAACTGGACACGAAAACCTGTGATGGGGTAACAGAGCCACTGAACATTGTAGAAAGAGGACACGAAACTGCTCGTAGAGAAAAGAGACCAATTCTAGAAAGAGGACAGGAAACCCTGGAAGGTGTGGGCTGGGGGGGGGGGATGAAACAGAGCCTTATATATAAAACATGGAACCTTGAAAGAGAAACGACACACCGAGCATAACTGAAAGAGAAACGACACGCCGAGCCTAATTGAAAGAGAAACACACCGAGCCTAATTGAAAGAGAAACAACACACCGAGCCTAATTGAAAGAGAAACAACACACCGAGCCTAATTGAAAGAGAAACAACACACCGAGCCTAATGAAAGAGAAACACACACCGAGCCTAATTGAAAGTGAAACACACACGAGCCTAATGAAAGTGAACAACACACCGAGCCTAATTGAAAGAGAAACAACGACACGAGCCTAATTGAAAGAGAAACAACACACCGAGCCTAATTGAAAGAGAAACACACACGACTAATGAAAGAGAAACAACACACCGAGCCTAATTGAAAGAGAAACAACACACCGAGCCTAATTGAAAGAGAAACAACACACCGAGCCTAATTGAAAGAGAAACACACACACCGAGCCTAATTGAAAGAGAAACAACACACCGAGCCTAATTGAAAGTGAAACAACACACCGAGCCTAATTGAAAGAGAAACACACACGAGCTAATTGAAGAGAACGACACACGAGCCTAATTGAAAGAGAAACGACACACCGAGCCTAATTGAAAGAGAAACACACCGAGCCTAATTGAAAGTGAAACACACACCGAGCCTAATTGAAAGTGAAACGACACACGAGCTATGAAAGAGGACAAAACCATGTGATGTGAGAAGTGGCACCAAGCGGTATAGAAAAAGTAATCCGATAGAGAAGAACTTTGTGTGTGTGTGTGTGTGGGGGGGGGGGGGGGGGAGGGGGGGGTACGAAAATCTTGGGGAAGGGGGAAGGAAATGTTGAACCTTGTTGAAAGAGGACAGGAAATTTTGTGGGGAGAAAAGAGATACAGGACAATGTACAAAGAGGAGACAGAACCCCGAGGGCCGAGGGGAGAGGTGGCGGTGGAGGGGCTGGGTGTGTGTTTTGAGAACCATCTTTGTAGAAAGATGACCGAAAACACTATGGAGAGAGGATAAGAGACGCGAACTTCATAACAAGAGACACGAAACTCCGTGGGCGCGAAAAGAGGCGACGATTCTTAAAGACAGAGGACAAGAAACCCAGGGAGCAGGGAAGGGGGGTATGAAGAAAACCAAACTTTATCTCAAGGACATGAGACACTGGAGGTTGGGGAAAAGAAATGGCAAACGTTAAAGAAAGAGGACAGGAAATCGGGGAGAGGGGGTGGACACACCGATCCTTACGGAAAAAGGAAAAAACCCGGAGTGGGGGCGAGAGAGAGGATCGACACCAAACCTTATTAAAAGACTAGAAATCCTGGAAAGGCAGAGAGGAGGAGATACCATGCTTTATAGATAGAAGAAACGAAACAAGGCCGCAGGGAATGAGAGACACTGAACCTTAAAGAAAAAATACGTAATCCTGAACGGGCCAAAAACAAAACAAAAAAACCTAATGGAGGACACGAAACCATGTGGCAGGGAAAAGACCCCGAACCTTATACAAAGGGGGTCACAACCGCCCGGGAAAAAGGAACATCGATTCTTACAGAAAGATCACATGAAACCGAAGGAAGGTAGGGGAGTTGTGGAGGATTAGACACTGAACCTTACAGAACGAGGACACGAAACCCTGTGGGGGTGAAGAGATACAGAAAATTGTAGAAAAGGACAGATCCTGTGGAGAGATAAAAAGAAACTGAACCCTGAAGACATAGGACATGAAACCTGGGGGGGGGGGGGGGGGGGGATAGAAGAGAAACCGAACCTTAAAGAAGAGCACACGAAACTGGGGTAAAGAGACGCCGAACCTTATGGAGTGAGGGCACGAAACCTGCGGGGGAGGGAGGGAGAGGGTGCGGGGCACCGAGTCACCAAATCGCATTTGAAGAGGACACAAAACCCAGTGGTGGGGGTAGAGAGTGGACAGAAACTTATAAAAGGACACGAAATCCAGTGTTGTGGAAAAGAGTCAGCAAGCCTCGTAGACAAACGACACGAAGCCCTGTGGAGGGGTGGGGAAGGGCAGACACCAAGTCTCAGAAAGTGGACATGAAACTCTGTGGAAGAAAAAGGCACTCAGCCTTGTAGGAAAAAGTCTGAGTGACTGATGTTCACCTGAATGACGGAAAACGAATGATCCGCATCAGCAGGCGGCTCTTCATTTGGCTCCACCCAGGTCGGAAGCCCCTTGTGTAAATGCGAGTGTGGACTGTAAAGCGCTTAGAGCTTGATTTCTAATCGAGGATAGGCGCTATACAATGACGATAATAACACAATCTGAAAGAACACACTGGTATCAGGTACCGAACTTAATTCAGGAACAATATTGGCCCACATCAGCCTACTCGACTCTGAAAGAACAGGTACACTACACTGGAAAAAAAAACGAAGGAAGAAAGAGAGATGAGAGGAATAAGAAGATAGAAGACTACTTAGCTGCATTCCCCGAGTTCGCTCGTCCTGGTCTCCGTTTTCCGCGGCCGTTGATGCAGGAAATCTTTGGTCCTGTTGATGTAAACCATGTCTCAACATCTGATCTTCACAATTAAACAATGATTTAGTTTAAGGCAAGGTGAAGTAAAATTAAGCGCACTTAACAAAACGTGAAGTAACGTACATTTGATAGACACTAGCAAACGGACTCTTGAATATTTGACCGTTTTCTTCACACGCTACAGACATCGGACATCACCAAACCTCAAAAATTCCTATCCGGGCAATGCTGTTTTATGCATTATTCTGTATCATCTGCTGAGGTATACATTTGTCAAAAATTCACTCTGTTTTGCCGGGCTTAGACCTGAAGTCTGTTTCAGAATAATAAAATCTTTACCTGTCCAAGTGGAGCAGTATGCGAGTGCGACTCTTCGTTCAGGCTCTCGAAAATGGATGCGCGTCATCGCCCATCCTTGCTGAACGCCACAGAAAAGAGTGTAGACTGCCACTGCAGGCACTGCAACAGGACGAGACAATGTATCAGTGTATGATACTGCTGGAATGAGCAGCGTGGGAATACTACGAGAGAGGATAATACATAAAAAAGTGGAAATGGAAACAAACATAAGGACAGAGAAAGAGGAGACAAGACAGAAAAATGTGGAAACATGAGGAATTACGGTGTTGCATCATAAACAAACGGCGGCAAATCATGGTTTGAAATCGGAAATATAACTTAAAATTATGAATAGGGATCGAGAACGTAAAGAGTCCAAACGGAATGCGGAAAAAAACTGAACGGCAATTCTCTGGGTACACGGACTGGCTTTAGTCCGAGGGAGACCAACACGTCACACGAGACTGGAAACTGCCAACGGTTTCTGATTTAGGAGGTTGTACAGGAGAGATCGATCGATGCATTCTCATACATTTCTTTGCTTCTCATGTACAGAGTGTGACCGCACTGCCAGTCACTTTGGACCGTACATATAAATCGTCAGAGGCAGAACATTGCTTGAGGGCCGGATTTCACTTTAAACGTCTTGTTCAGTCCTTTTTCACGAGAGCGATTTTGCTCGAAGGTTAGATACACCCTTGTTCAATCTAGACATCTATGCAACGGGAAACTGGAGTGAGAGAGAAAATGAAGAGAGAGAGAGAGAGGAGAAGAGAGAGAGAGAGGAGAGAGAGAGAGAGAGAGAAGAAGAGGAGAGAGAGAGGGGGAAGAGAGGGAGGAATAGAGGGAGGGAGGGAGAGGAGAGAGCGAGATGAACTTAAACGAATAGAGATTGTGAAAAAAAAATGTCCGTAAATCAAAGATATATAGCCCAAATCACAAATAAAAAATGATACCAAAAAAAAAAAAAAAAAAATACAGATTTTTTTTAGCAATCTGCCTTCAACAAACGCGGTCAACTTTTTTTGTAGTGCACTCTACGATTTGAATTATAACGACATAGGTCTTTTGCCATCAAAATCAAGTACGATTGTCTCTGGTGTCTACGACATTCGACAAAACCCCTTCATGTGTTTGATTTGTGCACCACTTGTCTGAAAACCGTAAAAGACGCCAGAGAAATTAAAACATGAATACAAATGCTCACAGCTGCCCATGGAGTGGGACCGACTGTATTTTGGAAAAAAAGTGTATCATATACAATAAGGAAAACTGTAAATTTCAGACCTACTTTGGGCAACGAAAGTCAGAACTTCTGTAATTACTTTAACAGCAATTTTTGAAAGTATCTTTGCTACATAAAAGCGAATCAAAAATTCCCTTAAGCGACGAATCTTGTCCATCTCGCCTTCCTATTCGCCTAACAAACTCTGGGAGTCTAAAATCTTCGAGAATCCTACAATCTTCAAGATTCCAGGAACTCATCAGAAAATCGACCACAGCGGGCCTTGTACTGCTGTATATTTACGTTGTGACTACCGTATATGCACCCCGTAAAGTTCTTCGCAATACGCATTTTTAAGTTTTCATAACCTTCCGATTTCATTAGTCACGTTATGGCACAGTACCGATTTTCTTCAAACATATTTTCACGACTGAACGTATTATATGGCTAAACAATGATGGACAGACATTTCCTGTCTGTCTTCAATCATTTTGTCATTTTGTCAATTGCACACCAACTGATAACGATACTACTACTTACGATAATGATAGAGATTGAGATCGATCGATAATAATGAAAATAAATATAACAACGACGATAGTAATAATAATTGGTAGGTAGGTAGGTAAGTAGGTAGGTAGACAGAAAATAAAATCATGGAAAGTTTTCCTTTCGTGTCTGCAATTTCACAGAGTTTTCTTTTCGTTAAAAGCTGATCTACTTAAATCTAAGCGCACTGCACTCTTCGTTTGCATTTTCGGAGATTCTAAATATTTGTGTGTGTGTGTGGGGGGGGGGGGGGGGGGGGGGAGACGGTATCATTCCGTTAGTTTCGGCTTACCGGACGTTGGATTTCTAAATTAGCAAAAAAGTGTAGGGGGTGGGGGAAAAATATAGCTGAATGAAGTTGGGGTACGTGCGGCGTCTGGGGATGACGTGTTTACCGAGTGTTGGGCTGGGAAGGATTACCTTTCAAACCCCTCTGCTGGTCCGCTTAGCATTTCATTCCGACACTTTGTTTCCGTGTGCGTGTGTGTGTGTGTGTGTGTGTGTGTGTGTGTGTGTGTGTGTGTGTGTGTGTGTGTACGTTTTGTTTTCCTTTCCGTTTTAAAGTAAACTTATAATAATCACTTTCAATAATCAACGCTTACCATTTCCAGGTATTAAATGAGGGAAGAGAAAGGATATTCTGCAAGCCCGAGTTTATGGCTATATCCTAGTACACCTCCAAAAAAACACATTTCGCTTAGACGGGAAAAGCAACGCTTTCAGAATTCAAGCTTCTTTCCTTCAACAGATTAACTACTGGGTAGAACTGTGACAGCGATACATATGGATATGGCCTTTGATAGAAATCAGGTGTAAATCGGTATACATGATCAACTGACCAGGTCACCACAAAATCGGGTTACATTCAATTGATGGGCCATTAGATTTTGGACTCAACCGCAAGTACCAACTATCAAGATAAACCATTTTGTATGGGTAGCTGATGCTCAGTGTCAGTATTGATGTTTCAGACATCTACATCTAAATTTGAAGGCGAACAAAGGAAATACCAGTCTGACACTCCCACCGATAGTGAAGAGAGCAAGAGCGAGGGTGGGAGGGGGTGGACGGAGGCAGTGGAGCGCCAAGGGGCATGGGGGAGCTGGAGAGGGAGGAGGGTCGGGAAAGGAAAAAAAGTACCTTGCTCATATTTCTCTATCTCGCACGATTAAACTAAGAAGGTGCGGAAGGAGGAAGGGGGAAGGGGGGGGGGGGGGGGGGGGGGCAGAATTAGTGTGGAAGGGTTGGCTATGGAGACCGGAGAGTCGAGAGGGTGGGGGAGGTTTAATTTTCCATAAATTTATATCAAGAGAAAGCGTAGGAAAGTAAGGTGAGGATGGGGGTGGAGGAAGGATGTGGGAACGAGGAAGAGTGAATTGTATGGAATGGGCTGGGGCCGATTATGTGAAGAATCCCCCCCTCCCCCCCCCCCCCCCCCAACACACACACACACACACACACACACACACACACACACAACACCTCTAGTTCGTTGGATAATCAGGATTATAAGAAGAAAAAGTTTATCCATGTTTTGTGAATATGCACTTAAAGAACAAGAGACCACAACTCCTCAATTTTATCATTAAAATTTGAAAATTATTATGGCTATATGAAGAGGCGTGTACAGGAAAGGAAAACAAAGAGGGTGGGGGGGGGGGGGGGGGGGGGAGAGCGAAGAAAAATTCTACCAGCCTGAGCTGACCAGAGGGTAGACTCAAACGAGCAAGTCTTCAGCATTTGATCCGGTTTTCTAGAATTCCTAGAGGACAGATTCGCACATTACTTACGGATCACCCTCTCTTTCTTCTTTCCTCCCGCCCAAAAAAAAAAAAAAAAAAAAAAAAAAAACGTTTAGTGGCCCCTTTCTCATCATCACTGGACAGCAACTGAACACGGTGGAGAAGTTCAACTTCCTAGGCAGCACTCCGTCCAGAAACGTTGTCATCGACGACGAGGTGAATGCCCGGCTCGCCAAAGCTTGTGCCGCTTTTGGCAGACTCCACAAGAACGTATGGAACAGGAGAGGCATCGCCCTAGAGACCTAGATCAAGGTGTATCGGGGTCATAGTTCTCACCACACTGTTCTATGGCTGTGAAACATGGACGGTTTACCAGCGTCACGCCAGGAAACTGAACCATTTCCACACCACCTGCCTCGGAAGACTCATCGGCATTAAGTGGCAAGACAAGATTCCTGACACCAAAATGCTCACTTGTGCTGCCTGCATAGCATCTTCCTCATCCTAATGCAGTCACAGCTTCGCTGGGCAGGTCACGTAGTTCGCATGCCAGACCATCGGCTGCCAAAGAAACCACTGTATGGCGAACTACAACAAGGCAAACGCTCTCATGGAGGCCAGAAGAAGCGTTTCAAAGACAGCCTCAAATCTTCCCCTAGGGCCTTCACCATGGGAGCAGACTACCCGGACTGAGACGGGTGGCGATCAGTTGTCCGCAAAGGTGCAGAGATATGTGAAAACAGAATGCTGCAGCTGAGCAGCGCAGGATGATCAGGAAGACCAGTGTCAACAGATCTCAACTGCTACCACCATCCCCTGTCCGTAGTGATAGGTCTTTCAGGGCGCAGATCGGCCTGATCAGCCATCTACGCACTCACCCACACACTCACCCCCGATCCAAGGATGACTAGATGGTCTTCGTCGTCTCAACGGGCAAACAACAACTTTCGACACTAACTCGCCTCCGAATGTTTCTTTCCGTCATGTTTATCTTTTCTTTAAAAAAATTTGGCTGAATTTGATCAGACATATTTTCTTTCATACCCCCCCCACCCCCACCCCCCCCACCCCCCCTCTTCTGCACCAACGCTTCTTTCTAACATCTTTAACAGTTGGGATGCCAGAAAACTTTTATATGACAAACAGAGCATGTTCAGTGGCATTCAACAAATAGCCTCAAATACTTGTAAATATAAGCCCTTGCGTAGGAGAAGGTGTACAAAAGAACATACCCCTAATTAGAAACACACTGAAGTGTCTGGTAAACACATTGGGACATAGGAACAACACACTGACTGGTGAGCTGACCTGCAACCACGGGTCTCAAACACGGACAACATCAAGTATCAAGTAAACACACTAAAGTCGGAATTTTTCAACAACTTTCGACTTTATTATTTCACGTGGGGGAAAAGTTCTCTTTCAAAGAACAGTTATTTGAAAGTGGTTTCAAAAAGGGGGTTGGGCTGGCTAAAACTTAGGTTAAGAAAAGAAAAATGAACAGGCGGATTATGTACCGTCTGCCTCAAAAAGCACAATAAAAAAAAATCGTTCACTGACTCACCGTTCCAGTCCTCGCCTGCATGCCTTGCAAAATGGCGCTGTCCAGCGACGTTGAGCTGAACAGATTTTGTCGTGAGTTCAGAAACGCAAACGCTGATTGGACGACGAAAAATCACGCGACAGGACAAACACCCACAAGCACTTTATTTCACGTGCGTCTCATGCCCCCAGATTAAAAGCTTGCACATGAACAGGTCACTGATTCTGTCTTGAAGTCTGCCTCTGTCTGTCTGCTGGCGTGTGTGTGTGTGTGGGTGGGGGGGGGGGGGGGCGCGTGTGTGAGCGCGTGCGCCCATAGGTGTGTGTGTGTGTGTGTGTGTGTGTGTATGATAAGGTTTCCTTCGTATGTGTTTAGGTATTCGTGTATCATGTGGGTATCTGAGCTTGCATGCGCAACCATAAGTGTATGTTTCTGTGCTTGGTTTTGAATGTGTCCATGTATATCTGCATGTGCATATGTGTATAAGTGTGATTGCGAGAGTATGTTTGTGTATGTGTGTGTGTGTGTGTGCGCGCGCGCGCGCGTGCGCGTGTATGTGTGTGTGCATGCGTGCGTGCGTGCGCGACACGCGTATGTGTGCGCGTGTGTGCGTATTTATGCCTGCTCGCTGTTGTCAGTATAAATAAATGAATAGATAAATATATATATATATATATATATATATATAAATGCCCAACCTTAAAAATATAATTGATTCTTCCAATAAAACCAAAAACAACGCAACCAAAGAGGGTGACGAAAGGATATCTTGTAATTGCACAAAAAAAGACCAGTGCCCTCTGAATAACAAATGTCTCTACAGCAACATTGTGTACCAAGCTACGGTAACAACAGACAGTGATAAAGAAACATACATAGGGATCACGGCAAACCATTTTAAAACCAGATATGCAAATCATAAACAGTCCTTCAAAAATGAAAAATATAAAAACCAAACAGAACTAAGTAAATATATTTGGAAGCTTAAAGATAAGAAAATAGATTACAACATATCATGGAAAATTA
>CM065717.1:42660554-42673054 GCA_033310375.1 Conus canariensis
TATAGGCTTTGGTGGGACCTAGAGCCTGTCTGTTTTGAAAGCAATAGTAGCTAGAGGGATTAAATAACGCCATATCTACTGACTGTATCATGCAATTCTCTTCAGCTTGATTGATTATAGAGTAGGGCTTTCTACACTTCTTAAATCAAAAACAAAGTTAACTTGAAGCAATGATGCCGATTGTGGGATGTAAAAAGGACACACCAGCTGAAACCAGGCAATACATACTTGACCTTCCTTCAATGCAGGTCAAAAACAAGCTAGAACAGTGAAGGTATATTTCAAAGCACTTAAAAATCCCCTAGACCCACTGTATGTGGCAGTCAGGTAAACAAAATGCACTCGTCTAGGACGTGGAAAATCATGGATGGGACAGGCAGAAGAATTACACCTGTAGCCAATTATCAGAACTCAAAGAAACGGAGAAACGGGGAAAGGTACTCTTACCGCTTCAAACATCTCTACCAAAATGCCACTGCTTTAGAGCTTGGAACATACTGTCGAGAATGGACAGACGGCCAAGCCAATGCAAAACCTCAGATGCAGATGGAAAACCTCAACATAAGAAAAGACGCTGTTATATACATGATGGTTCCGTCAAGGTTAGTCAGGCTGGGAATCCAAAATGATATAAATGGCTGAACTATCCAGGAAGACAATGGTACATACATTTTGATAATTTGAAGTCTAACACCGGAGATAGAAGCACTCCACTGGATCTCATCCACAGACCAACTTAGAATCAGCATGCCATGATACTGACTGACTCCAAGAACCTACTTCAAAATCTGGAAAATGGGCATGCAAAGCGCTGCTTGGCATAAAGTTATGTTCAGCTTTCCATTGGAGAGACTCGTATGAAGGGACTGCCTAGGACATGCAGCTGTCAAAGGAAATGAGAGAGCAGACACACTGGCAGGAAAGGCAACGATAAGATCTGAATTACGGCTTGGCCCTGTTTGTATTATGAGAAAGAAACTATATTATTGATCGTTAAAAACTGTAGAATGAGGCCGCAGGATACATAAAGTATTTGCTTTATGGTGGTGTCTGCCGGTAGGCTCTGCAGCCATGAAATATAGGCTGGTACACCCATGGTAACGCTCCCATGGAGGTTCTGTCATCTCGCGTCAAGTGGCCGCTACACAAAGACATCTTTAGGAGAGCACGTATGTCTCTTGGTGTTTTAAAGAAATGCCCTGTGGGTACCTGCACCATATGTGAACACAGCACAGGCTTCCAAGGGTGGTGTAGAACTGCTCCCAGCTCATTGGTTTTGCACTTAGAGACAGCATTTCTTGGGTCCCATTTGCACCTTTGGCTGTACCTTTTTCTTATCTGCCTTTTGGCTGACCTGGAAAAAGGCCCAGTGACAGTGAGGGAAGAGCCACTGACCGTGGAGAAAGTCCTGTTGCCAGCGTGAAAGACTGTCACCCGGGATCCTATTCAGAAGACACATAAGACCTCACTGCGAAAGGTCGACGTATCTGGAGTTACACTGTTCTCAACGAGTGAGACTGCGAGATGCACACGGCAGTTGCTTGATGTCAGTGTTCGTTTGTCCGGTAGGCTCTGTAGACATGAAATATGGGCTGGTACACCGTGGGAACGCTCATGTGGAGGTTCTGTGATGTCGCGTTCAGTGGCCATCACACGATGGCATTTACTAGGTAGAAATGATCCCCTTGACGTCTTAATGGAACGCCTGTGCACGCCTGCACCCTATGTCAACACGGCGCAGGCTTCCAAAGGTGGTGCAGGATCGTTCTCTGCTGATTGGTTCAGAAGTTGAAGACAGTAGTTCTCTGGGCCTCACTCGCACTTTCGAGTGTACCTTTTTCTCGTCTGCCTTTGGCCAACCTTGGGGAAACGTCCAATGATGGAGAGAAAAAGATTCAGCGACTGCAGGGGAATCCTTTTGTCAGCAGGAAAGACTAACCTAGGATCCTCTTCAAATGCCACGAAATACCTCACGGCGAAAAGTTGGCTGAGTCTGGAGTTATACTGTCCTCGCCTGTCAGTGGAACAGGAATGAGTGAGGCTGCGGGATGCACATGGCAGTTGCTTGATGGTAGTGTTTCTTGCCGGTCGGCTCTACGGCCATGTAATATAGGCTGGTGCACCCATGGGTACGCTCTTGAGGAGGCTCTATCGTTGCACGTTCAGTGGCTATTATCCCATGGCACAATTATGTCCCTTGACGTCTTAATGGAATGCCCTGTGCACGTCTGCACACCATGTGAACACAGCGCAGGCTTTCAGTGCTTCACTTGGTCTCATTTGCACCTTCGGGTGTATCTTTTTCTTGTCTGCCTTTTGGCCGACTCTAGAAAATGGCCCAGTGACAGTGAGGAAAGTGCTTCTGACCACAGCGGAAGTCCTGTTGCCAGTAGGAAAGACTTTAAAACGAGATCCTCTAAAGGGACTAAAGGTCTGAAGAATTTGTCTTGTGGGCTGTTTTCGACTTCGACTGACCTAACTCGACCCTCCACTCAAACAAGAGAGAGAGAGAGAGAGAGAGAGAGAGAGAGAGAGAGAGAGAGAAGAGAGAGAGAGAGACTCTCTCTCTCTCTCTGTCGCTATACATATATACATAGCCTGATAACAATATAGTGCATTTTGGGCACTAATGGAAATGGATACTAATGGCACTAGGCCGTAATGGAACTAAGTACCAATGAAACTGCACCATAATGGGGCTGGACTCGAGTGAAGCTGAACCGTGACTGTACAGGGTGGTATAATGCCCAAGGAAGACAACCCTTTCTTTCACTGCCCTCACCCCCACTCTTTCTTTTTATTTTCTTTCTTTTTTATTTTCTTTCTTTTTTATTTTCTTTCTTTTATCCGTATCTGCGATGCCCAGGTATCCTGCATCCTCCTCAGTTTCTAGACCTCTGGAAAATGCATAGCATGAATCGACTCAAGTCTCCCCAAACTCGATTACATCTTCTATCTGGCGTGGGCATGTATCTGGAATGTGGAAACAGGCTACTGCTGTCATTTCAATTCATAAAGTGAGTGACACTACTTTGTATATTACTAATACACTGCCGGCGATTGTCATCATTGCTCTCCCGATGACATTTCTTCAAGAGCAGAACAGAACGACACAAATGACTCTTAATGGGATGGTTACTACCCTAGCTGTATTCATCGGAAACACTGGCCTCTCTGTGCAGCCATAGACAGCTATAGTGCATACTCTGATGTTCCAGTTCATCAACAGACACACAGAAAACCATAAAAAGAAAAGAGTTTTCAATGTGACTTTGCATGCACAAAAACGATAATCAGGTTAGAGGAAAAGAGATGGCGAGGAAACAAGATGAGAGGGAACAAGAAGAATACAACTTAAAATCCAGAGAAAAAGATGATCTCGTACACAGAATGAAGAAGGCATAAAAGGATGTCCTACCGTATTATCCTATGAGATCATATGTCTAGCTCTTCCCTCCCCTATCTACACATACTACAAGATGCTGAGCGTGTCACTCGTGGAAAACGCAGGCTTTACCCAGCACAGGCACACGTATAGTAATGAACACACTCTCTTCTTGGCGCAGACGAGTGTGCAGTAAAAAAAATGCTATATGGAGAGCTTGACGGTAGAAGGTCTTTAGAAATGACCCCCTTCCCTACCTCCCTAGACAAGTGCTTCCACCCTGAACTGCTTACACACTGAAGGGGCCGGTCAATCCAGGTCTTCACTCCTAGGTACCCTTCTGCAATCAGATTTTTTGTTCTGGTGCAACTGGGATTCAAGCCAGCAATTTTCGGATGGCTGCACGTCTTAAGGCGTTGAATGTTTACATGGATGTCATACAAATACAGCTGGGAGGCACTTCTTCAAAGTTGCGAAATGTAAGCCTTATGGAGTTCGCTTTTCTTTCTCCTCCAAAAGACCTAGCGGGATCTCTTTTCAGCTACTTGCTATTGCTTCTTTTTTTCCTCCAAAGACTACGGGATTCTTTCAGCTACTCTGCTATTGCTTCTCTTTTCTTTCTCCTCCAAAAGACCTAGCGGGATCTCTTTTCAGCTACCTCTGCTATTGCTTCTCTTTTCTTTCTCCTCCAAAAGACCTAGCGGGATCTCTTTTCAGCTACCTCTGCTATTGCTTCTCTTTTCTTTCTCCTCCAAAAGACCTAGCGGGATCTCTTTTCAGCTACCTCTGCTATTGCTTCTCTTTTCTTTCTCCTCCAAAAGACCTAGCGGGATCTCTTTTCAGCTACCTCTGCTATTGCTTCCTTTTCTTTCTCCTCCAAAAGACCTAGCGGGATCTCTTTTCAGCTACCTCTGCTATTGCTTCGCTTTTCTTTCTCCTCCAAAAGACCTAGCGGGATCTCTTTTCAGCTACCTCTGCTATTGCTTCTACGTTTCTGGTCCTCTTTTGACCACAATTCGCACATTCTCATGAGATAACGCTGTGATAAACTCACAACTTACAACCCCCTTGCTTCAGTCTCAACGGCAAGGACAATAGTTTGGGAGCCACTGTAGTCAAAAATGCGATTTTTAGTCCACCATGTCAGCTACATTACGCATCCTAAGTCTGAAAAAAATGGAAACTTTACAGTTAGTTAAAAACGGTTGAGTTACGAGATAATGGTATTGGCAAAACACAGCAACTCATTTTTTTTATTACCTTTGTAGGCTGTGATGAGATTTATGTTTTCAGTGACACTAGGCACTTTCCTGGTAAAACGCAGTAACTATATTAACCAATCAGAAACTCCGTCATAATTGTCAGGCTACAAGTGACCAACCAGGCGCGCTGTTGCAGCTTCGCAGCCTTTAACCTGTGTTTCACAACCTTGTCCCCAATCCTCAAGCATGGTTAGTAATCTTGCTTTGCCTGTTTTACACTCCTCCAGGATGGATTTTAGGGACAAATTCAACTTTGCAGGGACGCGTTAGATCACAACGTCTGTGAGACCCGGTGAGGTTCAAAGCCGTTTTCCCGCATGTTCGTTGGTTTGGGCCTCTGTTATTTCTACCTTGACGGTGATGTAATAGTATTTCAGTGGAGGCCAGAGGAACCACAGGATAAGAATAAACTACAGATATCAGATTCCCTCCTCCCCCTTCCACTTTTTGTTTGTTTGTTTGTTTTTAGCATGAAGTTACACTGGTCTGTTTTTTGCAAGTTTTCCTCTGCCATTTCTTTGGGTTCTTTTCCCCACTTTGTGTTTTTTTATGGAGTCATTATACCACTCCCAAGGCTCATGACTGCTTCTTACGCAACTGTTAGAATGGCGTGGTTGGCTACAGTGAAAGTGACTGTTTCAGCCACTTGTCTGTTTTGCAGGGAGAGGCTTCGTTGTCGCTTTGTTTTGAAACTATTTCCACAGTCTTTAACTTGCCCCGGTTAATCCCACAGCCTTCTTCTAGAGTCGTCAAGCATGTCTGGTAACTTACCAATTTTTCATTCCTTCACAGATAAACATCTGTGGCAGCTTCAGCTTTGCGTAGCGGCAGTAGAGCACAACGACAGTGAGACTAGCCTTATGTAAGTAATGTATTACACAAAATACTAAGGGAAGTACACACGGGGATAGGGTTGTGAAAGGATTTCAATATGTCACGATCAGATCATACTAACCATGACAATTTCGTTGAGCTTCTTTGTTTCCCGTTGGCTTTCTGAAAGAGATTATGCCTACAACAAAATACCCCCTTTTCCTTTCATTTTAGGAGGTTAACACTCATTAAAAGAAAATAGTAGTCTGATCGCACGTCACGTCTGCAAAAGATGTCCACTGTATTTAAACAGGTATACTGCTTGTGAAAAAACGACTCCCACGACATTCGGTTCGGGAGTACAACTGACATGTTACACCGGTCCCGTAGCTCAGAAAATATACCAAAAGGATATTATGCCCAGTCTGCGAGATCGGTTTGATATTTTGCATTATTAATACAACATCAACGACCGACGTCATGGCTTTCCCATACAGAACACCACTGTTATGTCGGTGTGTTTTTTTTCTCTCCAATAATTCGACAATGATATATAAACTACTCTTGCCGCACGAAACACTATGCATCGCAGGTCGATCGCAAACGCTATATTATTGTGTTTGTAGGCTAACTGGCCTCACTCTGTGTACGTCAATGATGTTGACATGACCATGGCAGCAATGTGTATCACAGTGTTGCGTTTTGGAAGTGGTGGCAGCCAGTGATCGGTGTGCTCGTTGACTCAAGACAGTAGATTACTCTACAACTCCCGTTTCTTCCCTTGGTCAGGAGCAACGGTTTGAAAGAAAGCGATGGACGGATTTTAATATCACAAATCAAGTCTAAAGCTGCCCGAATATAGGTAACAGAGGAACTGTCGCGGACAGAACCCGGTTCTATATTAATAAGTTAGTACAGTGGACACTAGAGAAAGCAACAGAAAAACAATACCAGACCAGCATTAAATCAGAAGACCACTCTCAGAAAGTAGTTTCTTCTTAATGAAAATGAAATGTATTTATCTCCAAATGACGCTCACCCTTTGCTTTTGGACTGGATGGTACATCTCCTTTATTGTTTCAGGCGTTGAAATCTTTGCTTTGGCGAGTGAAATGCCTCAAAATGATGGGGATGATGGAGATGACGACGCAGATCCACACAACCCGTACACAATTGTCTGGAACCACCAGACCGAGATAGCAGACCAGCTACAGGGGCGACTTTGTCCCACACGTTGCAATGGAACGAAGCGAGTGAACCGTGTCCATTCTCGTCGCTGCATGCGATGCTTTCCTTGCACTTGCCATGAACATTGTGACAAATACGGCACGTGTTGTCCCCAAGATGGCGATCCTTGGCAGACACCTCCCATTGAGCGAGCTGAATGCAGGCAGGCTGATATTGGTTGGATCCTTCAAGTCACGACCTGTGACCCTGCTTACCCCCACAACCAAACCCGCTTCCTGTGTGAATCCAAGGCGCTGCCCAGAAGAAGAGACACTGTCCTACCCGTCACAAGCCGTGCCACTGGTGTGACCTACATTAACCGGCACTGTGCCCAGTGTCACCATGACCTTTCCCATCTGGAGGAGTGGACGATGACCTGTCTTCATAACCAGTACCTGTACAACATCACCAACGACACTCTCTACGACGACAGCGCCATCCTCCTGCCGGACATTTGCATGATTACTGTCCCCTCCTCCATCCGTGTCGGCCCAGAACACTTATGTTCCGATGTTCGATCGTATTATGACTCTACTGTCATTATCTCCACTTGCAACGTCACAGGGAGATGGAAGGAAGAATCGGAACATGTGCGCAAGGCGTGTGAAGAATCGGAGTGGTCAAGAGGAGAAGCGGTGAGGGTTCGATCCCCTCATGGGTGGGTTGGATCCTATCGTATGTACGCTAACGTTCTATGTGCGATGTGCAACGATCCTGACCTGTTCAATCTAGATTGCCGGTGGATATCTATGGTGATATTTCCAACGTCTGAGTTGATTCCTTCCTTCTTCATACCCGAGGATGTTCCTCCCGGTCCCCAGATCCTGGTTTGTTCACAGAACCAGTGGAAACACCCCAGGGTAAGCTGATAGTATCCTGCAGTTCTGTTGATCATTCTGTCTGTCTGTTAAGTTCGTGTGCATGTGAATACAAGTTTGTATGCTTATGTGTTTGTGCCTTCTCTCTCTCTCTCTCTCTCTCTCTCTCTCTCTCTCTCTCTCTGCATGTGTGTGTGTGTGTGTGTGTGTGTGGTGTGTGTGGTGTGTGTGTGTCGCGCGCGCGCGCGCGTGTGTGTGTGTGTTTGTTTGTTTGTGTTTTGTTTGTGCGTGCGTGTGTGTCTGCTCTCTCTCTCTCTCTCTCTCTCTCTCTCTCTCTCTCTCTCTCTCTCTCTCTCTCTCTGTATACACACGCACGCTCACACTCATGTATGCATGTCTATCTATCTATCTATCTATCTACCTATCTATCTAATCTATCTATCTATATCTATCTATCTTTTGTGTGTGTGTGTGTGTGTGTGTGTGTGTGTGTGTGTGTGTGTGTGTGTCTGAGTATGTATATATATATATATATATTATATATATTTATATTTATTTATTTATTTTATGTATTTATTTATTTACATAGATCTATGTATATGGCTGTGAAGCAAAGACACATCACCAAATATACGCTTTTGATGTTCCCGTCCTAATTGTTCTTGATGTTTATTTGTTTCTTTTTCACTTATATGTATGTTTAAAATCTCTTCTGTGTCAAATTGTTGTTTTGCTGTAGTCATAAATGAAGGAGATGTCTTTGTATGCTTGTGTTTAATAAATATGATTCCACATTTTTCGCACGTCAGATCAGTGTATGTGAATTTACTTGCAAAAAGACAATGATCAACAGATTATCATATTGGCTGGAAATTGTTTCAGTGTTGAGGGACATACGTTAGAATAAAAAGGACACATTTACAAAATTCATAGTTTGGCGCAGATTGTTCAAAGATGTGTGTGTGTGTGTGTGTGTGTGTGTGTGTGTGTGTGTGTGTGTGTGTGTGGCGCGCGCGCGCGTCCGTGTGTTTGTGTGTGTGTAATAGGTGTGAATGTGTGAATTTTACTTTTATCTATCCATTCATAATTCAACTGACTCGTGCATTTTGTCAGTATATAATTTCAATCGTACTGATCTTCTTTAGTTAAAGCTTAAGACCCACAGCTAAACAAAGTTATATGGCACGTGTGGATAATGATCTCAAGAACAATTAATTTTTTTTTGGGGGGGGGGGGGAGGGGGGGGTAGAGATGGGAGACAATCAAACAGTTTTAAGAACTCATCAGAAAAACGGACGATGTATACATACATCTTCAGAAAAGACGTGGAAAGGGGAAAAAAAGAAAGAGCAATATTGCTGTTGATAATCGTAATGCTACAGGCACACTGAACAATCCTAACTGCAAAAAGCTTAAGTATTGCTCGTGCAGATCAGTCAGTCAGTCAGTCTTGTTCGGTGCTCTTCATATTTCTACGACCTGGATTCCTTGCCGCGATGGTCTTTAATGTAACTTTTTGAATCAGTTGGATTTTTACTGTTTGTAAACTTGTATCCCTATGCCCACAACCCCCTCCTCCCGACTCCCTCTATCCTGCATATGGGCTTTGAAAAGCTTAATCACAGTACCCGATTCATTCATTCATTCATTCATTCATCATTCATTCATTCATTCTCTCTCTCTCTCTCTCTCTCTCTCTCTCTCTCTCCTCTCTCTCTCTCTCTCTCTCTCTCTTGGTGTGTATGCGTGTAAGTAATGGTGAACTGCTGTCCACATAGATCATGATATGTCAGCTGGTGGTTGTAGGCGATTGTTTACACACGTCACAATGACAACCAACGAACGTGGACCATTGTCTACATAGGTCACATTGACAGCCATCATTGTGGAGTGCTATCTACATAGGTCATACTCACGACTACTGATGATGGATTGTTGCAGGACGGCTGTCAGAAGCTGCAGTGCAGTGCCGGCAAGGTCCTTGGCCCTAACAACACGTGCATCACACCTGTCAAACGCATCACTGGTCTGGGTTATCGACTCCGAATGCTGCTGCTGCCTGTCTCTGTGACCGTGAATCTCAATCTGGCCACCATAAACCTAAAGAGCAAATCATCATTACCGCCTTCAAGCCTTGAACTCCCAGTGCCCAAAGCATCCTCTACACCCCCCAAACCCTCTGAACTCCGTACATCTCCTGCTTCCCCAACAGCTCCCAAGTCTCTCACACCTCCCCCCTGGACAACCCTTGAACCCCGAGCGCCCTCTGAACCCCATGTGCCTCTAGGAAACTCGACGAAACCACCGCCACCACCGCCGATGGTGGTAGGTGACTCACGTACACATGGAAGGAGCTTGAGTTTCTGCAGTTACAGACACAACATAGAACAAGCAATGGAAGATAAGTTTTCTTCCCAGGACACTTTCAGGTCTGTTACAATCACCACGACGCCCACCCCAAATGACACCTGCTTCTTCACAATGCACAAGTTCCATATGGAGAGGTTATGGACAAGCAGCAACAAGACATGTTGGCCTCTTGACGGAACAAAGGAGCGATGCGAAGTGCTGACTGATGACGAAAATCGTCACGCTGCTTTATTCCTGGCTGCCATCGCTGAGGTGGACATGGCGAGCTCACCACGCGTTAGCCGGGATGCCCTTGAAACAGAGATTCTTAAAGCTATTTTCCAGCATCATTGGACTGTCTTCGTGGATCAAAATGAGGTGAAACTGAAGGCGCTTGATTTGACTACGGGCCTTTACGACATTCTAGTGGAGCAGGCACTGCTTGCGGACACAGTTCGCTTTACATATCGTAACGTGGTTGAGCAAGAAAATCCTCTTGAAGGCCTGGAGCATCTTTTCCTGCCGCTGTCTAAAAGCCTGCTTTGCCCACATCTCAGCTTTAGTGACAACGAGTTTCAAATGAAGAAGTCTGGCAGAGGTTTCCAAATATCCTTTCCATTCTATCTGGATTCTGAAATGAAACCCGTGTCTTTTAGCGCCATGGATTACCCGAACGAAGTATGGTTAGACGAAAACCAGCAGCTCTCCATGTGCTTCGACACGTTCCAAGAGGTATTTCCTCAAAACGTGACGGCGATCAAACTAGGTCCTGGGGTGTCCAAGGTCCGTCAGATCATGAGTGTGGTGTGCGGCAGTGTGTCTGTGGTCTGTCTGGCACTCACTTTCTTCACCTACTGCCTGTTCAGGGAGCTGCGCTCTCTCCCCGGTCTGAACAACATGGGTCTGTCACTGAGCCTGGGAACAGCTCAACTGACCTTGTTGATTGACTGGCTCCGGAACCCTGGCGTCAAGCCACTATGTATCTCAGTGGGTGTGTTCACTCACTGGCTGTGGCTGATGGCCATCTTGTGGATGGGCGTTTGCTGCCTGCACATGAGGCATGTTTTTACCTCTAAAACAAGGCATGCGTTGACTCAGCGTGAAACGAAGAAGGCCTTCCTGCACAATATCCTGTTCACAATTCTGGGGTCTGCAGGTATCGTCATAATCACCATCGTGGTATCTGCTTCTGTGTCAGGTGGCTCTAGCATCGGGTACGGAGGCTGGAAGTGCTTCCTTGACACCAGCCTGCACCGACTGCTGATCCTGGCCTTTGTGGTACCTCTGGGTGTGGTGGTCCTCACCAACCTCGTCTGTTTCTTCTTCACGGTGGTTGCCATCGTGCGTATGCGGCGTCTGAGGGCCGAGGATCGTAGTGGCAGAGGAAGTCGTCAGGTGCTGATCTACGCCAAGCTGTCCACAGTGACGGGGGCGGGCTGGGTGCTAGCGTTGCTGGGCCAGGTGCATCGCAGTGAATGGATGCTGGTGCTGACCGAGCTGTGCACAGGTCTGCAGGGTCTGCTGATCTTCCTAGCCTATGTCTGCAACCGTCGGGTCTGGAATCTCTATCGGTCAAAGTGTTCCTCTTCTTGTCGGCGTTGATCGCCCATGGCAGTGTGCGACACAGTTGGTACACTCTCTAGTAACGTTACATCACACGTTGGCTAATGGGCAGACTTCCAGTTTGAAACTTCCCATGACGGTCCTTCTAAAAAGAGGAGGAGGCGAGTGTCCTCTTTAAGTAAAGAGCAGTGGCAATCTGTTCTATCCGCCTGTACATTTGCAGGCTCATTTAGAACTTAACTTTCTAAATCATATGTGGTTTTGATAGTTGACGGTGTATGAGACAGTTCATGTGTCAACGTATCTGAAAAGAATCTCGATGTATTTTTGAATATGCAAAACTCTGTCGTTCATTTTACCGGCACGGCGGACAATGTTACCAACGACCAGTCTTTCAAAGGATTATTGTCATCTACCAAAGATCAATCTTTTAAAGGTATAGTGTTGACTACCACAGACCAGTGTTTTAAAGGTATAGTGTCATCTACCAGTGACCAGTCTTTTGCAGGTATAGTGTCATCTACGAAAGACCAGTCTTTTAGTTAAAGGAATAGTAACATCTGCCAAAGACCAGTTTTCAGAAGAACAGTGTCGTCTTTTCTTTAGATCATATCTTTTCCAGAGATAGTCGTCTTTACTTCAGACAATGGATGGTCTTTCCTGCGTCTCCCTCAACTTTCCAGAGACTATGTTGTCAATTCCAGCCAATACATGTTTTCCAAAGACAGTGTTCACATTTCAGAGCTTGTTTGCTCTTTTCTCTGTGCTCCTCATGCTATGAAAGTACACTGTGTTTGAACAGTTCAGCCCATTACCACAGCCTTCCGCATTTTTCTTTACTCGGAGATGACATAGGCTATGGCTCTCGCTTTGCAAGTATGATGTCTTTTGAAGTGACAGCGTCATTTGTTTACAAGAACTAAGCTTAATGTCGTAGAATATGCATATTTATATACAATGTCATATTTTATTGTTGTGTATGTATTTCTAGAATGCTACCGCGTTTTCAAAAAAAATTCAGCTTTTCATTTTTATTTTTTGTAAATCGTTCGAACACTGTGTTGGGTGTTGATATTTCCCATT
>CM065717.1:42678054-42680554 GCA_033310375.1 Conus canariensis
GCCAGCTGTCTTACTCAACTGTTTAAACGCATTATGCAATAGAGGCAGCACTAGAGAGCCTGACAAACGGACACTGTGGAGAGTTCCATTGTAAAATGGGCACTGGATGTTAGACTGGACCTAGTCTTTGGGAACGTGCGGTTGTTGAACGTGTTACTGGTCTTCAGGGTCCATTGGCAGACTCGGCTACCGTTTGTTTCTCAGTTAAGTATGGTTTGCATGTAGAATTCCACAGGATATTATGAATCCGACAGAGTTCTCTCTCTCTCTCTCTCTCTCTCTCTCTCTCTCTCTCTTTACACACACACACACACACACACACACACACACACACACACACACACCACACACACACACACACACACACAGGCATCCACGCCAACACATAATGTCTTTTTCTACTTCTTTTCAACGACAACATCAACAACAATAATAACAACAAGAACAAAAAAAAATCAAGAACACAACCACAACCAACAACAATAATAACAGCGTGAAATCTCCAGAGCAATGTATTAAGTATAAATTAGACAAAGGAAGAAAAAACTTCCATTTGCTTTTTTTCAGCAGAACACCAGAACACCGTTTCTCGTTTTCAATTGGGCAGGACTGAATTCCTACGTTAGAAAGAAGTCATTCTCATGCTGACTGCTGTCAGGGAACACTTTTATATGTAGGTTTATGTAGGGTCATTTGTAACGATTGAGAAAGACTCATTTGTGGAAAAAGTCATTCATCTGTTGTGTATTGTACTATACATGAATACACACACGCCCCCCCCCCCAACACACACACACACACTTGTACACACACACACACACACACACACACACACACACACACACACACACACACACAGAGTTTCACACTCTTTGATTTTTTTTATCCGTTAGCCGCAAACTTGTTGTCAAGGCCGTCAGTGCAGAAGGGTATTAGAAAAATGGAGTAATCCGCCTTCCCGTCAACAACAGACATCGCATAGAATGTCCTAAGCGGAGCCGCTGGCCTTGATAGAGAAGAAAAGCCAAACAAATGAAAACTCATTGACAGTCGTAGAGCCTCTTTATAATCAACATACGTTTTACATGTTAGAAAACTAGTTAAAGACTCAGAATCAAAACTTACTTGGAGAATATTTCGACAGGGTCGCCCTGTCTTCATCAGCTCACTGTTGCTGTTGTGGCAGCGAGGCCTGGTGGGGCAACTGTTGTGTGGGGTGAACGGTTGTCAGGATCTGATAGAATCTAGAATCCAGAAACCTATATTCTTATTTGAGTTTTACATGGTTTTATATTATTTGGGACACGTGTTATATTAATGATAAGGAAGAGGTTTTATTTTCTGGTTTATGTGTATACCGAAAGCGGACTCTTCTTTTTCTCCCCTTTGTTTCTCACACACATACAGGAATACAAACAGGCACGCACGCACGCACACAAACACATACACACACGATTACTTACTCAGTGATTACCAAGCTACCCTCCGCCTATAAAACAAACTGGAATCCCCACCTCCACCCCCTCCTACATCATGTACACACTGGTTCACCAACTCTATATAAAACGGCAAACACGTGCGCACAAGCCTGTACGTACGCATTCATACTTATAGTGCCTTCACCCCAACTACAATACTGTGGGCATGAGATTCACTTCTTTTGCATGGTTTCCTCTGTTGTGTTCCAGTCAGTTGCTTCTTTCTTACAGCTGCATGTCTTACACGTTGCATATACGTCAGTGGAAAGCTTTTGCCCCCGCATATTTCTTCTCGATACATCAGCAGGAAACTTAAATATTTTCTTTATTTGCTACCAATACACTGGTAGAAAGCTTCAGATATGTTTTTTCTTTCTTGTCAGTGCCTACACACGGTGATTTTTCTATTCAAACCTTCCGGAATTGTCTTTTATCAATTGCTAATTCAACGGTGAAATTATTCTGGTATTCAACCACATCACTTTCAACACATCGGTAGAAAGCTTCAGAGAGAGAGAGAGAGAGAGAGAGAGAGAGAGAGAGAGAGAGAGAGAGAGAAGGGGAGAGAGAGAGTGTGTGTGTGTGTGTGTGTGTGTGTGTGTGTGTGTGTGTGTGTGTGTGTGTGTGTGTGTGTGTTTGGTGTGTGCGCACGCGTCCGCTTGCTGATATGTCAAAAGAAAAATCCTAATACTTCCTAACGTTATTTGCCGACGCATCAGTAGCGATTCCCTGATGTTTTCTCGTGTTACTTTTTTGACGCCTCTGTAGAGAGCCTCTGACATTCTCTCACGTCACTCAGCAATGCAACACTTGATAACTTCATCGGCGTGTCCTGGCTGCAAACCAAAGGGCAGTGATATCAGTCTCCATTCCCTGTCCAGAAATCAACTGATGCAATATGTTTCCTATGTCCACACACGGTGATAGCCATTTCTCAGTTTCACGTTCCCTTGGATAGATAGCCTGCTGGCGATGAAATGGTTTTGTATGTTTTATTGCATATATAATATGGATAAAAGGTC
>CM065717.1:42698054-42700554 GCA_033310375.1 Conus canariensis
TTTGCTTGGCGACAGTACAGCGCTATGTCAGTCAGACAGGGTGGGACACCAAGCCATTTCCTTGTGAACTTGTTGATTTTGGCTTCCATTGCCTCCACTATGCTGGTGCAGATGTCGTATATCATCAGAGGCCATAGCAGCTTTGGTATCAGCATGAACTGCAGACACCAGACCTTGTATTTGCCAGGGAGCCCACACTGGTCAATGGTCTCCAAGCCTTCCTCCGCCATCTGCTTGGTTTCTTTTGCTCTTTGTGTGTCTTTCAGCGTATCATCATACCATCTTCCAAGGCTCTTGACTGGTTCTTCTGTGACTGTTGGAATGGCCTGGTTGGCAACACTGAAGACCACAGATCCGGCCACTTTTCCTTTCCTCAGTGAGAGACTCCGTGATTTCTTTGGCTTGAACTTCATTCTGGATGAGGCAACTATTTCGTCCAGCCTCTCCAGCACATGACGTGTCTCGTCTTCTCTGGATGAAATCACTGTAGTGTCATCCATGAAGGCCTTGAGAGGAGGCATCTTGTATCCATCGCCAAGGTCTGTTTGTCTCGCGTTGTTTGTTGCTGCTTTCAAGATGAGTTCCATTGCCAGCACGAACAGTATTGGGGAAATTGCACAGCCCATTGCAATACCCACTTCCAAGTTGATCCAGTCTGTTGTGTACTCCTTGGTAGAGAACCGCATTGAGAAGCCATTGAAGTACTTCTTGAGCATGTCGCGGATGTTCTTTGGCACATGGTACATCTCAAGAGCCAACTGTATCATCTCATGGGGCACAGATCCATATGCGTTTGCCAGATCAAGCCACACTACGTCCAGGTCTCTCTTTTCTGTTTTTGCTTTTTGGATTGCGTCCCAGATCATTGTGGCGTGTTCTACACAGCCAGCCACGCCTGGGATGCCACCTTTCTGGACCGACACATCCAAGTACTTGTTTTCCATCAGGTACTTGGTCAGCCTTGCTGCCATGACAGAGAAGAAGATTTTCCCTTCGACGTTCAGTAGTGATATTGGCCTGAACTGGCTAATGTCACTTGAGTTTTGCTCTTTGGGGATGTACACACCATCTGCCGTCATCCACTGGCCGCTGATCTTCTGGTTTCTCCAAGCTGATCGCAGCAGCCTGTGGAGCCACTCCAGCACCTTGGGACATATCTTGTAAAGCTGGTAAGGTATTCCGTTTGGCCCTGGTGATGATTTGGCTCTGGCTTTGTCGACCACCTTCTTGATTTCCGCCAACGTTGGAGGCTTGCCATTGAACTGTTCCTCAGGGTTGGTTGGCCACACCAGACCTTGAATGTCGAGTGGTGCTTTGCTCTGTGGGTCAGAAAATGCAAATGTTTCCGGCACTTCTTTTAAGTCTAGACATGCGGCAACTTTCTCGCTTGATGTTGACCTCTGCCAGATGGTCTGTGGTATTGAGGGTTCTTTCTCGTTTGTTGAGGTGATTCTTTCGGCCTCCTATTACCTCTGATCGGCCAAGCTGTTCTCGCTGCCTCTGCTGCTAGTGTTTCTACTCTGTCATTTCCTTTGACACTCAGATTTCCTGGGCAGTTTATCCACATGATCCTTTCCAGTGAAAGGCTGCATGTAACTTCATGCTAAGCTGGGCTTCCCATTCCACTCTCCACTTTTTGAAGCAGCTCTATGGAGTCAGTAAGTATCATAACTTACGTTCGAAGCTTGTTTGTGGATGAAAGCTGGTGGAGCACTTGAGACGCTGCTTCTAATTCTATTGCCGGACATGATGTTGTTGAGCTGTGTGCATCGTTGCCTTCCTGGAGTCGTTCACCATCATGCTTCACTGTGTGTCCCCAGCCTAACTTACTTTCGGTGGCTTTCAAAGTGAGGTGACTGCAGGCAGAAATTGAAACAAAATTAAAAGAAAAATTACTGTTCTGCCGAACGATGGAGACAAACAAGTCACAAGACAAAACACGACGAGTTTTAACCTCTTCGGTCTTCTTCAGACAA
This sequence comes from Conus canariensis, assembly GCA_033310375.1. Lineage (NCBI taxonomy): Eukaryota > Metazoa > Mollusca > Gastropoda > Neogastropoda > Conidae > Conus > Conus canariensis. Next base: position 42,700,031 of record CM065717.1, read on the forward strand.
GACAAACAACATTCAAGACAATGAAACTGAACAACAAACAATCACCTGTCTCCTGAAATTAGGCACAAAATAGATGTGGAATAATAATGGTTTAATGCTATTTGTCTTGCCCAAAGAAGATCAAACAGGTCGAAACGCGTCGTGTTTTGCATTGAAATCTGTTTGTGTCTTACGTTCGGCGAAACTAATTTTTCGGTTAAATTTGTTACCTTTGCTGGCTGAAATGTTGAAGGATATAACGATATGTTAGGGTGGGTTTTTTTTTCAGTGTTTCACCTACTGAAAGAAAAAATCTGCGATGGTTTTTCCCTCTGATGGTTTCTGTAAAGTGGATATGACAACGAAAGGATCACATTTATGTTGTAAGACTATTTCTGCACTCATGTACACTATGAAATTAGGTCCCATGAGTTCGAAATCAAAAACACAGAGAAGAAGAAAATGAAAAAGGAGTAGGAGGAGGGGGGGGGGGGGTAGAAAACAAAATGAAAGGCGGCAGAGAATTGGAGGGAAGGACTATAGAG
>CM065717.1:42703054-42705554 GCA_033310375.1 Conus canariensis
AAAGGTGGGTCAAGGTGAACTGGGTGAGGGTCTGCTGTGAGGATTGTGGATTGGGGTCAGGAGGAGGGAGGGGAAAGGGAGGTGAGAGAAAGAGGGAGTTGGGTGTCAGGGCCTGAGTGCAGCCAGGCGGACTTTTGGATCAGTTCTGTCTGACGACACACCCTTACTCAGTTCTGGCAGTTTTATCATCCCATGAAAGAAACACGCAGTACAAGTACCATTGGACAATTCAAATGCGCATGGGACAAGAAAGGTCAAGACGAATTAGTAGAAACAGTCTACTCTATCTAAACGTATCATAGAATAGAGTAAATAGAGAAATGTGGAGGAAAAGAAAAGATATGTCCCCTTGTTACGTCAGCATCAACCTAAAACTGCATTGAATATGGAATTACAGTGCCTGCATCGGAAACGGGATGAGGCAATAATTAAATGCACTAAAGATAGTACTTCAGGCTAAGGCAGAGGACGTTGACCACATATTGAACAGCTCTCAGAAGACGATAGGGCCCATTTGATCGGTCTCTACCGGGACAGTTTCAATAAAGGCTGTGTCTTGGAAGAATGGGCATGTTATCCGACGATCCTCCCCAAACCAGAAAAAGATCAGCAGCAGCTAAGTGGCTGCCGCATACTCACCATGAACAATGTAGTTGTTAGAAAGCCCTTGGAACGCATCATAGCAAGAAAGCTCACGAATGAAGAAGAGAAAGAAAAAAAGGGTAAGCGGCACTTCCGTCTGTGAAGTCTATGAAGTAAAGAAAGCTAAAACCACTGGCAGTGGCAATACACCTGGAAGATGCATACACCAAAGTCCGGTGTTCCCTTTTGTGAAAGGATTTTGGAGTCTTGTGCCTGCACTCACCTGTTCTAGGAATCCATGTAGCATGCTTCCATGCCATGCATGCTGTGAACAGAGAGCTCAGGGAGATTTGTTCCCGTAAGGTGTGTGGTTGAAGCGGGCAGAGAGAAAAGACCAGTCTCGAAGGTGCCATAGAGACAGCGAGACTCTGCAGGAATGCGTCCCTCATAGTTTTTGTTAAAGGTACGGCAGGTGACTTGTGAAATCCTAAAGGCCATGGCTAAGCCATAATTAGCCATAGCAGGGAAACAAATCAGGAAAGTATGATGCAGAAGATGAAAAGTGAAAAAAGGAAGATAAGTATTTTTTTTTTTTAGATTAAGAACATAATTATGTGGTCTGTTTTGTAAGTCGATGAGAAGTTAAAGAGACTGGAAATTGGGAAGTAGGCTAATGGTTATAGGTTTGTGTGGGCCCGGAAACTTTGTTTATGGAAATGACCATTTTTTGTATGTGTGGGTGCTGTTAGTGCGAACTTTGACAGAAAAAAAGTGTTTTTAGTCAGTGAGGATTTGTCAATGTAATTATGAAAATGTGTCTAATAACGTTTTCTGTAAAAAAGACAGAAAATGTTGTAAATAGTGTAAAAAAAAGATTAGTTGTTATTAAAAGATGTCGACTGGTTGTTTCTTAATATTGCAGGAGCGAGAGTCTGACAGACTGACAAACACACACACACACACACACACACACACACACACACACACACACACACACACACACACACACACACCGTAGACACAGACACTCACACACAGGCACGCACACGCACAAACACACACACACACACACACACACACACACACACACACACACACACACACACACACACAACACACATACATGCACTGCACAAGCGTGCATGTGTGGACGCACACCCATCCCCCCCCCCCCCCCACACACACACCACACACACATCAGAGAGAGAGAGAGAGAGAGAGAGAGAGAGAGAGAGAGAGAAACGAGGTAATAGCAATGCTATTGATAATGTAGCCATCGTTAAAGTCATGCTGTGCTCACGTGAAGGCAAGGCAAACACTCCCACTGCCCATGCCAAAAACTTCTTTCGGTTTTCCCTCTACTGTTAGATCATATAACCATGTTGCGTACTTCGGTCTAAGCCCAGTTTCTTAATCGATTACCATGTACACAATGAATTCTCTGCCTTGAGAAGCCTTCTTCCTTTCTGTTGTTGATTTCCAAACCTGGTGCGCAAGAGGTTTTTTGTCTGAGATATTCAGACTTTCTTCGGTTGGGTCCAATTTACGTTCTTGTTTTGTATGTTCTCTTTAGCAGTCTGTCATTTTAACAGCAAAACCAGATTGTACACACAATGTCACACAGTTTGTGTGAATCCCTGACAAAGCTGCATGATGTACCAACGCTGGAACATTGTCCCTCAGAATTTGCTGCATTTATTGTTTTCTTGAAAACAAACCACGCTTGCTCATCCTAACATGGGCTGCTCTGCGTGAAGAGGGCCACAACTTTTCGATAGCTCGTGTGAACATGAAGAATACTATGGCTTGCATGTTCGTGTTTATCTGTTTCTGTGTTCCTTTTGTCACTAAGACAGTGGCTGTGGACAAGAGTTCATACTGCTGGGCAAAAGAAATAAACTTTTTACAAGATGAAAGA
>CM065717.1:42710554-42713054 GCA_033310375.1 Conus canariensis
ATGTGTTACACAAAAAAGAGTTAGAACTGTGAGGCATATCAGAAGGGAAGATTGAGCTATGCTACAGTTTTTGGATGCTTGAGCTGTTCTGAATTATTGTTATTGGTGATTTTTTTTTCTCCGGATTTAAGTGCACATGTTCTAGATATGCCATCTAGACGTGAACTGGATTTGCTTGCAAATAATTGGATACATTTTCATTTTTCATTTCTGTGGGAGTATTATCTCATATCCACATTTTTTCTTCTTTTCTATGCTTTATTTTGTCAGCTTTGATGTTGATTGTGGTCATACCCTCCCCCTTGTCACTGGAGCTTTTGGAAAGGACAACACAATTTTAAAGTGTCATCTCTCTCTCTCTCTCTCTCTTCTCTCTCTGAAAATAGTATGGTATCATTCTAACATCACCAAACCTTCTAGTGATGTGTGCGTGCGCATGCGCGCGTGTGTATCTGTATCTGTGTGTCTGTGTGTGTGTAGATGCATCTCTCTTGACCTGTCACTTGTGTTCAGTCCATTCATCAGACAACTCAGCTGCTTATTGTTGTCAAGGCATTGACCACTCTCATATCTATACTGTTTTTCATCAAGCGTGGTTTACATACAGTATTCCTCAGTATACCAGTGTGAATCATGGCATGGGGTGTGAAGGGATGTGCATGTGCGCACACAGGAGTGTATGTCGAATGTCTGCACTATGAGAGAGAGAGAGAGAGAGAGAGAGAGAGAGAGAGAGAGAGAGAGAAGGATACGGAAAGTTTAATCATGTATAAGCCATTGCCCCTCATGATGGGGTACATATATACAAACATCTTTCAAACTAACAATTATGAACAGTGAAATCATCCAACATTTACTTAGCAGTAAATTTAAGAAGTGAGAATAGAACGCAACTTAAAGGCTTGATAAAGATAGATTGACAGGTTCCTGACTGTTTTTTCGTGCGTAAGAGAGAGAGAGAGAGAGAGAGAGAGAGAGAGAGAGAGAGTTTATATTTGTGCTTTCGTCTCAGCGTGCTCTTAGTGACGTATTGAGAACAAACATCGAAAAGAGTGACGAGTAAGAGGCGAGAGTGGGAATGTGCGCGTGCTTGTGTGTGTGAGGAAATGGTGAGGAAGAATGAAGGGTCTGTATTGGGGGGGGGGGGGGGGGGAGGAAGGGAGGCGGGAGAGTAGCGGATTATTTGCCTCCTCATGTTGAAGAGTTGACAGTCCTGTGTTATGAGCAGAAGAGGGCCAGCTATTGAACAAACAGGTTTAACGAACTGTGAGCCCCGGCGGTCTGTTTGCTCTGGCTGCAGGGAGAGAGCAGAACATGGATTTGATTGACTGGGGTGTAAAAAAAAAAACCCTGCATGTTTGTTCAAGCGTACTTTTAAGTGACTGAATGAACGCCTAAAGATCTGATGCTTATACTTGAAGCAGACAGCACCTACGTATCACTGCAATATGTGTAAACCACCACAACCGACACCACTTACGAGCTTCACCACCATCACCATCACCACAACCAACACAAAATCTACTACTACTTTTACCACTACTACTGCCACTGTTACGTCTGCTGCTGTGGCTGCTGCTACTGTTGCTGCAATCACTACACTGCTGCTATTTTGCTACTACTGCTACTACTACTAGTATCACCACCACTGTTCCTACTGTTACTACGACTACTATTAGTACTACAATAACAACAACATCAATTACTTCTGCTACTCCCACTACAATTAATGATGATGATAACTTGAAGAGTATGAACACAAATGTGTTATCGAGGCTGAACAGTTAAGTAATTTTTGTTTTTACACTTTGCACTCATACACAAAAATAGGCAAAAATTGTACCATGAAAACAAAGGCCCGATTACATACAAATACATTGAGTAAAATAGAAAAAAGAATGATTAAATTAAACGTTTATTGTTGAGAAGGCGTCCACACACAAAAATGCAAAATGCAAAAGATCACCAAAAATATAACTCAAACTTACAGAAGGAAGGGTTTCACCACATACACACACCCCACTGGGACACGCGCTTGCATGCTCTCTCTCTCTCTCTCTCTCTCTCTCTCTCTCTCTCTCTCTCTCTCACAACACACACACACACACACACACACACACACACACACAACTCATAACTATCAGCAACGAAGAGAAAATCAAAGAAATAGTAGGAGTAGGAGTAATAGCAGTCATAGCAGTTGCAGTAATGGTGATGGTGGTAGCAGATGTTAGCAGTAATAATAATTGTAATCATAGTTGTAGTAGTGGTAGTGGTAGCAGTAGTAACAGCAGTAGCAGTGGCAGCAGCTATGTTGGAAGATATCATAACAGCAGTAGTAGTGGTAGAAATAGTAGTAGCAGTTGTGGTGGTGGTGGTGGTGGCAGTGGTGGTGGTGTGATCATGGAGGTGGTGGTTGTGGCTGTACAGCAGGAATGTTGCAGTGGAATGCAGGTGCTGACTGCTGCAAGTATTAGCGTCACAGCTTTAGGCGTTCATG
>CM065717.1:42718054-42730554 GCA_033310375.1 Conus canariensis
AAATAAATGCGGGGAAACCTGAAACGAATTCACTGGTGTTTTCCTGGTTTAAACATTAAATGAAACGAAGGGCTGCAGACAACTGCTGTTCCAAGATACTGTATAAGATCAGCACAACTGTGCAAGACCCTATCGGCAACAACAGACCACGATTTTTCAGCACACTCAGAACATATTGCATTTGATCCCACCATTCTCCTTTCTTGGATTCACCCCACAGCTAGTTCTGACAGTGATCCGGTACACAGCTACATGCTGCGAGTATCACCGCAATCGTCTGCTCAGTTGATTCAGACACTTGCATTTTTTTGGTTGTTTTTGCCTGTTTTGTTTCTTTTCCATGTGGAATTATTTTTTCCTTTTTCAGCCAGTCAATGTTGCCTCTTTTGCTCCTTCAGCAAACACAAGACATCGGTGGACAGTTCATTAAAGCGGCCTACCCGCAGACGTGCGCCCCTCTGTCAACATTAACGAGGAACCCTAGTGAATGTGATGCAACGTGATTTTTCCCTTAAGAGTCGGATGGTTCCTCAAATGAGGAGGGGGTAACGTTGTTTGATTCAGAACTATTATACTACCGCCCATTCCCCGCTCTCCTCCAAACCTTTCACTCCTCCCCTCCCCATTTCCTTCATCCTAATCCACTTCTTTCTCTGCACACACAACACACACACACACAACACACACACACGACGCAGCCGCCGCGCGCGCATGCACACATGCATCACACATGCAACACACATGTGGGAGAGAGAGAGAGAGAGAGAGAGAGAGAGAGAGAGAGAGGAGAGAGAGAGAGAGAGAGAGAGAGAGAGAGTTTTGTTCATGCTATTTGAAAGGTCAGTTTTTACTGATTCTAAAAGTAATTATGATGACTCCACCGAACAACATGGACAAACGTATCACAAGACAAAAAACGACGCATTTGAACCTCTTAGGTCTTCTACAGGCAAGATAAACAACACTCAGGACAACGAAAATAAAGAACGAGAAAAGTAGCATACAACGATCACAAGTGCACACCTAAAATAGATGATGTAAAGCGAAATACAAAACAACAAAGGGTCGCAGTCGGCATGAATCAAAGCTAGTTGCAATGTGAGGCGGCTGCAGGCGAGATCAAAACACATTTCAAAAGTAATTAGTATGACTCCACCGAACATATTTCGCTTTACGTCATCCAGGTTTGTTTTTTTTTTTCAATCTGATAAGGTTAATTACAGAACATCTCCGCCAGTGTCCTGGAAATTATTTTGCGTGTGTTTGTTTTCAAACAACATGTCCAGAATTTCATTTCATTACACGTCACTTCTCGGAACTTCTGTCTGCCAGGCTAAACAAGAGGCCAGTCCATGACCACAAGTTCATATAATTATTCTTTAGTCCGAACACTTCATGGTTCCCCCAGCATGCGTTGCATTGGTATGCATGAAAGAGCTGTGAACTTGATGAAGTTCAGTAGGGTAGGGTTAGAATCAAGGACAACCCCCATCACCCCCCACACACACTCACTAAATCCCTTCCACAGCCCAGCTCGGCCCCCCACTGTCCGCTTGTTTCTCCTCTCTCTCACCTGACCTTTCCGGCCCTTTCACTGGCAAAGAGTTTTACTTCCCTTCTCAACAGTCTTTATCAACCAGGCTCCGCCCTGCAGCTCTTCTATGTGCTCACCTTTTCATCCATGCATTTCCCCTCTTTTCCTTCTTGCATCCTTCCCACAGTTCAAAACTAATGACTTTCAAAAGAAACTCCACGGCTAAGTCCCTTGCAAACACACACAAGCCGATTTTACATTCATCCGTCATGCGGCAAACTCTTCCCCAAGCGTCTTGCCCCCCCCCCCCCCCTTCCCCTTCACTCATCGCTTCTGTTTGCCAAACACACACAATGATGACGTTCTTCGCCCCCCAACCCTGGCGGATTTTTCCTCTGGTTGTCTTATACATCGTTGGGTAGCTGGAATGTTCAAAGACACTAAATGCTACTTTTCAGCGACAAGCAGCAAGAAGAGAGCTTATCTGCATTCCCTTACCCTTTATATTATGCATATAATGCTGACATGAAATAACGCTACTTCTCCCCACCCCCACCTCTCTCTCTCTCTCTCTCTCTCTCTCTCTCTCTCTCTCTCTCTGTCTCCAGCACTTAGCAGATCAATGGGTTATGCATGTTAAAACAACGTACATTCTACTGAATAATGTTTGTTGCTTCTGCAAAGGGTTTTGATGTGACTGACTACAATTATGCGCAGAAAGCTACTATTCATGGCCCAACGGAAAAGCATCCATTTCATTTCATACAAATCCTCAGCAAATTGTGAGTGTTAAAACCAGCTTGTCAGATACGTGGTCTTTCTGACATGGTGTGCCGTAGGTTTCAGTCGTTGGTCATCTCCAATTTTCACTTCACAACAACCGTCTTGTTCGTCATACTGAGGAACCGTTCGTGGGGTCAAAGATTTTCCACTTTGACCACCCAACAGAAAAAGTATGCCTGCTTTAGCTCAGAGATGTAAGAAGGCGGAAACAGACGGATATACGCCGCCTTGCGTAATGCCATGCCCTAAACACAGTGAACCTCTTACAGGTAACCACCCTTACAGCCAAAAAAAAACTAATGGCAGCATTACCTTACCTTACTCTTGTCTCGATGTCTGTCTGTCTGCCTCTGCTTATGCCTCTCTCTCTCTCTCTCTCTCTCTCTCTCTCTCTCTCTCTCTCTCTCTCTCTCTCTCTCTCTCGTTTGCTCGCTCGCTCTGTCTTCTGCACGCTCCTCACAATTCAAGCTAAAGACTTTCAAAGGAAACTCCCCGGCTAAGTCCATGGCAAACACACACACAAGCCGATTCCACACTCATCCCTGACGTCGGGAACCCTTTCCCATTCGTCGTTCTCCTCACGCCTCGCTTCTGTTTGCCAAACACACACAGTGATGACGTTCTTCACACCCAAGCGTTGCAGATTTTCTTCTTCTTGTCTTCTCCGCAGTCATAGAAGAGAAAGCTCGTTCATGCACACAATATGATATCTATGCTGTTCAGTAGCTATCTATCACAACTTTCATCCTTTGTGTTTTTTATCCTCTTGGCCGCAAGAATTTCTGTTATATTTAAAAATAGTATAATATGGCTATCACTACTTGGATAGGTTATCACATTTCATTACAAACACATTACCTCACATGATCATTTTGAAAACTAGGGGTGGGTGTGTGTGTGTGTGTGGGGGGGATCTTGGTGATATACAATTGCAAATTTTTCAAAGAAGTGTTCAAAACAAAACAAACAAAATATTTGCAGCAGAGACGCATGAAGTCGTGAAACAGTATTTCTAGTTCTTGAGTATCTATGACCGTTGCGTTTGAACATTATGGTCCTTTTTAAAGTTCATGCATCGATCAGGTTTACTTCTTGTCCGTTTGTTTGTTCGTTTTTTTTCTTCTGGTACAGTGATTTCTTAATGCTGGTTACTGGGCAATTTCCATTTCATCATAGACTGGACACGGGCTTGACATCATGGTTTAAAATGACGCAATGGCGGAAAGATGATCTTTCAGTCACAATTGTAACTCAATCGAAAGTGCAATAAGATGTCTAGTGTCTGTACGTGAGATGTGCATATTCATAAAACTTTGGCAACTCTGTCAACGACACAGGGGCATTTGCAGATTCACTACTCGTCACATAAACATTGCGACTTTTCTTTTCATTTTTATTTGTCGTTGTCGACATCGTCATCATTGTTGTTGTTGTTATCGTTGTTTTTGTTGTTGTCGTTGTTGTTATAAATTCTGTTAAAACTGGACTGGTTCTCTTGCAGCACACTAGTTTGTTGTTTTTTTTTGCCCCTCACCCCACCTCACTCCCTGCCGCATCTCTGTTTCTCTGCCCTCATTCTCCCCTATCCGGTCATTCTGTCCACTGCACTAATCCAGCGGTTGTTCCCTGCAGTCGTTGTATCCAGCGTCATGCACGTGCCACTGTTGTGATGACAGTGATGTGTGCTGCGGTTGATGAACAAAGACTATTAGATATGCTCATTTTAGAAGTAAAATCGGCGCACACAGGGAGGGAATGGCAACCAGTTATGGACATGTTTAGGATCTGCATGCTGCATACACAAAAAAGACATACTTCCTCCTTGCAAAATGAATGAAGACAACAAGAATAACATCAAGAACTACAACAAGACAAAAACAACAAAAAGAGCAACAAGAACAAGAACAAGAGCAGCAATGATAACAATAACAATAATAATGATGAGAAGAAGAAGAAGAAGAAGAAGAAAAAGAAGATGATGATGAAGTTTTATGATGCTGAAAGCAATCGTAATAGTGATGACAATGGACAAAAAGAAGAAAACAGAACGTTAAGTTAAAAGGAATAAAGCAAACAAACACGTCATTAATACGCGTAAACGCATGCATAGGTCTCTCTCTCTCTCTCTCTCTCTCTCTCTCTCTCTCTCTCTCTCTCTCTCTCTCTCTCTCTCTCTTTAAATAATAGGAGGACAGGATAGCTTTCCCTATGTCTGTATGTGTGCTGAGGTTTTCTTCTTCGTAATCAATTCTTCTTTGTTGTTTTCTTCGGTTTTATTTCTTTAAATTCATCGATGCGTCCATGTTGGTGGGGAAAATAACTTTTGTATATTTTTAAAGATTTGTATGTTTGTTAAAAGTTTTTGTTTTAATTCTAACCGCTAGTCATGCTTAGTCCTTAAGCAGGGCACGGGCTGGATGAAAAATGCATATGTTTGTATATCTGTTACCCTTGGAAATAAAAATGATGATGCTCATCATCATCATCATCAACATCATCATCATCATCACCTATCTGTCTCTCTCTCTCCCTCCCTCCCTCTCTCTCTCTCTCTCTCTCTCTCTCTCTCTCTCTCTCTCTCTCTCTTTCTCTTTCTCTCTCTCATGTTCACACACTTACCTTTCTCTGAAAATTGTTAAGGGCAATAATAACACAGCATCCTGCATGCCACATGAAAGAGCTGTCACACACATTTTATAGCTCATGCACATTTCCTACAATGTAATCGAGGACTTTGTGATGACGAATCGTGTATTTTGTTCTTCCTCTTCAGTTTCAGTCGAAAACTCTTATTCCATTCCTGTCTCACAGTCCGTCATTCCATTGCTGTTCTTAAGAACACCAGGTGACAACGTTGTAAAGACGAGGGGCACCTTTATGACTGTGAGGCAGAGAGCTTGTATTTGAATTTCAAACTTGAAGTTTAAAAAAAAAGACAGAAAACAGCGGACCAGAGGCCCATATAACAAAAAAGCCTGATATGACTTTCCAAATTCCATTCATCCACCGCTTTCAGATCATGATTAAAAGAAAACGGCAGTTTCCTTCTAGAACCATCGACTAGTGTCTGTTAATTATGCATGGCCTCTATACTTTTTGTCTATGTTTTTACTTTGCATTTGCAGCCATCGTTTTTTGCTCAGTCGCTTCCATTGATCAAAGGCTTCGATGTGATGACCCAAAGGGTTTAATCGGATAAGGACGATAGAGCAGATGTCGTGATGATGGAAAACATAGTGCGGATCTGGGGACACGCCATTTTCATTTGTGAGATCGTCTTTACTATCCTCGCACATCAAAGCATTATTGCACAATTCTTACCTTGTCTAAAGAGGAAAACTAGAAATAGCTGCTATATAGAAATAGTGTTCAGTCCTGAGGAACACCACTCTGTATGCATGCAAGACAGACATGGGATTAATGCCAGAATCGTAATGACAATTTGTATTGACAAGAGATGTAACTAACTACCGTGGAAGAGGACTATAAAAACAGCTTTACGCCACAAAAGGACAAAGGACGGCAAAACGTTGATGTCAATAGAATAAAACGAAAAGAACAGAAAAGATAGCCAGAAGGAGACTGGAGGGGATGTGAACAGATCTTTCAGTCCTATTTCAGATGTCACAGAGCTTGCCCTGAAAGCTTGCTTTACATCAAGAGAGTACAGCCACGCTCTAGAAAACCATCGATATTTTTCCGGTGCAAACGAAGTTTGAATGGCTGAATAAACATCAGAAGAAGAAGGGGTGGTGGGATGGAGATTCTCATGAATCATTTCAGCGACCAACACTGTGGAGATTCCCAGCTGCAGTGCCAGCTGATCGATCGTACGAAACAGAACAATGTCAGATAGAATGTGATGGCTGATCGTGTGAGACAGTACAGTAGCACCTAGAACGTAACGGTCTTCAGTTTATCAAACTGCATTCTCGATAAGACATTAATTGAGCGTGGCCTAGAGGTATCAACACAATCAGGTTAATTGTAAACCATGTTCTCGCTTTTAGAGTGTTGGACAGACACTGATTTATATACACAAAACTGTATCTTTTATGACTAATATTTCAGCAATCGGACCGACAGTGAGTCAGTGAATCGTGCCCATAACAAAGTTAATTTGAACTTAGTAATCAGAATGACAGCTAGTCATTAAATTGTCCACATATCAGTGCTAGTTGTGATCAACATTTTAATATTCAGGGCGAGTGGTAGTCTTTTCCTGGTAATCAGAATGACGGGTTGTCAGGGACGCGTGCACATAGCTATGCAAACTATAGCACATAAAAGCAAAAATAGATAAATACATAAATAAACTCTCTCTGTCTCTGTCTCTCTCTCTCCATCCAAAGACACACACACACACACACACACACACACACACACACACACACACACACACACACACACACATATATATATATATATATATATATATATATATACATATATATATATATATACATATATATATACATACAATTTTATATATATATATATATATATATATATAAACATGGACATGAACATGAACATTAACATGAACATTAATTCATTTTCATAGAATTGAAGAGTGCTCACCTATTCCGGATAGGAGCATATTATAAGATTTCTTGAGTCTCCGAACTACAACGTTGTTTCAAGCTTTCGCTCTCATCAGGTTCTAGAAGTTATTAGATGGCGTAATTTATCAGATGACATATTTTATCAGATGACGTGATATATTGGCTACGTTTTATATGTGTGACGTTCTGATAGGGTCTTTCTGTGTGTCATTTATGTTACGTTTGCTAGGAGGAACTTTCGTCTATGTGGGCATGCGCTGATCATCTCCGCTCTTGAGTTCAAAGTTGCCATGCCTGGTTTGCAGAGTATGTAGTACTTCTCTGTTGTGCACAAGTTGCATCTTTTGCTGGAGGAGGAGTACGACCTGGCTCTTCGGACTATCTTCCAGGAAATGTCGTAGTCAATATTGTTTTCTTTTAGTGTCCATATGTGTTTACTTAATTCTGTCTGGTTTTTGTACCTTTCTTGTTTGAATGATTGTTTATGGTTTGCGTATCTGGTTTTGAATGTTGTTTCTGTCATTCCAATGTAGGTCTCTGTTTTCTGCGTGTTTTTCTCCGTGACAGTTGCTTGGTATACAATGTTCTGGCTTTGGCAGTTATTTTGAAGTGGACATTCATCTCTTTTCCGGCAGTTGCAGTTGCTTTCTTGATTTGTGTTGCTCCTTTTTTCCTGGTGGAGTTTTTTCTTGTTGTTGCTTTCTATGATCTGCTTGATGTTTGGCATGCATGAATAGGACAACTTTACGGTGTTGCGGTTGAAGATTTTGTGTAGTTTGTGGTTTGGGGGAATGATTCTTCTACTATCTTGAAGAATTCTTTACCAACATTGGTTTTGACGGTTCCTTCGAATGGTGGGTTGAACCATATGATGTCTCTTTTCCTTCCTCTGGTTTTGTTTTTTTGTTTGTTGTTTTTGGTTTTTCTTGTTTCCTGTTCTGTTTTTTGTTCTTCATAGGATAGTTTGTGGTTGTGTCCGCTGTTTTTTAGGGCTTGTTGGTATTCGTTTGCTGCTTCATTGAATACTGTCTTTGTAGCGGACAGTGTAGAGAGTCGTTTGTTGATTCCTTTGGGTATATTTCGCTTTACTGATGGTGGGTGGTTGCTCTTTACGTTGACGTAGAGTGGTACGTCGTTTGGTTTTTTGAATGGTTTGAACGTGTTTTCCTTTAGATCGAGGGTGATGTCGAGGTAGTTGACGACTTTCTTGTTTGCTTCTATGGTAATTTGCATGTTGTGCTTTTTGAATGTTTTGCACATATTCTTTTTGATTGTCTCCACTTCTCTGGGTGATTTGTTTAGGGCTGCTAGCCCATCATCTCGGTACAATCCAATGTTGTTTCCATGCTCTGTTTGGAGCTCAGACAGGAGGAAGAGTCCTACTAGTTCACAAGTTTCTGCCCCATCGTAGGAACCCATGGTCACGTCAAAGTTGTTTTGTGGTTTTTGTGATGTTTTCATCCACGTTTCATCTTTAGTGAATAGGAGAGATTTTTTGGTGTGTCTTATTAGTTCCATCTCTTGTTCAGTTATTGTTGTTGTTTTTGAGGCGAATTTGAGGGCTTTTTCAAGGAGTTCTTGAGTGATTGATGGGTAGAAGTCCACAATGTCGAAGCAGATGAATGTTGTTGTTGTGGTTTTTTCTATGTTTTTGAACCACTCAATCACAGCTTGGGTGTTTCTCCAGAGGTTGAGATGTTTGTTGTTTCCGATATCCTTTACGACTCTCTGTAATATTCTTTTACTGGCTCTGCCTAGTTCAGATTTTGCTGGGTTGATCAGTCTACAAGTTGGCTTATTTGTAAAGTTTGGTTTGTGGTCTTTCAAGGTCACAAATGCTTCTTTCTCTGCCGTTTTGTCGACTCTGTCATCAATTTTCAGCATTGATGCTATGTTTTTTGCTTCTCTATTGATGTCATCACAATCTTTGGTTGATGTTTTCCTGTAGGCTGCCTGGATGTTTTTATCTAGCAGGTGGTTGTATTCTTTTGGTGTCATTTTGTAATAATTTGATGTCTTGTCGGCTTTCACGAGGAAAGCCGACAAGACATCAAATTATTACAAAATGACACCAAAAGAATACAACCACCTGCTAGATAAAAACATCCAGGCAGCCTACAGGAAAACATCAACCAAAGATTGTGATGACATCAATAGAGAAGCAAAAAACATAGCATCAATGCTGAAAATTGATGACAGAGTCGACAAAACGGCAGAGAAAGAAGCATTTGTGACCTTGAAAGACCACAAACCAAACTTTACAAATAAGCCAACTTGTAGACTGATCAACCCAGCAAAATCTGAACTAGGCAGAGCCAGTAAAAGAATATTACAGAGAGTCGTAAAGGATATCGGAAACAACAAACATCTCAACCTCTGGAGAAACACCCAAGCTGTGATTGAGTGGTTCAAAAACATAGAAAAAACCACAACAACAACATTCATCTGCTTCGACATTGTGGACTTCTACCCATCAATCACTCAAGAACTCCTTGAAAAAGCCCTCAAATTCGCCTCAAAAACAACAACAATAACTGAACAAGAGATGGAACTAATAAGACACACCAAAAAATCTCTCCTATTCACTAAAGATGAAACGTGGATGAAAACATCACAAAAACCACAAAACAACTTTGACGTGACCATGGGTTCCTACGATGGGGCAGAAACTTGTGAACTAGTAGGACTCTTCCTCCTGTCTGAGCTCCAAACAGAGCATGGAAACAACATTGGATTGTACCGAGATGATGGGCTAGCAGCCCTAAACAAATCACCCAGAGAAGTGGAGACAATCAAAAAGAATATGTGCAAAACATTCAAAAAGCACAACATGCAAATTACCATAGAAGCAAACAAGAAAGTCGTCAACTACCTCGACATCACCCTCGATCTAAAGGAAAACACGTTCAAACCATTCAAAAAACCAAACGACGTACCACTCTACGTCAACGTAAAGAGCAACCACCCACCATCAGTAAAGCGAAATATACCCAAAGGAATCAACAAACGACTCTCTACACTGTCCGCTACAAAGACAGTATTCAATGAAGCAGCAAACGAATACCAACAAGCCCTAAAAAACAGCGGACACAACCACAAACTATCCTATGAAGAACAAAAAACAGAACAGGAAACAAGAAAAACCAAAAACAACAAACAAAAAAACAAAACCAGAGGAAGGAAAAGAGACATCATATGGTTCAACCCACCATTCGAAGGAACCGTCAAAACCAATGTTGGTAAAGAATTCTTCAAGATAGTAGAAGAATCATTCCCCCCAAACCACAAACTACACAAAATCTTCAACCGCAACACCGTAAAGTTGTCCTATTCATGCATGCCAAACATCAAGCAGATCATAGAAAGCAACAACAAGAAAAAACTCCACCAGGAAAAAAGGAGCAACACAAATCAAGAAAGCAACTGCAACTGCCGGAAAAGAGATGAATGTCCACTTCAAAATAACTGCCAAAGCCAGAACATTGTATACCAAGCAACTGTCACGGAGAAAAACACGCAGAAAACAGAGACCTACATTGGAATGACAGAAACAACATTCAAAACCAGATACGCAAACCATAAACAATCATTCAAACAAGAAAGGTACAAAAACCAGACAGAATTAAGTAAACACATATGGACACTAAAAGAAAACAATATTGACTACGACATTTCCTGGAAGATAGTCCGAAGAGCCAGGTCGTACTCCTCCTCCAGCAAAAGATGCAACTTGTGCACAACAGAGAAGTACTACATACTCTGCAAACCAGGCATGGCAACTTTGAACTCAAGAGCGGAGATGATCAGCGCATGCCCACATAGACGAAAGTTCCTCCTAGCAAACGTAACATAAATGACACACAGAAAGACCCTATCAGAACGTCACACATATAAAACGTAGCCAATATATCACGTCATCTGATAAAATATGTCATCTGATAAATTACGCCATCTAATAACTTCTAGAACCTGATGAGAGCGAAAGCTTGAAACAACGTTGTAGTTCGGAGACTCAAGAAATCTTATATATATATATATATATATATATATACATTCAGTGCCCCTACTCATGGCTTATCCTCACCGCCCGTCTCCCTGAAACAGCCCTCCATTACCACCCTCCCCAAGTGTAAATCTTCAGAACTTGTCACATCCGGGCTAAGCAATGAATGCTGCAGACTTCTTTATATCAGCAGATCCGATGATGTCAGAGAGAGAGAGAGAGAGAGAGAGAGAGAGAGAGAGAGAGAGAGAGAGAGAGTGTGTGTGTGTGTATGTGTGTGATGACTCCTTCATATCAGCTGATCCGATGATGTCAGTGCGTGCGTGCGTGCGTGCGTGCGTGCGTGCGTGCGTGCGTGTGTGTGTGTGTGTGTGTGTGTGTGTGTGTGTGTGTGTGTTTCAACGTGTGTGTGTGTGTGTGTGTGTGTGTGTGTGTGTGTGTTTACAATCATTTTTATCTGGAAGAACGCTACAAGTAAAACTAAATGGTGTGCTGTCAAGTACAAGATATGTTAACATGGGTGTCCCTCAAGGAAGTGTAATTTCTCCAATCCTCTTCTCATTGATGCTTTATGATCTTAACCAGATTGACACGAAAGGGGCAACTTTAGCTGCTTATGCTGATGATATTGCAATGTGGAAAAATGTAAATTGTAATTTTACAGAAAAACAAAATCAAGCGTAATAAAATTGTTGAACAGTTTCAATTTGCGGTCAGTAAACTTGTTAATTATTTGAATTCAAACGGTTTTAACTTATCAATGGACAAATCGGTTTTTATTATATTTACAAAGAAAAATATCGATTTTGAAGGTAGGGACGCTGTAAAAGTACAAATAGGTGATTCTTTCATTTTCCCAAGTAAGCAAGTAAAATTTCTAGGCGTTATTTTTCACTATAAATTATTTTGGTGTAAACATATAAATCATCTCGTGGAAAAGGCAAGAAAGAAAATTGCATTACTGCGAGTCCTAACTGGAATCCCTCTAATAAATTATGGATCTAATCTTATCCATGTCGCCTTAGGGACAGTTCGTTCGATTGTAAGTTATGGTCAAGAAGTATTTTTTACTGCACCAAAGATAGATTTACATAAGTTAACTAGTATTGATTCCTTAGCACTTAAAATTGCTTTGGGGCTTCCAAGATGGGCATCAATTGATATGACTTACAGAGAGGCAGGAGTTTTGCCTTTAAATGAACATAGGATGCTCTGTGCTTGTAGCTACTCAGCACGAGCAAGAACAGTCCCTAACTCAGTTACTTCTGAACTTGATGAAAGCACCTACGTTTCTAGAGAGATACGGAATAAAAAAGCATATACTTCATTGTCTGATTATGTATCTCCTCTTTTACATGCATGCAACTTTTCGCTTGACAACATTGTTAAAATGACCAAATACCCTTTCCCCCTTTGGTTGATGAAGCAAGCAGATTTTTTTTCTATTCCTATGGTAATATTACTAAAATGAGAATCCACTTTTGCTTGCTTCTCTTGTTAAAGAATTGATTTACACTGAATATGAATCTTATCTGCATATTTTCACTGATGGTTCAGTTTCGTGTACTTCTGAGGTTGGTGCTGCTTTCGTGATACCTTCCCTTAACATTGAAAA
>CM065717.1:42733054-42738054 GCA_033310375.1 Conus canariensis
TAGACAAAAATGTCAAAGATTACTTGAATCAATTCACTTTTTCCTCTCCAAACAGAAGATTCCCCCCCCCCCCCCCCCACCCCTTTCATGGAGCCTGGGACATTAAGATCTGCCTGTGCTCTTCCCACTCAACTTCCATTCTTTGGCTGCAGGCAACGTCTTTATTCTGTGGACAAGAGCGTCTGTCTGTTTGCCTTCTTTCTGTAGTTTAAATGCAAGTGCTTCAGATCTGCCTCCCTGAGAACCAAAAGAAAGTGGAAACCAGATCTGCAAACTTCTCAATATAAAATGGACAAAAACAGCAAATCTGAGACACGCTGCCCTCATTGCTTAAAACTGACATTCAATCCGTGACGAATTCTTCCATGTTCACAAACCAGTGTTGACATTTCTTTCCATTAGATCATCACGCTGACAGAACTAAAATATTCTTTTGATGTACCAACCAATTCTAGTACAGCAAGCGTGAGTAAATTCCTTGCTAGGTAAAAACAGGGAGTATAAACAATAGTCAATATAAAATTTTCGGATTTCTGCTTTCGTTGGAAACAAATTTAGACAGAAATGAATTACTGGTGTTTTGTATTGTAATTTGTTTGTCCCTGTTGTTACTAATAATTATTTGTAAAATGTGTTTCATTTTTCGCCTGCAGTCACCTCACTTTGAAACTAATTTTGTTTGAAAGACTCATGCACGGTTAGACGACAGTAAGCCTGGTCAATGGGTCTCGCATATCAAGTTCAGACTGATAACGCGCTCTTTTCCATTTATCTCAAGCACCGCGATACATGCTGTGTTTTATCTATGTGATCAACCTCACTTGGTCACAGGGACATGTGCGTGCAATCGATTGAATAAAAGCAATGAAACAGAAGTGGGATATAAAGAGGAGAAAGAGACTTAACCTGGAGTCACTCGAGCGTACGTTGGTCGATAATATTCAAAGACCTTGAGACAGTTGTTTTTGTCGAAACATGGACACGACTACATTCGTTGTATTGGTCGTTTGTTTGTTTCTGTAAATAGAAACAGATGTTAACACAGAGAGAGAGAGAGAGAGAGAGAGAGAGAGAGAGAGAGAGAGAGAATAGTCTCACTCTTGTCCTGGGATTAACGATATCAAATGTCCTCATATCGACAAACGTTAATGACAATGAATCCAAGGTGACAAAATGAATAACAAACGGGTTAAAATTTCCCAGATTCGTGCTGAGAGTAGACAAAGCTTTATTAGGGGGAACTCTGACAAATGTTAATGAAACTGACACAGACTGTTTTCACGATGAGTGCAGAGCAGAAATCGGTGATGTCAAGTGAATGTCACTATGTTATACATCAATTTGTGAAGGTGACAGTTTCAGATGGTGATAATGCCGTCTGATGTGTATGCACAGTTCTTTGTACATTCGGAGACTTCAAAACTGTCGTAAGCCCAACAAATTTAGTAAACTCTGGGACTTTTTGAGGCTTGGTAAGCCCCATACTGTTTCTTTAGTATTTGATAAGCCCCGTACAAAGGTTGATTCAATTTTGTCAAAACTTTTTTTTCAGGGTTCCACGAATCTGTGTGAGAAGTACATGATGTAGAGATATCCATAGCGTCATTCTTCCTAGTCAGACTATCTGATTGAAAGCTATTTTGTATGATTTGATTGGTGAATATCTGATCAAAGGAGCACGTGAACGTCAGCATTATTTCCTGCGCGATAATTCCACAGAAGTGTGCATCCGTATCCCACGCTGTCAGTCCCTACAGCTCTGGGCTGCCAAGTCACTGGGCCTGTTGAAAGACCTCAGATCAATAGAGGGTGGCTGTCTCTGGCTATCAAAGGTCAGAGGCTGCGCACCAAAAAACCAATGCGCCAAGGCCTTGCTTAAGGAGTCGAGTTTTTTTTTCTTTTTATAGACAGGCACAGTTAAGTTGTTTGTGAGAATGTTTGTTGTATCTGAAGGTTGATGCACCTTCCTTTCTTTCATATGCCCATCAAGGTACATGCCAGGTGGTTCTAAGCAGACAGATCAAAATGAAAAGAATGGGATGGACCACCTGGCGCGAAGGTAGGGTCACGGGTGAGTGAGAAGGCCTGAAATGTGACTTTAGGCAAGGAGAAGGTCATGGCTTTGAAGATTGTGAATCATGCCATCGGTGGACCCCCCACCCCCACCCCCACCCCCCAGAAAAAAAGAAACAAAAAAGGAAAATGAAATGTAAGGTTTTTTTTGGAGGGGGGGGGGGGGAGGGGGGGGGGTTAATTATCAGCTTAATTTCAAATACGGGTTCAAACTTATGCTATGCCTCAAAACGTTTTCATGGATTGCAAGTGATTTAGAGCAAAATCTAATTGTGGCGTGTGGCCAGGGGGATATCAGCCGCGCGTTGAGCCAGCACCACGTGATCTCACCGTTCCAGTTGAAGCCTAAGATGGTGAACCTGAACAATCTCTCTCTCTCTCTCTCTCTCTCTCTCTCTCTCTCTCTCTCTCTCTCCCAAGTTTCATATTTACGATCTCTTTTATCTACAACCTACAGTCCATGAACACGATCGAATTCAAATCTACCAGAGAATGTCTGTCGCCATCCCTCACACACGAAGCACAGTTACGTTCTTCAAAATGTTGCCTGGCCCCTTATATAATGCCATTTTAATGGTTACAGGTAGTCAACCTAGATGATGAAAAAAAAAGTACCTGCATAGCCGTAGCTAGTTGTTACCGAATTGTCGCCGGGTTTAATCAGGAACTAACTTTTTAGAGTACACGAAAGTTCATGTTGGACGGCAGTGAAACAGCTAATCGGTTATGTTCCTCCAATTTCCGTCGCGTTTACAGGACAGAATCTTTTCTTTGTTTGTTTGGGCTACGTAGATTTATTTAGTTTGTCTGACAGACCAGTTGGCAGGTGCACGTTGTATAAGAGCCAAGAACAGGCTCATGTCGCTAGTGAAAACTGCCACTAGGAATTCGTCGATCCAATTTCAAGCACGATGGAATTCATAGTCTTCTCCGTCTATTCACTCTCATGCTTTTTCCATCTACTACTCAAGAAGTGAAAAAGGAAGTTGTCAGCGCCGTACCATCGACTCTATAATCATGACGAGTATGCAGCATTAGAGATCTCCATCAGCAGGGTCAAGTGGTAAAATGAAATACTATAACGCTGTGCTGGTATGAATTATCATCAAGGCTTTGGCAGAACATAAGTGCTAGCATGCAAATTCAGCGGCCATTACATACGTTAACCGATCATTTTGTCATTTAATACGTAAACAATCACTTGTGATCTGGACAACATTCCATTTAATGTTTACACTAACGTCGGACCCAAACAGGATTACGTGGATATTGATTTACAAAGAGAAACCATGTATAATTTTAAAGTTTGTTGGTGAGAATACATTAATCTTCCTTATCAAGACAGAACTGATGGGCGATACGTCTTTTGGGGATCGAGGGCCGTCACCCCGAGATGATTACACCGGTAAAAAGAAAAATCTTACTGCCATGCATTTTTTGCCTCTCGTGCTTGCTATGATATTTTCGACTGATAAATTGCCGCGGAGCTTGATCTCTGTCTCTTTTGTGAGTGATAGATTACATCTCTCTCTCTCTCTCTCTCTCTCTCTCTTCTCTCTCTCTCTCTCTCTCTCTCTCTCTCTCTCTCTCTCATTCCGCAAAGACACAGAGCCAGAGAGATATAGAACTTTTCTGAAGAGTCAGCAGGGATATAGACTTTCTGAAGGGGTCAGGGTGGGGCGTTAAAAGGTTAAGATAAGTTCAGTTTATATTGGTGCAGTACACCACAAGAGTCATGATTGAGGAATTGAAGAACAGGCTTAAAGCATCTAGCACGCTGTGAATTTGAAGGGTTACCCTCTGCCCAGTCAAACGAGGCATAAATTACAGATTGTCATGATTTGTAAGTCAGTTTATCATATACTATACTATGGCACATAACTAAGGCAGCCTGCCGTTTAAGCTCTACTTTCCTGTGAAAAGTCGCATTCGGGTCAATGCAACTCAGGATATCTTCATCATCCAGCTGAGTACACTTCTCGCTCAGGGCTGCAAGTTAAAACAAAACTATCTTCAAACAAAAGCCAAGACTAACGTTCAAGATCAAGTCATCGATTAAAAGACTGAAATGAACCAGGGGTCTGTCATCAATCACATGTAATAACGAGACCTGTCATTCCAGCAGTGTTGTAATGAGTGATGAAAGATTCTGAGTCCAGATCTCATGGATCTTTACAAGCTCTCTCTCTATACTTTTTGCAAGTGTCTTTAACAGAATGTATGCCTAGAATAACAGACATTTCATCTCATTTCTTCTTTTTTTTCACGTTGAATGCATTGGTAAAAAAAAGCATGGAAGTTCAAAGATATCGTCACTATGTGGGAAGTAGAAGCCGAGGGAAAACCTACGGAGAATCTCATGGCTGGGCGTTTGGCGAGGAAAGGCAAGAGAAGGTAAAACCCCATGAGTCCCTTTAGGCGATGCCATTGATGAAAGAGTAACCGGTTTTTTTCTGTTTGGTCTTATCTGCGGGAGTTTCTTTCAACTTTGATCTTTTCCCTTTGTGTAAAGGATGTAGGAGAAAAGAAAAGAGAAAGTGAGAGTAGTGAAGTTGTTAATATAGAAAATGTAAGTTGACTATTATTGCGAAATGCATGTGTGCGGACCACTCGACTATGATGTACCTTTGTCGTGTTGAGAGAGAGAGAGAGAGAAGAGAGAGAGAGAGAGAGAGAGAGAGAGAGAGGGGAGAGAGAGCAGTTTAAACAAGAAGAAAAGAAAAAGGAAAGAAAGTAAGAAAGAAAGAAAAACAAGAAAAGAGAAAAAAGAAGGATTTGTAGGTAATGAGAGGAGAGAGAGAGAGAGAGAGAGAGAGAGAGAGAGAGGGGGAACGCAGTGCTACCCATACAGTATATTTTTTCAAAACAACAACAATAAATGGAACTATACAGGGCAAGAAAAACAGATCAGGAGCCCTGTGACTGGG
>CM065717.1:42743054-42748054 GCA_033310375.1 Conus canariensis
TCACTTTCATGAACGTGACATGACCATTCTTGCCATCTGCAATCTATCAATCTATTCCGAAATGCACGTAGAAATCCATTTATGTCCCCAACGCTCTGTTGTAGCCAAACATAGCCAAATCCAAGTTTATGTAATTTAGTCCTCACGTTAGAAACCCAGTTTCTTTTCCCTCTACCATCCAAATCATACAACATATTATATGCTTTCCTGGGCAACCTTGAAATTTCCATTTGTGTTATTTTCAACCAATAACGTATGCAAGCTGTCGCAGAATTCAATATATTGGATATCTGTTTACTTCGCCGTAGACTAAATCGTTAGGTGTTCGCATGCTCACTCCTAGAAACTTTTTCAATGCAAATAAATGGACATTTTCACAATAAACAGCAGAATCATAAAGACCCCAGATTTCAGCTCCATACTGAGCGATAGGCTGTACCTGAGAATCGAACAATTTTATAAATAATTTCAAAGACTGGTTTTCTAATTTTGATAAGTGTTGCATGATACATAGTAGTGCACGCTTAGCTCTACTGGCAAGATCCTTGCATGCAAAAGTAAAGCTTAATTTCGTTGAAAAATATATTCCTAAATATTTATATACGTTGACCACAGGCATAAACACTCCATTATAAGTCCACCTTTCTCTAATTCCTAAAAACCCACCCTTTCTAAACACAATTATATTGCTTTTTGACATGTTAATTGTTAACTGAAGTGAAGATGCAGATCGTGATAGATTATTTAGTTGAGTTTGCAAGCCAATAATAGTTTCAGACATCAGAACAACATCGTCTGCCAAGAGAAGAATAAACAACTCAAGAGCATCGCAAGTAAATTGTGCACCATGTTTTCCATTTCTAACAACCTCTGATGTTAACTCATTAATGAAAAGAGAAAATAAAACAGGACTGCACACATCCCCTTGTTTTACACCAGATGTACATTGAATGTAGTCAGTCATATTTCCTCCACACCGAACCTTAGCTTTAACACAGGAATACATGCTAACTATGCATCTAAACAGTTTTCCATGAACACCAGCTTTTAAGAGAATAGACCACAGAATAGTTCTATTAACAGAATCAAATGCTTTCTCAAAATCTATAAAAGCGACATACAGCTTACGATTTAAAGAAAACTGTTTTTGCACCAAAGCCATCAAAGTAAATATATGATCAACAGTTGAATAATTGCGCTTAAAACCTGCCTGATATTCGCCAGTGATATTATTATCTTCAACCCATTCCTGTAAACGGCGATTGATAATAGTGCTGTATAATTTACTACTAGCGTCACTTAAAGAAATTCCTCTATAGTTATTAGGATCATTCACGTTGCCTTTCTTGTACAGTGGTAGAACAATACTTTCCGTCCAATGTTCAGGATAAATTCCCTTATCAAATAAAGAATTGAAGAAGGTTACAAAAAAGTTCACAATCAGGTCAGTTTTACAAGCATAACTCAGCAGCTCACCAATTATACCGTCTGGTCCAGGAGCTTTACATTTCTTAATTTTTCTTAGAGCAAACATTACTTCCTCTTTTGAAATCGGACGACTTAAATAATCATCCTCTCCTTCATTATGATCCAGTTGTAACCCGCTGTTAGGATCTACGTCTTTCGTTAGAAGTGACTTAAAATGTTCGTACCAGGTTTCAATACTGATGCTGTTCACTGGTTGTTTTCTTTTTAATGAAATTCGATGTACATTCTTCCAAAATTCTTTCTGATTTTCCATAGATGCAATTAGTTCTGTCAGCAATGCGTTGTTAAATTGCTTCCTTTTAATCCTTTGCAAGTGTTTGTACTCGCGTCTTGCCCTACAATAGAAATCACGATCTTTGTCGTCATGCGTACGTTTAAATTTTCTAAATAAATTTCGGACTTTCTTTTTATTGTCATGACATTCAGAATCAAACCAATCTTTTGATTTCGAATTATTAATTCTTATTTCTTTCTTCATACACTGTGCTGCATCTTTGATGCAGGTGTTGAAAACATTCAACGCCTCATTTACATTGACATCAATAACACTAACTGCATATCTGATTTTTTCTTGAGTCTGTTGCGTGGAAATATTACTCATAAACACATCAGCACGGTCTTCATTCCATATAAACCTTTCCAATGTAAAACTGTGTTCAGGACTTATCTCCGAGTTGACATTACCTCTGCCGTAACTCAAATGAAATTCCACAGGCATATGATCCGAATCGAATCTCTCAGACACTCGTAACTCAC
Source organism: Conus canariensis (assembly GCA_033310375.1). Lineage (NCBI taxonomy): Eukaryota > Metazoa > Mollusca > Gastropoda > Neogastropoda > Conidae > Conus > Conus canariensis. Next base: position 42,745,299 of record CM065717.1, read on the forward strand.
ATGAATCACATAATAATGCAAGCAAATCACACGACATAACAAAGTAATCATTTACACTGCATCCATGGTCTGAAACGTACGTGTAGCAACCTTGACGGTCGCCATGACACATACCATTAAGAATACACAAATCCAGTGCAGTACACATATTCAACATCATTTTGCCGTAATTATTCAGTACAGAATCCTCAGATAATCGATTAGCGTTGATTGGATGACTTGCATGTTGAAAATCGAAAGTACTTGATACTCCTTGACAATAATGTGAAACATTACCCGTTCTACTGTTCAAATCCCCGCACAACAATACGTATGCATCTTTGTAAACTAGTAAACAACTGGACAAATAGTCTTCCAATAATGCAATTCCATTTTCAGAGTCAAAATATGTATAATAAGGGGAGCCTTCTGGAGGCACATATGAGTATACATACAATACATCTTTGTCTACACCAAACAATGTTTTATTAATAATAAGTGCACCAAAAATATTAGATTTTATTTCAACTTGTTTGACATAAGACGCATACATATTCTTAACTAGACACAAAATTCCACCAGATCGTCTCCCTTTAATCGTCAGTTTTATCGCAGGTAAACAAAACAATTTGTACGCAGAGAATACATCAGATTTAAATTCATCAGTAAATGTTTCTACTAAACAAATGAAATCGAAGGACCGAAGAAAGTTAACAAAGTCATTGTCTTGTAATTTTGATAGTAAACCATTGACATTCCAATGCAGGAAAGATAACGATCTACTTTTGTCATGTTTATGGCTAGTTACATCTTCCAAGCGCCTGTGTTCACAGCGATCAATCACAGAAGCACACACAGAAGTTGAAACACACAGGGAGTCTTCGTCATCCAGGTAAACACTCTCACTGCCATCAACATCAAAATCACGTGCACGTTGAGTGTCATTCTGGGCTGCACTGGACGGTGATACCGGTGTCGCTTTTGAAAATGTTCCCTCACAGGAATCAATTTTATGAACATCAAAATAGGGCCGGCCGGTTTCCTATTTAAGTTCTACGAGCCTGTCACGAGCGTCGATGGAGAACTTCTTACCGTCAATCAAAAGGTAATTGTACACCATCGTGCCTCTTTTCCCGTCTTGCTTAGCGCGTTTCAAGTGTGGAGTCAGCCTTCGACGAATGTCCCTGACCCCTTTTGAAAAGTCTTCCCCAATAAATACGTCTGAACCTTTCAGCTTACCCTTAGCTTTAAGAATCTTCACCTTTTGCTTGTAAAAGGCACATCGGGCGATCACTGGGGAGTCAGGTCTGGAACTCAGTCGGTGCACACGGTCAAACTCCACATCGTCAGTCAAATCCAGCTTCTCCGTCAGAAGATCCTGCACCAAGCCCTCACAGTCTGCGTTGGTTTCGCCGTCTCTCCGGGGCAGACCGTAGAAAATCAGGTTGTTGCGCTTAGAACGGCCCTCAAGGTCGTCTATACGCCGAGAGAGAGAGAGAGAGAGAGAGAGAGAGAGAGAGGAGGGAGGCGCACTGGGTTTGGGGAAGAGGGGAGAGAAGAAGTGAAGATTTTGAAGGAGACAAGGGTGAGGTGAGGTAGTATAACAGTGCTGAATCTAACCCACGGTGCCCGGCTATCTCCCCAAACCATCATTACCGCATACATCAGACTCTAGGAAGAAAAGAACAAAAAACCCAATATTTTGCAAAACATTCATAGTGGTTCCTCATTAATGTTGACAGGACGCACGTGTACGGGCTGGCCGTTTTAATGAAGCTTCCATCAGAGTCTTGTGTTTGCTGACGGAGCAAACGAGGCACAATTGACAGCGTGAAAGTGTGCAAAAAAAGCCCCCACATGGACAATGAACAAACAAAAAGGGAGTGTCTGAATGAACTGACCACGGTGATTGAGGTAATACTCGCAGCATGTAGCTGTGTACAGGATCACTGCCAGAACTGACCCTGTTGTGCATCCAATGAAGAATGATAGCAGGATCAAAAGCGATGTGTCCTGTGAAGACTGAAAAATCGTGGCCCATCACTGGCGAGGGGATCTTGTACAGTTGTGCTAATTATATGCGCTATCTTAGAACTAGTGTTGTTGGCAGTCCTTTGGTTTATTTCATGTTTAATTAGACTGAAAAAAAATCAGGAATATTATTTCAATATTGCAAACGACATCCTATTCATCAGAAGCAGCAGCAGCAGTATCAGCAACATATTACGATAATCACTGCTTGTTCCTGGTGTTACAAGACCAAACATCGCACAAAGACAAACCAAAAAGGCGTGTTTGATTTCTAACAATATTTGAGGTCACTTTGAACAAGAAAAATTATGCTTGAGCAATCAACAGGAAAATGACGTCTTCTTTTGTATGAAATTCATTTTTTCACGTGCGCAGAAACATTAAGTTTTAGGTCCTATGTCAGAAGAGTGCATCGAATCATTATCAAAGATCTGTTATTATTCGTACCTCTTCGTCTGCTGAGAATACAGGTGAACCTAAATGAAACTGAAAAGCGCTGAAAGGTTTCCAGTCGACGGTGTTCCCAGAAAAGCGTTTCTGTAGCCGTGGTATAACTTTGTTTTAAAGAATGGCGAGTACAGTTGTATCTCAGTTGTTACGTTCGCCTATTAGCGTCTCCATGACCTGTGATAACGCACATATGTGATTTGTTGTTGTTATATAATGGTGATGATGATGATGATAATTATGATGATGATGATGATAATTATGATGATGATGATTACAATAATGATCATAATGATAAT
>CM065717.1:42758054-42773054 GCA_033310375.1 Conus canariensis
ATAGGTAATCATATGGTAAGTGGCTACCACAAACTCACTATGAAAAAAACATAGTTGGGAAGCTATGGTACAAATCATAGCAAGAAAACTAGCAAAACCCTCCTCCCTCCAATTAAGGAAGCTACAGAACAAGTGAAAGTGCATGGGAAAGCATGACCACATTTGCCCATGAAGTGTATTTAGGATCCCTAACAAAGGAAGAAACACTGGATGTAGCAATGGGCCAAGAAGACGCATACAACAACGTCCAGTGTTCATGTCTTATAGAACTACTAGCTGACCAAGGAATCAGTACAACACCTACACGGCGAATTGCAGCCGCACTGTAGGAGCCAACCATCATCGTGTGACTTAAATTCTCTCTCCTCTCACACACACACACACACACACACACACACACACAAATAGTTTGTTTCGATCTGCAACATCACTCCAATTAAAAGTCAACATGTCAAAAAAGCAACATTACCGTGTTTAAAAGTGTGGGTATTTGGGGATTAGAGAAAATTAGACTTACAATGGAGTGGTGATGCCTGTAGTTAACGTATATGAATATTTGGGAATATATTTTTCAGCACAATTAAGCTTCACTTTTGCATGTAAAGATCGTGCAAGTAGAGCCAAGCGTGCATTACTCTGCATTATACAACAGCTATAAAATTAGAAAAAAAAAACATCTTTGAAACTATGTATGAAATTGTTGGACTCCCATGTACTGCCCATCGCACTGTAGGGAGCTGAACTTTGGGGCCTTTATGATTCTGCTGCTTATTGTGAAAAAGTTCATTTATTTGCGCTGAAGACGTTTTTACGAGTGAGCTATGCGAACACCTAACGACTTAACCTATGGCGAAATAAATAGATATCCGATATATTTGAATTCTGCTACCAAGTGTATACACTATTGGTTAAAAATAACAAATAAAAATCTCAAGGTTGCCAAGGAAAACATAATTAATATGTTATATTATTTGGATGCGAGAGGAAGAGTAAACTGGGTTTCAAATGTGAGGGTCACATTATATGAACTTGGTTTTGGTTTCGTGTGGTTACAACAGGGTGTCGGAGATATGAATGATTTCCTTCGGATATTTCGGAATAGACAAATCGATTGCAGATGACAGGAATGGTCATGTCATGTTCAAGAAAGCAACCGTTTTGCTTTTCACAGACAGTTCAGAAGTATGCATTGTGTTCCATCGTATCTATCAATTAAAACGGACAACCATTAAGGTATATTATGACGAAGTTCAGATTAGGTACTTCTGAACTGTTTGTTCATTATTAACGTTACAGGAAGCATAGCAAATGTAATCTTCTATGTCCGTTGTGTAAAAGTGCTGAAGAAAATGACGTTCACTTTGTGTTGTGTTGTCCAGTTTTGAATGATCTGAGGAATCAATGATGATCAAACATATTCCAAGCATCCTTCCTTATTTTGACTTTCGTTACTCATGGCATCCACAAACGAAGCTACCATAAAACGTTTTCCTGTTTTCTTGCACCAGGCATTTAGGATTAGAAGTATAGTATGCAGTTAAGAATTAATTGTTGTGTACTGTTCAAGATTTAGTTAGTCATTACCTGTTGCACGTTGATGGATATTTGATTGATTTGTTCCTGTTTCTTTTTCGAAAAGTTTTGTTTACATTACCCCCTTCATTATGGACTACGGCCCATATGAATAAAACATCCGTATCCGTATCTCTCTCTCTCTCTCTCTCTCTCTCTCTCTCTCTCTCTCTCTGTGTGTGTGTGTGTGTGTGTGTGTGTGTGTGTGTGCACATGCGTGCGTGCATGTGTATGTGTGTGCGTGTGTATGTGTGTGTGTGTTTGAGAGAGAGAGAGAGAGAGAGAGAGAGAGAGAGAGAGAGAGAGAGAGAGAGAGAGAGAACGAACGAATTTTTTTATTGCTATTAAGCTGTACAGCTCCTTTAGCAAGGCGTCGCGATGTACATTGACAAAACGCGACACGATAATATCATTGACATGGAAACCACAGCAATGCATTTTTTTTAAACATTACATGACAAAGTCGTGAACGACAAACTGTCTCTGACATGTGTGCACGATCTGTTCAGCGGAGGACAGTCACACCATGTAGAATTGCACCAGGCCGAGGAGAGCGTGCAACCGCCGTAGAGCACGTGCTTGCGTCTCTGTGTGTTGTGTGTTGCTGGCACGTCTTCCTTTGCGCAGATGGGAGAGTTTAAACGTTCTTCCGATGACATGCTCTTGTGTTCCTGCTTGACAAACCAGAATAGACAGTCGTCTTCCGAACTCGGATCGCAGGCGAACTCTAAAACGATGTCATCCGATTCGCACAGTAACACACCCACGCCATCTGACTGGTGAAACACGATCTTTCGGAATGCTAAGTTTCTGTGCTTATCTCTCAACCGTCTCTGAACTTTCCGATCAGTCAAAGTGCTAACATAGTCTTTCACCACACCCGTGTCAACGCCTGCCACTGTTCTGTCGATAGAATGTTCGAAGCCTGCGTCGATGACAGAGTGCTGGATCTCCTGGTTAACGATGTCGCACTCAGACTGACTGGAGTAGAAGGCAGAAGACTGTCTTGAACATTGGACGTGTCAGTCTCGCTGTCAACATCTGTTGGCTTGATATGTTCAATAACATCCTGTGTAGTGCACTGTGTACTGTGATCTTCAACTTCTGTGTCAAATAAGGCTAGTTGATTCACTACACATGCGTTTCCGTTATCTGCACCAACCTGTTCAAGCCGTGTATTTTGCTGCTTTGCTCTTTCCTGATCACGTCGCACCTGGCTGGGAGGTTTCTTTCGGTAATATTGAACTCGCGTTCCTCGATTCAAGACGGGATCCGCCATTGTTGTTTTGACAGGGACGGCTGGCTTCAGTCGTAGGACGACGACGGTGTTGCTGCCTTCACCTGTATTTTCCAGCTTGACACTGTGTTCGCGGTTAGCAGGGCCCTCAGGGCTGTATCCACAGTCGCTGGAAGTTCAGTAACTGGCATTGTCAAAGACTAATCAAAAATAATTTTCGCAGCTTAGACAAATGGCGCCCTGTCGCTTCGTGTCAAACCACGTGACTCCGAGAGAAGAGAGAGAGAGAGAGAGAGAGAGAGAGAGAGAGAGAGAGAGAGCATTGTCAGTGTTGTATTTTGGATTCTGTCAGAATAATATACTTGGTATTTCAGCTTGCCAAGTCTGACAATGTAAGGTGTGCTCGTTTCATTTTTTTCATCGTTTTGGTTAGTGGAATATTTCATGTCATGAAAGATTGTCATTTGAGTTCTCTCTTCCCTCCCTCCTCGCTTCTTTCTCTCCCCTACACACACAGCTCTCTCTTTGTCTGTCTCTGTCTGTCTGTCTCTTTCTCTCTCTCTCTCTCTCTCTCTCTCTCTCTCTCTCTCTCTCTCTCTCTCTCTCTCTCTCTCGATCGCTCTCTCTTGCCGGCATCTGGGAAAATCACAGCTGCTGAATCAATTTTACATAGCTGAAAACGAGAATGGGAAGTGGATAATGGGAGATGATTCTATGGCGTCAATTTCGGCGGGACAGCCCCTGTCAAAGGAACATCACGCTCACATTAGTTCACTCGTTCACCGTGATCGCTATATGGCCAGCCCTCTCTCATGCGATGCTTTAACAACGTGAAATGACAGACACCCTATCCTCCCGCCACTATCATCACCACACTCCGTTCCGACACCCTTTCTCACTCACTTCTCCGATTACATTTTCAGGGAGAAAAACCCCAGAATATTCCACACACACACACACACACACACACACAGCGCGCGCGCGCGCGCGGACAGACAGACACACACACATACACACACAGTGTGTGAGTGTGTGTGCACGTGTGTGTGTGTGTGTGTGTGTGTGTGTGTGTGTGTGTGTGTGTGTGTGTGTGTGTGTGTGTGTGAAGATGAAATCAAGTTGAAATTCTTTCACCTCAGAGACAATAATAAAAATCCAAGCCGTCACCAAAAGGACTTCGTCAGGATCAATTGTCACCTATACCCATGTATCGCACACCCCTTTCCCTGTCTTCCTCCATGGTATGAAGGAGAAGCCTGAACTCCTAGCGTCAGTGTGATGCAGAGGCTCTTTCTCGTCAGGCTACACACCTAATTCCCGTGCAGTTACTGCAAGGTAATTGACAGCTGTCCAGGCGACACATCTGTGGGAAAATCCCCTGTGATCATCAACATGAATATACAGAGACAACATCAATAGCTGTAACAACAGTAGCGTAACAACATCGACGACAACAGATGGCATTTTGATCATTAAATGGAGAAGCTGGCATCGTGATGACTTGAAGAGAACAGCTGGTGTTGCCGTTAATTAAGTGGAAAAGCTGGCATCGTGATGACTTGAAGAGAAACAGCTGGTGTTGCCATTAATTATGTGGAGAAGCTGGCATCGTGATGACTTGAAGAGAACAGCTGGTGTTGCCATTAATTAAGTGGAGAAGCTGGCATTTGATACTTAAACGGAATAGCTGGCATTGTGATGAATTGGGAAGAAGCTGGTGTTGTGATGAATTTAAGCAGAATAGCTGGCATGTGTGATTGAACGAAGTGGAGTAAGCTGAAGTTGTGATGAATAATAGGGATATCTGTCAATTGTTGAGGGAACATATAGGCAGAACAGCTGACATTGTGATGAATTAATAGGGATATCTGTCATTGTTTGCGAACTAGGCAGAACAGCTGACATTGTGATGAATGAAGTGGAGTACCTTTCATTGTGATGAATGAAGTGGAGTACCTTTCATTGTGATGAATGAAGTGGAGTACCTTTCATTGTGATGAATGAAGTGGAGTACCTTTCATCGTGATGAATGAAGTGGAGTACCTTTCATTGTGATGAATGAAGTGGAGTACCTTTCATCGTGATGAATGAAGTGGAGTACCTTTCATTGTGATGAATGAAGTGGAGTACCTTTCATCGTGATGAATGAAGTGGAGTACCTTTCATCGTGATGAATGAAGCAGAATAGTTCACACTGTGATGAGTTAAGTGGAATAGCTGGCCTTCCCATCACCACCTCGTCTTATTCGACATGAGGACGTCAGTTGTGTAGCTACCTCATCTTTGATTATTTTTGTTCTTTGATTCTTTCTTCAGGATTTATCGTCTTTAAGGTAACACCCTCTCTTACTGTATTTGACCTTTTTTTCCACATGAGCTTGACAGCCCTGAAATTGCCCTCTGCGTTTGACTGGGTTCTAATGATAATTTCAGGGAGAAAACGCTTAAATTAAATGGAGCAGGCAATGTCACGGGAGATCACTCTGCATGCTACATCCCAGAATGATTTTCAGTGATAACAAATTGAACTAAAATGATAGCATCAGCCACATGCTCTTGCAGACATAACACCACGTACACATATAAAGTTGAAGTGGTGCGATGGTCATGAAGAGTTTGAAGCCTGCTGTGGCATCATGTGGTGAATTTACATAAATGTGGCTTTAAAAATCTGTATCATAAATGTAGACATCGGCGGACTGCTTCAGTGCAATATATTTAATTTATATCTTTTCATCACGGATGATTACAGACGATGAATTGCTATGAAATAACGCAGTCAATAATTTTCTGATGCATCTATTCAAGCCACCATAGAGAACCATGTCAACGATACTAAGACCTCCATGGTGAAATAGCAATTTCAATTCCTGCAGTGATTGTTGCATTGTTAGTAACGCATGCCTTTTAGAGCTATTAGTATTAAGACATTTCCTGTGTAGTCTTGCTGGGACAATCTGAGAACAGGTGTTAACGAAAATTTGTCTTTTCCAGATAAAGTGAAACGCGAGAAAAAAAAGTATTCCACTTGGTCGCCCACAGCTTAGTAACTTAGTTTTCACTTGGTGTCGTGAGGTGTCCAATCTATCAATTATTTTCAAGAGCTTCCTTTACAAAATGATATTCCACATCCAATGTTCGCCCAGTTTGAATAGATAAGTAACAGTCTATTCGTTGTTCATTTTCTTTGTCTTGACGGATGTTTCTCTTTCCTGAAGAAGACCAAACAGGTCGAATCGCGTCGTATTTGTCTTGTACCATGTTTGTTCCTTCAGCTGCACAGTAAGTTTTCTTTCAAGTATTTTTACAAAGGAAATTTCTCATTTCTTGAATTTCACTTCTACACAAACTCATTGTAAAGAAAAGTGTCACTATTAAATGATTTGATTTCACTAGAGTGCATTGGATAATGGGTCAGAATCCTATTCAATGGCAGTTACGTCTGAAGCAAAACGTTATTAACTTTTTGTACACACACACACACACACACACACACACACACACAACACACACACACACACACACGCACGACACACACACAAACACGCACGCACGCACGCACGCACGCACGCACACACACACACACACACACACACACACACACACACAACAGAGACACAGAGACAGAGAGAAAGAGAGAGACAGAAAGAAAGAGCCATCATTTTCTATGTATGCTTGAAGCAGTGAAGGTAAAGAACAACGAGAGAGAGAGAGAGAGAGAGAGAGAGAGAGAGAGAGAGAGAGAGAGAGAGAGAGAGAGATTACTATCCACCCATGGGGTAGCGTGTGTTAAGAAAGGCCCTGAACTCTGGCGGCACTGTTTTTCCCTTGGAGTGCTCAGCACTTGTTTGACATGGCCAGATCCTTCATAACAAGAAGTTAGTTTAGTTTTATTCATCCAGCTGGGAGGGATTTGAACCCTTTCCCCTGGTCGAACAAGTCCACAGCATTAAGCAGATTGTTCCAGCCGCCAGATCAATCTGTGATGTTGTCGACAACCGCTCTTTATTGTATTACACGGGAGAGACACAACGGTGCGGTGGAGGGCACTGTGTGTGGGGAGCCAATCCCGTTCCTGCCATAATTGTTTCCCTTTCACTGTGAAGGGACTCTGTGCTTGACGAAACGAAAGAAGGAATAATACAGTAAACAGATAAGTGGATGATTAGACTGATAAGAGAAAGAATAACAAAAGACTCATGTGTGAGTGGGACACACATGGAAACCTTGACTAACAAACAGAGAGAAAGAGAGAGAGGGAGAGAGAGAGAGAGAAAGAGAGAGAGAGAGAGAGGGAGAGAGAGAGAGACAGACAGACAGACAGACATAGATAGGCACAACAGACAGACAGACAGGCAGGCAGGCAGGCAGACAGACAGGCAGACCGACGGACAGAGAGAGAGGAGAGAGAGAGAGAGAGAGAGAGAGAGAGGAGAGAGACTGACAGACAAATAGACAGACCAATAGTTAGATAGATAGATAGTATAACATAGATACATAGATACGTATATAGATATATGGATAGATAGATACATAGTGATAGATAGATAAGGAGAACCTGGACAGTCAAGCAGGCAGGCAGGCGGCAAGAGAGAGAGAGAGAGAGAGAGAGAGGAGAGGAGAAGAGAGAGAGAGAGAGAGAGAGATAAGTAAACAGTGAGTCAGAGAATGGGTGGGATAGACGGCTAAGATAATTTGATAGGTATATAAGTAGACTGCTATGTAGGACAAACTGATGGCTGGAAACTGGGAAGAGAAAGTCAGAATAAAAGACACAGAGGGTATGCAACTTGCAGATGGGTTGTGTGTGCTCGTTGAACGGGACAGACAAACGCACTAACAATGATTGCAGCAGATCCCAAACCAACATACAGAAACGAAAATCACTTTCTAAAGAATTTTGTGAATGTAGAAACACACGATAAAAGAAAACAGTTCTAGTATTGGAGCATTCATGAAGACTGTATGAAGTGTGCCCATTACGACAATGATATTATTGTGCTTTGGACTACAGTAAAACTGATGGCAGAATCCTGAAAATGACGGGATCTGTTATATCTGATCATCTCGCTTATATCAATAAACTTTTTCTCGATATATGTTATTATCCACAGGCTTTTGAGCAAACCTTCAGGTACAGACTAATATCGATCTTATTTGCCTTGTCTAAACCTCTTAAAAGCCATTTGTAAGCGCTTTCTCCAGCCTCATTGTGTGAGCACAATACACTAAGGCTTACATAAGTTTAATTTACAATAACCTTGTGGCTGCTTGGACAATGAACTGGTAAGAGTTCATCATGACAGGAGCACAACATGCTGGAAGGTGGAACCATCCTTCTCCTTATGCTGCCTTCATAGACAATGTTCATCATTCTGCAAGGGAGATAATCTGTGTAAGTGCTCGCGTTCAGCAAAGTCACACCTTCGTTTTGATGTGATAGATGTTGCTGGAGAGCACGTTCAGAACATTTTTCCCATTGGCCAGCATATGAGTTCAATGATGATAATAAAGGAATAATTGAATACGTACATAGTTAAGAAATAAATGAATATATACGTAAGAAAGTAAATAAGTAAAGAAATAAGCAAAATGAAATAAATAAATGAAATACACTAAAACATGGTTATAAAGCGGTGTGCCTGTAAAAGGAAATAGTCGGCCTCCCTGTCGTTATCCCAACGTGCCCTCCAAATCAAATATATCACTCTCCAGATCATTTTGATTGATCCCAAAAATTGCCGAAAAGGTTACTATATTTGCAGTGGAAAACATTCGTTACCTTCCCATCATTTTTCACCTCTTGGTCAGCTTTGCTGTTCAATTGGAGTGGGAGAAAAAGTAAAACGATGGATGCAAAACGATGCACCAGTAATGCAGATACAGTTCGACTTCACTTATTATCATAAGTAGTGGTAGTCGAAGTAGCAATAGTAGTGATCGATTCAGCCCTGCACATTTTGATTGGTTGTTATGATCAAATAATATATGACAGTACAGGAAAATGCATTACAGTACGAAAATGTATTATAATTCAATACATTACAGTGCAGTACATTACATTACAACTAAACGCAAATGTACAATGTATAACTACTTAACGCAATGCATTGTACAGTCCAATCCATTACAATGCTATGGTTTTCATTAAATAGGCTTCAGACAGATCTGAAAGTGATGTATTATGTGGATTTGCTGTCTTTGTGTTGTAGAAAGTGGAATACCTGCCATTGGGATGAAACAAGATCAATGGCGGGAGAGAGAGAGAGAGAAGAGAGAGAGAGAGAGAGAGAGAGAGAGAGAGAGAGAGAAAGGAAAAGAAGCAAGGTAAGAGAAAGATCAAATGACCACCACTCAGGGAATCAAATATTTCATTAACCACAACAGTGAAACACAACACACACACACACCACACACACACACACACACACACACACACACACACCTTTACATTGTCAGACCTGATCACGCATATCAGTCTTAGAGAATGCGAAATATAGCTTTAACAATACTCTCTCTCTCTCTCTCTTCGTTGCTTGTGTTGTGTGTGTTGTGGGGTATCTGTCTCTGTCTGTCTCTCTCTGTCTTTCTCCTTCTCTCTCTCTCCTCTCTCTCCCCTCTCTCTCTCTCTCTTACATGCTGGCATATGGGAAAATCGCGTCTGCTGGAGCAATTTTCTACGCGCGAAAACGAGAATGGGAAGTGGATAATGGGAGATGATTCTATGGCGTCCATTTGGGCAGGACAGCCCCTGTCAGACGGGCACTTTGCCATCACAATCACAACATTACTCCACTCCTCCGCCGTGATCGCTACATGGCCCGCCCTTCTCTCGGGCTCCGGCCCCACGACGTGGAATGACAGAGACGCCCATACCTCCCGCCACTATCATCACCACACTCCGTTCCAACACCACTCGTCATTCACTTCTCTGATTACATTTTTAGGGAAAATGAGATACAGGACACACACACACACACACACACACACACACACACACACACACACAGAGGCACGCACGCACGCACGCACGCACGCACGCACGCATGCACGCACACCACGACACACACACACACACACACACACACACACACACACACACACACACACACACACACACACACACACGGGGTTCGTTTACTATGTTTATAAGCTCTTCTGTGTGAACAGTGACTAGAATCTCAATCAGAGAAATACGGTGTAATGATTAAGTAATATAGGACCATACTCTCAATGCATCCCATTGGAATGTGATGCATTGCAATGTAATACACTATACGACACTAGAGTACATAGCATTAAAACTGAACACAATACAATGCATAACCATTCCATACGATGCCTTATAATCTAATCAATACTATCATATGAATTAAAAAAAAAAAACTTAAAGAAAATTCTTTAGAGTGATGAATTATAAGCAAACGCTGTTTCTGTGAAAGTTAAGTGGCATAATTTTGTCACGATGAAATAAAAGGAATATCAAGCGTTGTGGTGAGTGGATTACACGGAATAGCTGGTGTTGTGATACATTAAATATAATAACCGGTGTTGTGATGAAAAAAAGAAACCCAGAATAGCTAGCGTTGTGATGAATTAAACAGAATAGCTGGTGTTGTGATGGGTTAAATGGAATAGCTAGCGTTGTGATGAATTAAACGGAATAGCTGGTGTTGTGATGGGTTAAACGGAATAGCTGGTGTTGTGATGGGTTAAATGGAATAGCTGGTGCTGTGATGGGTTAAATGGAATAGCTGGTGTTGTGATGGGTTAAATGGAATAGCTGGTGCTGTGATGGGTTGAATGGAATAGCTGGTGTTGTGATGGGTTAAATGGAATAGCTGGTGCTGTGATGGGTTAAACGGAATAGCTGGTGTTTTGATGAATTAAACGGAATAGCTGGTGTTGTGATGGATTAAATGGAATAGATGGTGTTTTGATGAATTACACGGAATAGCTGGTGTTGTGATGAGTTAAATGGAATAGCTGGTGTTGTGATAAATTCAACGGAATAGCTGGTGCTGTGCTGGATTAAATGGTATTTCTGGTATTTATAATGAATTCAACGGAATAGCTGGCGTCCTGAGCACTGCCTGGTCTTCTCCGCCATGAGGACGTCAGTTCTTTAGCTACCTTGGCTTCGACTGTGTTCTTTGTTTCTTTCTTCGGGATGGAGCCCTTCTCGGCAGGAGACCTTTCTCTTTCAGCATGTGACCTTTCCTTTCGTCTGCTATGAGCTTGACAGCCCTCTAAGCCTTCTAAGTTTGGCGGCTTTCTTAATAAAAAAACAAAACAAAAGCAACTCTGAATTTGGCGGCACGCTCTGTCCCTTGGGAAGATTCAGCATTCGTTTGACATAGCCAGATCCTTCATAAAAACAAAACAAAACAAAATAAAAAACAAACAAACAAAAGAAGGAAATGAGTATACTTATTTTCAGCCAGCTGGGAGGAATTTGAATTCTCTCCACTGGACGAACAAGCCCACAGCATTAAGCGGATTGTTCTGGCTGCCAGATCAGTCTGTGATGTTGTCGGCAGCCGCTCTTTATTGTATTACACAGGAGACAGGAAACGGTAGGGTGAGGGTATTGTGCGCGTGGAGCCAATCCCATCTCTGCCATAACTGTTTCCTTTTCCCTGTCAATAGGCTCTGTATTTGACAAACGAATGAAGGAATAATCCAGTAAAAACAGATAATTGGATAAACAAGCAGAGTAAATTTCATTTCACGATTGAACAGGACAGACTGAAGCCTCGACTAACAAGCAGACAGAGAGACAGACAATCAGATAGATAGACATACAAACAGACAGAGAAAAAAACAGACAGACATATACATAGATAGATAGACAGACAGATAAATAGATAGATAGATAGATATATGTCTGGCTGTATGGGTGGATAGATGGATAGATAGATAGATAGATAGATAGAAAGATAGACAGACGGACTGACACACACACACACATAGAGAGAGAGAGAGAGAGAAAGAGAGAGAGAGAGAGAGAGAGAGACAGAGAGAGAGAGAGTGAGAGAGAGAGAACACATACAGAGAACTAGATTGACATTAAATACACGCAGAGACAGGCAAGTCTGTGCGTGCGGGAAGACGGGATGGTGGAGGGGGGGGGGGGGGGGGGGGGGGGGGGGGGGGGGCAGGATGGTGGGTTAGTATTTAAAAAAGAAATCAGCGTTTTCATTACATTTCTAACCTTATTTTTCCAGATCGTTAAACTCATTTATCACGAGAAAAATCGGTCTTTACTCAACTTGTTTTATATCGATACTGACCTCTCCTCCCTTCCGATCTTCGCGGGACAACAACAACAACAACAAAAAAAAAAAAAAACTGAGTTCTTTTTCCCTCTCTCTGCAGTGCTCTGCCCTGGACGCACTTCGCCAGTGGCGTTTGTGTCCCCTTGTCCTCTGCAGAAGGAGTTCCATGTTCTCCCTCCTTCCCCTAATCCTGTGCAACCAGCTTTCGTGAAGAAGCTAATGTGGTGAAACATCCGTGACCCCTGTATCTTCAATGCCCAGGTAAAGTGTTTCTGTGTTGGATGGGGGCAGCAAGGAGTGAGCCGCCTCTGTGTACGGTGAGGGAGAACTCTCCTTCAATTGACTTTTTCTGTGTTGCGACGAGGTAAAATAAACATTCTGTGGTATTCGGAAAACGCTATTTCAATGTTTCAAAGGATCTTCAAGGTCCCTTTCAGTACAGTATTAGTGAAAAATCACTCACGAAGTTTGGAAATTTGCTATGATGCCCATCTTATTATCATAACTAGTAGTAGTAGTAGAAGTAGTAGTAGTGGTAGGAGCAGCAATAGTAGTAGTTGTAGTAGCAGTAGTAGTGGTAGTGGTGGTGGTGGTGGTAATATCATTATTATTATTATTATCACAACCCTTGTTAAAGCTTCATCATCATCATCAGCAGCAGCAGCATCGTCATCATCATCATCATCATCATCAATACCATGTTCATGATGAAAACCCTACATGTTGGTCTGCCCTGTGGACGTCCACCTTCAGCGTACCCTGTAAAATGGGTTTGGACCACGAGTCATGCAGACATCTGTACCCGTGTAAGGCAAGCTTTCGACGTTCAGTTACTGCAAACGTTCTTGATTGTTAGAGCACGCGTGGACAGTCTGTCCTACAGTCATCTGTCTTCAGAATGAGATGCAGAGAACCTGGAAGCTTTTATTATCAAACGCCTGTCCTTTGGCTGAAGATGGGCTGTCGTTAGGCAGACCTCGTACATGTAGAGTAGAGGATTGAATGACCAAGGCAAACATTCAACTTGCTGATCAGGTCATGTGTGGCTTGTCATCTCTTTATTGTCTATGTGACAGTGTATTATTTGCATTAAGTTTGTGAGCACAAGTTCGTGTTCTGACTCAAGTTTATCAAGTATTGAGGAGTGCTATGTTGTGGATGAAAGTGTCCTAAAGAAGTTTGTCTTTATTTCAAAGTGGTTGGCGTTTTCTTGAAGGGACTTTTGTCGTCAGCTTTATCTTAAACTCAACAGTATTGCCTCTGTGTATTTCACAAATCCAACGGTCAAGAAAGATTATTCATTCGGGGTTTCTAAGCTGTACTACCAACGGTTTTGTTTTGTTTTGCTTTGCTCTGTTTTAAGTTTTACTTTTGAAAAAGTCTTTGCTTTTCTTTCAGGAAATAATCAATACTTTTGGTTCAAGACTCGATTTCTTTATTTCAAATAAAAAATGTTTGTTTAGGTAACATTGTAGTCTGAACACGGAACTTTATTTCATGTTTTTACCCCCTTTTCAAAACATGTGTGCTTGTCATGATTTATGCAAGTGCCTGTGTGTGTGTGTGTGTGTGTGTGTGTGTGTTGTGTGTGTGTGTGATAAATCATACATAATTTGACTTCATTTGCGCAACCACACACGAATCTGTTTCTTTACGCCTGCGCGCCTCCTGTTGATACATTCTCGACACCACCCCCCCCCCCCCCCC
The DNA here is from genome assembly GCA_033310375.1 of Conus canariensis. NCBI lineage: Eukaryota > Metazoa > Mollusca > Gastropoda > Neogastropoda > Conidae > Conus > Conus canariensis. The sequence continues at coordinate 42,771,849 of CM065717.1, forward strand.
TACACCCACACACACATTGGCGCGCGCGCACCGCTGAACTCCTGGGCAACCAGTCCACAAACAGAGCCCTCCGTTTCCTGTCTCATATACCCAAGTGGCGGATCACCGCTCCCTTTGTGCTTCTGCTGAGGCCAGTCATCGCCCTTTCCCTCACGCCGCTCTCTAGCCAGGAAGGTAAGTAGAGCCGCTGGCCAGTGATCTGGCTGCGTGTGTGTGGTGATGATGTGTCTGAGGGCGGGAAGGGGGGGGGGGGTGAAGGGGAGAAAGGGTGGAGAGTGGTGCTGGTGAGAAGGGGGCTATTGCTAGGCCCACATTGCCCTCCCCGGTGACAGGGTAAAAAAAAAAAAACCTTGACAGATTGGAATCGTAACTCAGATTCACACATCACTTGGTGGGCGGTAGCGTGCTGTCATGATCTACTGCCAGGCAAAGAGTGGGGTGAAATTTGAAAACGTGACTTGACCTGCCTCTCTATCATCACCCCCCACCCCCACCCCCCACTGCCACCCCCACCATCCCAATTTCATCCCCACTCACTTTCATCATCATCATCATCTCTCTCTCTCTCTCTCTCTCTCTCTCTGAGAAATCGAACTCAGTTCTTGACTCCCATAATCAGCACAGACCTTTCGATCATGCAATGCCAAATAAGCCAGAACACAAGACAGACCGCCTTCCATCCTATCCTCATCCCCTTCCCTATTTCGTATTTCCTGAATGCTGATTGACGCTATCTGGCCGTCTTGACCTTTTATCATTTTCATGTCAAGGTGACTCACTGTTATCGTTGTTGAAAAGTTCATGGTTCGACATTAGAGACACTCCCAAACCCCTGCCACTTAAACATTGTTCCGGTCAGTCCACACTCTGTCAAGAAGTAAATTTCAGTTTTGAATCCCACTTTGAAGCTCTAACTAGGTTTGAGATGATGACAAATCCAAAACATCACTGTTTTCTTACTTAATGTTCCAGAATCCTTATTTTGACGCGAATTGTCTCAGAGGCCTTTGGTGATAACACTGGTTCAAAACGGGTCTTTTTGTGGGAGGACTTCATTCGGTTAGTTTGGGCGTATTGAAAGATGCAATGGGACATTCCATGGAAATATATTCTGTAGATAATGATATGGTAACATGTTAGTAGAGAATAGCACGGAAACAGATACCATTAGACAATACCATATTAACAATTGACCGGCTCACTGAT
>CM065717.1:42775554-42795554 GCA_033310375.1 Conus canariensis
AAGAAGGAGAAGAATGAGGAGGAGGTGGAGGACAAGGAGGAGGAGAACAGGAAGGAGGAGGAGGAAAAGGAATAGGAGGAAGAACAGAAGAAGAAGTAGATGATGAAGAAGAAACTTTACTTTTTGATGAAATTTGTGATGGTAAAGGATCAGGCATACGAAAAAGCCTTAATACAATTCTGTTTGGCAATAACGAAACAAACAAAGATAAAAGAAAAAAAAGAAAGAAAACGGTAAAGACTGTGACATGAGAACACACTGAATGGACGTGTATGGACATAAAACAGTGTTTCATCTCTGACTACCGGAAAATACCAGAAGAAACCTGTTTGCTAAGACAATAGATATGTTTCTTCCATAATAAAGTTTGATTAATGATTGCACCTAGTAATGAGCGCTTACTTACTTGCTTGATAACAGCTTACTTAAAGTTTAATTTCGGTGTGGTTTGTTACATATTTTGTCTTGTTTGACAGGCACAAATTAACATGGATTCTGTTTTATCATGATGGATGAAGAGTCCTTTATTGCATAGAAGTTTAGTCTCGAGTGGAAGTTCAGCCTGTTTGTAATACCAGTGAACCAGAGAGGGGCGGGGTGGTCAATTGTTACTCTAACAGCTCTGTATATAAATGCTAGTCAGCAGTTTGTGATTCATCGCTACTTACATCCCACAGCGTAGAAGTATAATCAGTGCTCAGTGGAATGTAGAAGTGAAAAAAGATGATGATTTGGCGCGGAAATCAAAACAAATATTTGTGTTTCTGCGCTGATACATCTTTATTGTAAGACTTCTTGACCTCATTCATAAATGTTTCAACAAGGGTAGATTTGTATTTATTTGTACTTCTAACTCTTTATGATTGGAAAGCTCTTTAATTTTTCCATTTGCAACGTCAATAATTGGTCAAAACTTTGATTAGATTCTGGTCAAAACTTTGATTAGATTCTGGTAGTGATCAGCATGAAATACGTTTTATGAAGATGAAGTTCTGTATGTTTGAACTTTGTCCATTTCACAAGGAAAGTGCTATTTTCTTGCATATTTAGATAAACATGATCAACGTCAGAGTCACTTGCATCCATTTTGTGTCATCAGCAAACATTTCATGATTGCTTTTTTAGGCTAAAGTTAAATCATTGGAGAGAGAGAGAGAGAGAGAAGAGAGAGAGAGAGAGAGAGAGAGAGAGAGAGAGACAGACAGACAGACAGACAGACAGACAGAGAGAGAGAGAGAGAGAGAGAGAGAGAGTACAGGAAGGGTGGAAGAAGGGGAATCCTGGATGTATATAAGCTACTAAATGGCCTGCTCCCAAACTGCGAACAGGCAGAACTAATCCACAATTCCGCCCCACTGCGTTCAGTTCTATACACTTTCACCCCCCTTCTTTATGCCTTCATCCCTCCCATCTCCTGACCCCGATGTACACGTCTCACAACAGACCCTCATCTAATTCACCCCCCGACCCACCCATCAACCCACCTTACCCCTCCCCAGGCCCCTCTGTTATTGCCGCATCTCACGCTCCAATGCTGCTGTCCACTTAATCTTCGCCGGCCGAAATACCCTCAGGTCAGACATTACCACCGCTTAAAAAATGTCATATCCATATTGCATAACTCACGTACATCTTTGTGGAGGGGACCTACACAGCATCGATGAAGGAAAAAAAGGACAAATGGAAGTATAAGGATAAATAAGAACAGGTGAGCAAAGTGGAGAAAGAAGAGAATGAATGAGGAGAAAAGAGCGAAAATAAGACTGAAGGAAGAATTCAGAGGAAAGAACCAAAGCTAACGCATAATAAAGGAAGAGTTTAAAAATAAATCGTATAAAGGAAGGGGGATAGGAAAGGATCAACGTATGTTATCTCTTTTAATGTTGTTGTTATTATTATCATTATTGTTATTATTATCATTACTACTACTACTACTACTACTACCACTAACTACTACTACTATACTACCACTACTACTACTACTGTTATCATTATTCCTTCAGAGGGGCTTTTTCATGTCCTGCGTGAATACCTCATGGTTCAACAATTCATCTGTGTATGCATGCTGAAAAGTGTGATCTAAAGCAGACACATTTTCATGGATTTAAGGCGAGAAAAAAAAAATCATGAAACGGACAGCGTTTTACCTCCACCAGTTTCATACATATGATACGAGCTGAAAACACCAACCTGAAGACAAATCATGTTAACCACTTCAACAGAGATGAAAGCAACATTGAAGGCACGAACAGAAATTCAGAAAACGAACAGCAATTCGATACAAAATGAAATATGCGGTTCCTCTAAGGTCCGTCCCATAAATACAACAAATAATTTTAAAAAGAAAGAAGGAAAGAAAACATATTATTCCCATTGTGAAATCTTCGCAGGGAAATAACTCCTAGTAGATGCTGCTTGTGGCACCCATCTGACTAACACACACATGCAGGCAAGAGGAAATCAAAGAAAGACGAACACTGCCTTCATAAGGAAGTTCTAAGTTCGCACACATATACCCATGTGGTCATACAAACTGCAACAACGTCGGTGGAAATGTATGAAAACACACTAACATAGATTAAGTATTGGCGTGTCCTTTAGATATTGAACACACAAAAGAGAGAAGAGAGAGAGAGAGAGAGAGAGAGAGAGAGAGAGAGAGAGAGAGAGAGAGGAGTGGGGTGGGGAGGGGGGTGGGTGGTGCGAGTTTTGGGGACGAGGAGGGAGTGCTAAGAACAACAACCCATGCAGCATTGCTTCACACCGGATACACATCGCCCATTTCCAGCAGATTAGATAATCCCCCACGGACCATTCTGATCACATGCAATATCACAAGAAAGAAAGAAGAAACAAGGAAATACAGTATGGAAAACAAATAAAGCCCCCAGCACAACTTGAAAATGACATCAATGGCTTTCAAAATTCATGTAATTCAGAACATCTCCTGGGAAATCCGAAGTCTAAAGGAAGAAAGACAGAAGGGAAAGTCTACGAAAAGGAAGAATACGTGGACTACAACAATATCACGATAATAAAGGAAAAGAAGGAACATGGGTGAAAAGACGTAAACGATGAACAAGAAAAAGAGAAAGTAAGAAAGAAAATAGGAAAGATAGGAAGAGAGAGAGAAGAGAGAGAGAGAGAGAGAGAGAGAGAGAGAGAGAGAGAGAGAGAGAGAGAGAGAGAGAGAGAGAGAGAGAGAGAAATAATGAATGAAAGGAAGCGAGGAAGAAAACGCAGAAGGAGAAAGAGAAGAAAGAAAAAAAGTTAAAGTGAAGAAGATGAGAGGGAAAACTTGAAGATAAAGAAGTCAAAGGATGAGATATTCAGAGACACGTATAAAGTTGCTCGCTTGAATGCTTGCAACTTAGGATATATATAGGAGCAATATAAACAAGCAAAAAAAAAAAAGAAAAAAGAAACAATATACTCAAAAATCACAAAAAAGAAGAAATAAATAGTCGTCGTCTATAACAAGGAAAATTTTAAAGCAATGAATCCAAATGTGCTAAATTACTTATAAACAAGGTAGGTAACTTCTGCTCCCAAGGGGACGCAGTCAAACGTAAACAACCCAACGCCCACAGTAAACACAGTGCCTAGTCTTATGACACACACTCAGGCAAGAAGTATGCAAAAATAAACAAGGTAAAACATGCCAGTCTAGAAAAGACATTGTGTCTTTTTTTCAATCTGCACTGACGACTTTCCTATGAAAGACGTAACTGTTGACTCAAGTTCGGCTCACGACGTTTCACGGACTTAGACATACTTAGAAAAAATGTCTGCAAGTTTTTTTGTTTTTTTGTTGTTGTTTTTTTTGTAGACGATGTGTGTGTGTGTTCCTGCTTGGGGTAGTCTGGATGTGGACTAGGAACACAATGTGGTTTCTCTCCCGCTTTTATCAACACAATATCAGACATGAAATCTGACAGTAGTCTGACGTCAGACCATGTCCAAGAGTAACAATTTGTCCTGCATGACTTTGAAGACATCTTGATTAAGTTGCTCAGCTGTGCAACAGTGGATATTGAGCACAGAATCCACCTTACACCCAGTGAAACAGTTACACTCAAATCATATCCTCTCGCATTTACTTCCTGGCAGGTGGCTGAAAAGAAATGAAGATCATATTAATCCTCAAAGTTACAGATCTGCCCAGATGACCTCATTCTTATCCTATTGTACTTGTGACAAGAAAGATAGTTAACAGTCTCACAACTTCGAGCTTGTACAAAAACAAAGAAAAACGAGCTGGAGTGCGTAACTGTGTTTCCTAAACCCTTTAAAATGATAATTGGTAGACAGGCTGTATATATGAGGGTATTATTTCTACCTCTGTTGAGATTACATTTTCATCTTCACATGTTTATTTGTCTGTCTGTCAGCCTGACTACACAACAACCATTGAGCCATTTTTTTTTTCAAAATTCTACAGAAAAACTGAATGTGTCACAAGAAATTTGATAGCGTTTCAGTATGCATCTGGTCAAGGGGTTAAAAGGGCACATCCGTTTGACCCTGGTGGAGAATTGCACTCTCTTGAGAGCAGATATAATATTTGTATGACTCCCACATAACAAACAAACACCTCTGTATTTTATGCATGCCAAGTCTTGCATCTATACTTGTAGGACATAGGTGGTGCGTGGAAGTATCTGGGTCAATTAGTTGTCAGTCAACACCGTGAGGGTAATCAGCCAAACTGGACAGTACCACAAATAGGCAATGAGACCGGACACTGAATTAATGGCCATACTAGCGCTTCGTCCGTCTGTCCGTTTGTCTGTCTGCCCCCCCCCTCTCTCTCTCTCTCTCTCTCTCTCTCTCTCTCTCTCTCTGTCATCATGGACAACCATTGGTGAATTTTTCAATTGCAACAGCAACATTTTTTAATCCAAACATGAAGATAGACAATGTCCATCTTTTGGATTTAGTATTGATCTGGCTGTCTCCTTTCATTGTTTTTGGCCACTCGTGTTGACACAATGACCCTCTACTCAAAACGGTGTCTTAAAGGTAACTAATAGCATCCAAAAATCTTTCTTTCAAAATCATCCTGTGTAAATTCTGGCACATGTTGACATTTCTTTAATGTCTGTTCTATGAGTTAAAAATTTTGGAGCTTAATTTTCCTTTCTTTTTTAAGCTCATGGCGTAAAACGATCTGGCAGCTTATCCATTTAGCCTCAATAAAATATTTACCTTTTCTTTCGTGTTTTCTTCATAGTAGTAGGAGTAGTAGTAGTGAGTAGTAGTAGTAGTAGTAATGGCAGTAGTATTAGCAGCAGTAGTAGTAGTAGTAGTATAGTAGTTGTAGTGGCAGTAGTAGAAGTAGTAGTAATAGTAATAGTAGCAGCAGCAGTAGTTGTAGTAGTAGGAGTACTTGCAGTAGTAGTTGTACTAGTAGTAGCAGTAATGGCGGTTGTAATAACAACTATATATGTATGCACGTTAGAATTGTACATTGCTGCTGTCTGCCGAAAGTGTTAGCCTCGTGTCTTTGGGAGATCATTCAGCCACTTAACACTCTGCTTTGCCAGATACGGATTTTTTTGTTCGGAGTCGATCAAATCCCGTGTTCTCCTCTCTCCCTGCAGCCAGTGCAAACAGATCGCTGGGGCTCACGGTTCGTTAAGCCTGCTTGCCAAATAGCTGGCCGCCCTTGTTCACACCGAAGGACCAGCAGCACTTCAAAACAAGGAGGCCACTAATTGGTTGCTCTTCTTCACCACCACCCCTCCCCGTTACTTTCCTCCTCCTTCCCCCATGCGTTCCCCTCCTCTTACACTTCTCCGTTTCACAGGCATTTGATCTCATTTCTCCACAAAGAGCCTGCTTGGTCAACAGCGCACGTGCTGAGAGTTTCAGATCTCTCTCTCTCTCTCTCTCTCTCTCTCTCTCTCTCTCTCCTCTCTCCTCTCTCTCTCACACACACACACACACACACACGCCGCGCGCGCGCGCGGCGCGCGCACACACACACACACACACACACACACATAGCGCGCGCGCACACACACACACACACACACACACACACACACACACACATACGCACACGCACATGCACGTATGCTCTCACCCACATATAAAGACTTACACGCCTGCACATACGTACACACACACACATACACACTCACTCACACACACACACACACACACACACACACACACACACACACACCTCAACCCCCGCCACACACACACACACACACACACACACACACACACACACACACACACATGCTTACACATACCCACACTTACATCCATCACCCACACACACACACACACACACACACACACACACACTCAAAGGCACACTCTTGCATAGAAAATCCAGCGCAAAATATCTTCCACTTCCTCCTCCCTCCCTGCACCTTGTCCTCCCCAACATACCTCGTGGCTTGAGATGAAGTAGACCACGCCCAGAAGTCTCTCACGCCACAGGTAACAGTTAACGTTGCGTAGCCTACCCAGTTTCTCTCTATAATCTATCTGTCTGTCTCTCCCCCCAAATTTCCTACAAACATTTCAGTGACGTTCTTTGCACACGCACATCGCCAAGGGAGACTAGCAACACACACACACACACACACACACACACACACACACACACACACACCACACCACACACACACACACGCACACACACACACACGCACACTGTGCTGTCATATTTGCTAGGCAATTCGGTGTCGTCGGCAGCAGTCCTTTGGAGTTATGGGCGTGTATTTATTTCATCATGGGAGTAAGAGTTACCCTACTTGTTTATTATTTATAAGAAAAGAAATATCTCTGGAAAATTAGTGAAACCGACACACTGATATTTTCCTATCTCTGGAAAATTAGTGAAACCGACACACTGATATTTTCCTAGTCTGAATCTTAAACTAATACAAACGGCTGTCTTTTCCAACAACACTAATTCCAAGATGCTGTACAAAAGCATCACAACTATAGAAGATTACCTCGACAGTAACTGGCCACGGTTATTTCGGCATAATTATACAGGACACATTGTATTTGATCCTGCCATCATTCTTCATAAGATGCACAACTGGGCCAATAGACGACTTGCAGTTCTCCAATATAGAGCTATATGTTGCAGATATTACCGCAATCCTGCTGTCAATTCATTCAGACACTCGCTGTTTTGTTTCGTGTTTATACGAGGTTTTTTTTTTTTTTCGCTCCTTTCAGCCGCTCCATCTCGCCTCTTTCGATCGTTTTAGAAAACACAAGACTCTAGTGCACAGTTCATTAAAGCGGCCCGCCCACAGACAAGTGTCCTGTCAACATTATTGAGGAACCACGGTCAGTGTTTTGTAAGGCGATGGTTTTTTTTTTTTTTTTTTTTTTTTTTTTTTGCTTCCTCCTAAGAGTCGGGTGCTTCCTCAGATGCTTGTAGGGAGATCACGGTTCGTGAGGATAGACGATCCTAAAGTGGTTTAATTCAGCACTATTACACTACCCCCTCCCGTTCTCCACCAGATCATTCACTCCTCATCTCTCCACTTCCCCTGCCCCCCCCCATCCTCTCTCTCTCTCTTCTTCTCTCTGTCTTCTAGAACAGCGCATGGAAAGAGAGAGAGAGAGACAGACAGACAGACAGACAGAGAGAGAAAAAGAATATATGTGTGTGCGTATATGCGTGCGTACATGCATGCGTGCGAGCATGTGTGTGGCTTGGGTGTGTATGTGTGTGGTGTGTGTGCGCGCGCGAGCGCGCGCGTGCCTGTCATTTGATAAGAGCTGTTTTATTTCGAGCTATAAGAATCCGCTGACCGCTGCCAATCCCTGTCAGTAGAAATTTGCCTGATAGTACGTGCACTGTGTATGAAAGTAATGACTGACGTGAGTTGCTTGCGAAGAAAGGTGTCGATTAACCCACTCAGCACGAACCCCCATCCCCTCCCTTGATACACTCACCCACACATCTTACTATCTTTCAGGCTCATAGTCTTCCTCTCCTCTTTTCAAAGCATCCTGAGTTTTATGCACCCCAAATCGTACTCAATACTAAATCTGAACTGAGTTATGCTCATCTTCCCGTTTTGGTTTTTTTCCTTGCAGTACACTTTTTTGTCCCTCGAAGCCCAGAGGAAGGGCCCAGGCGGCCCCATAGACACGAAGTCCTCCTCCCCAACCCATCCGATCTAATTCGGCTTGCGTGTCTTCCCCTCTCCCTCCCCTATCATCTGTAGCTCCATTCGTACTACAGGAGAAAAGCACGTTCACAATCAAAGCACTTTCTTCACACCAGAACCACCAGTCTTTACACCCAACCCCCCTTTTCCTTCCCGCTCTTAGCGACAATTTTTTTCTGCACCCTTCTCATAATTCAGAGCTAATGACTTTCAGAAGAAACTTCCCTGCTAAGTTCATGGCAAACACCCAGAAGCCGATTTGACATTCATCCCTGACGTGAGTAACACATTCCCATTCATCGTTCTCCTCACGCCTCGCTTCTGTTTGCCAAAGACACACAGTGATGACGTTCTTCACATCCCAGCTTGGCGGATTTTCTTCACCTTGTCTTCATCATCCCAGTCACAGAGGAGGTGGCATGGTCACACACACAAAGTAATGTGTTTTTTTCAGAAACTATCCATCACAACTGTCTTCAGTTGTATTTCTTCAGCTTATACACTATAGCTGTGTGTGATTCTGACAGTAGCCTACATAAATAGTATACGGATTATTACTACATCATACAACACTTTTAAATACTTTATTTTCCATTACAAACGCATTGCCTTACATAATTACTTTGCAAACTGGCGAAAAACGTTTGCTGATAAGTCTTAGATTTGTGAAAGAAGTGCAGGGCAAAATACTGGAATTTATAATTTGCTGCAGAGACGTATGTAGTCTGCACAATATAACTATTTTTATTACAGAGCGTCGCAGCTCTCGATGGAGGGTCTACGATCTAAAAGCTGTATCAAATCTGTGTTTCTTGTCTTTCTTGTTCTGTTTCTCTGTTTTCTGTTTCTTCTTCTTCCTTCTTCTTCTTCTTGTAATCCTCGTGTTATCAGTCAAGCCCTTTGTTTTTAAAAAAATACCGATTGTGTTATGCTGTCTTCTGACCATTTTACATTTTGTCACCCTGAAATCCAGAACACGAATTCCACCTAAATATAGTCATATCATCTCTGTGACTATTTTGCTATTTCCCAAATTATGAAAACAGCACAAAAAGTTACAACTAACATCACAATTCGTAGCACAAAATACAAGAACATGAGTAACAAGTAACCTAGTTGTATGTACAATTCAGTGATGATGTACCATTTTGTATATGAGTTACAGGTAACCTGATTCTATGTACACCTCAACGACGATCACTTACTCTGAATACCAAAAATGTGAGTTACAGCTAGTATGGTTATGTGGAAGATTCAGTAACTATATGTCATTCCGATTTCTAAAATTCAAGTCACACCTCATACGGATACGCTTATTAATAAGTGTCTATCCACCACTCTGAAAGCAAGACTATGATTTACAATTGATATATATTAACGTGGACGCCTGATCAATGTCCGTCCTCAGTCATTGAACAATGTATGTCTTGTCCTACAGCGCAGTTTGATGAAGTGAATAATATAGGCCTAACAGCATAATTATATGGCATTGTTCTGTCTCATACGACCAATCAGCTGGTGCTGCAGCTGGGAATCATCGGTGTGGAATGCTGCAGTGATTCATGAGCAGCATTATTCCATCCATTCCAGTCGTGCATAGTTCTCTTTTAAACGGACAATGCCCATACATGTCAAGAACATGACTGTTCTTTCTTGATGCAAGAGCACACACTCCGGGCAGGCTGTGTTTTATTTGAGGTGGAAACGTAAGGTCTGTCCACAGACCTTCCATTCTCCCTCTGCCTGTATTTTTGTTTTATGGTTGACAACATTTTGCCATCGTTTTTATACTCCCATTTCTTACAGAACAGGGAGTACTTTACAATGGGAACGCAGAAATGCTGTCTGTGTGTCTGTCCGTGGTTGAAATGTGTTCCACTCGCTTCAGACAAAACTTCTGGGCCGATCTTTCTGAAAATTTGTAGGTATGTTCATTATGGGTCACGGATAATGCCCGATGTTTTATTTTACCAGAATAGCCGTTACTAAACACACACAAAGAAGAGAGAGAGAGAGAGAGAGAGAGAGAGAGAGAGAGAGAGAGAGAGAGTTAAACTACATGCACTCTTTCAGAAATAGCAGGTTATCTCAGTGACGAAATACATTATGACGCATGTTTGATTGACGCGTTTTTATTTGACAACTCTCTATGAAAGTAGGCTACTGTATTTGACGGACTTGAAAATAGCTTTAGATCTAATAACTGAAGGCAGATCATGGGTATTTTCATAGTAAACATGCTCTTGACATGTACACGCGTATTCAAGATAAACTGGAAGTATGTTTGTATGCTTTGCATCTTGTTTCTTCTTCTTCTTTTTTGGCAAACGTCTCTTGCCATGGAGATTATCGTTACGATTTTGCTGTCTCATTTTGGCCACGCCTCCCATGCCTGTGTTGAACACACATATTGTGAAGTTCCTCGTGCGCAAATCATGCGGCTGTTTCTGAATAAGGTTGATCTCCAGTAATAATGAGAACTGCACAAATAATATGTTGTTGCTGTTCGTGGGTAGCCATGGCTACCACACTTCGATTAGATAATGTGTCTCCAGATGCCCACCACGTTTTCCATTGCATCTGCTCTGTTTTGGTTCTGTCATAAAGCCCATGGGGGCTACCATATCAAAGCATTTGATCGATGAAAGCATTTGAGGAAAAATGGGGGATAACGGGTGCAGAGTAAGAAGACATAAAACAAAACTGCAGGCCAGCCCTGTAATGTTCAAGCAGGTTTTTAAGCGTTGTGATCGTTAGACTGCCGGCAAAACATTTCCTTCTTCACACTGCGAAGTCATCAATATTTTATCATGATTTAAAAGACGTGGCTCACTGTACGTCGGGAAGTCCTTTATCAGTATGTTTCCGTGTTGTTTTGTGAGCTTCCAGTCCGCCTGTCTTTTAAAAGATCAGTTTTAAATCAGACCCATGCTTTTTACCCCCTACTCATGAATATATGTTCTTTCTTCACAACGCCATCATTTGGTGTGTGCTAAGTTTCAGTAGCAGATTGTCGGACCATGAGATGGGAATGGAACAACGGCTTTAAGGTCGAGCTTAAAGAAAACACACGAACCGTCGTCTGCAACTGGCATATCACACCGCAGGAATATGAATGAGCTATAACGCTAGATACAAGTTCATGATGGCTCTTTCCTTATACTAGTGTCTTGCTTTTTTTTCTTAACATCGTTAGGATGAAAACAAGAGTGTTAGCATGGAAGAGAAAAGGCGTGACAAAAAGAAGAAGAGGAATGGAGAGAGAGAGAGAGAGAGAGAGAGAGAGAGAGAGAGAGAGAGAGAGAGAGAGAGGTAGACAGGCAGACAGACAGAGAGACAGACAGACAGACAGACAGACAGGCAGGCAGGCAGACAGACAGACAGAGCAGAAGACAGACAGACTAGAGAGAAGGACAAGGAAACGTGGGAACAGGCGGAAGTATAAAAAGTAAATAGCACAGAGAGAGAGGGGGGAGGGGGGGAGAGGGGGAGGGAGAGAGAGAAGGCGGGGGGATAGAGACAGATGACACACATGCGAAGAAAACAAGGAATGGGTGAACAGATTGAAGAGGTATAAAATAGAAGAAAGAGAGAAAGAGAGAGAGGGAGGAGCAGGAAGAGGAGGAAGAAGGAGGGGGGGGGGGGGAGAGTGTAAGTGAGAGAGCACTTGCAACACTCACTCAGTCCTCACATTGACAAAAACCATCTACCTCCATTTATCAATCACAAGAGAGCCAAAGATGAACCTTCCGAGTAATTTATCGATCTCACATGACAGAGGAAGCGCAGGGACATGAATAATGGAGAAGTATTGTTTCTAGTTATTTGTTTTTCACGGCAATCACCATCCGGTGTGACTTCCCATAATCCCCAAAAGACATGTTAGGATAATGGAAGATCCGTGTTTTCTCAGTAATTTCATTTTTGAAACTCATTCATTTTTTTACTACTAATGAACCACTGCATTGTGGTCCAACACTATCATCAAGATTAAATGACATGTGCAGATCACATATCAGATTACATTGTAAAAGAGTGCGAATGCTGCTAGCTAGCATTTATATTACAAATGTTCTGAGGACAGTTTATTCTGGTGGCATTTCTTCGCTTTATACTCCTTGGCCTGCTAAAGGAAATTCCAGATTATGCCGAAACGATAGTATAAAAATTCATACTGTCCACGTTACGAATCCGTCTATTCCAGTATCTTTCAAGCAGCAGACAAGACCACGTGTGACGATGAATATGTCATGAAATATCGTTTGAAAAACAAAAGTGATGTTAGATGCTTGAAAGACGACTTCTACCTAGCACTAACCACGCTAGGCCTCAACTGAAACTTTTCCAATATGTATTCGATGAATCGAAGGGCACACGAACTGAATAGGTCAGAACAGTTACAAAAGACATATTTGCCTGTAGATGCTATAGAAGAACTTACATCATCAGTGAGCTGCCGATTGTTCAGCGTGAACTTTGGTTTACCTACAATTTCCCTCGTGGTTGAGGAAAGCCTCTTCCATTTCAGGATTGCACACATCAACAGATCTATGCGAGACGCGTACTACTCAAAGCCATCCTGGCGTTTTTAGATCATACATGTTATCTACTCATCACTATGTTTAAAAAAAAAATATCAGTAAGAGGCCAGGCTAGGTTTGAAAAAAAAACATGATTATACCATACAAAAGATAGATTCGAACGTCTCTTCCAGTCAGTAGAAGGGATGCTTATAGAATTTGGTAGATCTTGGTGTCGTACATATATACACTTGAAGTTTTCCATTCCTAGGTGGTATGGCGTGTACGTGATGTGACAGCATCAAGTAGTAGAATTGAACACCTGGCCATGAAATAATATTCATGCAACTTGTCCGCAGAGAGAGAGAGAGAGAGAGAGAGAGAGAGAGAGAGAGAGAGAGAGAGACAGACAGACAGACAGACAGACAGACAGACAGACAGAGACAGAGACATGGAGAGTGACAGAGACAGACAGAGAAAGAGACAGACAGACAGACAGAGCTGTGCTAATTTAGATACACTTGCTTGGAATACCATTGGTGGATGTGATTACATTAGACTTGAAGGTGGGTGTGATATTCCTCTAAGTAATGATTGCCAGAGATTTTCCAACCTCCATTGATTTATTTCCTTCAACAGATCCAGCCAGTTAGCAGTAGAGTGGTTGATATCAAGACAACATGAGACAGGGTTGCACCCTCTTGTGAAATTAAAATTCAATGTTCCTTGGATCAGATATTTTGCAGACTGGATCTCTTCAAATGCCTTTCATTCATGCGATCCAACTGGAAAAGAAACAGCAAGATGAATACAAACGAAAAAAACTTTATTTTATATGTAATGTTCATAAATATTTGGAGTCCTTAAAAAATCATGGAGAAATCGAAGCAGGCTTTTCTCAAAGTACGAGAATAACAGTGAACAACACACACACACACACACACACACACACACACACCACACACACACACACACACACACACACACCACAAGAGACGAAAAAGAGAGAGAGAGAGAGAGAGAGAGAGAGAGAGAGAGAGAGAGAGAGAGAGAGTTTTGTATTGTTTCCATTTAGGCGGCATGAAATCTGAGCTAGCAACGCCCTGGAGGAGAAACAGAATCAAGTCTATAAAACGTCGATTAAAATCGCGTGTCCCCACCTTCACACCACATTCATCACCACAACTCACGCCCTGTCCTGCCTTTTTCATTATACCAGCGGGATACCATCTCAAAGACATTGATCAATGAAAGCAGCTGAGCAAAAATGGGGGACAATGAGTGCAAAGTGAAAAGACAAAACAATCTGCAACCAACGTGATGTAACAGATGATATTCATGCTGGTCTTTAAAAACTGTCACTGTTGATTTGTGCACAGCATTTCATTCTTCATATAGCCACACTGTTGAATGTTGCATGAAAATTGAAAATGACGGATGTTTTTTTTTATTTTTTTTTTTTTTTCCCTCAAGGGATCCGTAGATATTTTCTTGTTTGTTCTGTGTACCTCGTGCCTGCGTGTTCCTGAAATTGTAAGGCTAGACCCACCTCTGACCCACTGTTCGTTAGACGTCTTTTCATCCGGAAACCATCACAAGGTGTCCTTTACATGAGCACTTGGAGTATCACTTCACATCAGCACTGGCCAAGGAACGAGGGCTTTAGGTGCCAGTTGAACAGAATGATTGTACATGGTCCGTCCTCAGGAATTGGCCGCTTCTGCCCCCGGTATGTTCCTCCCTTCCTTTGTGTTTCGTTTCCGTTTCTGTTAAAGTTAAAGCAATAAGAAGCAGCAGGCGGGGTGTCAGTGGATTAATTTTCTGATTTGTCATTCTCTTCTTCTGAAAGCTACTTATCAGTAAGGTTCTAGAGTTTTATGATATTATTCGTCTCATTGCTCCTCTCTCTCTGTGTCTCTGTCCTCCTCTCTCTCTCTCTCTCTCTCTCTCCTCTCTCTCTCTCTTCTCTCTCTCTTTCTCCTTTGTGTCTCTGTCTCTGTCTCTCTTCTCACACACACATACACACACACATCACACGTGCATACATACACACATCACACATGCACACACACACAAACACACACCACACACAACACACAACACACACACACACACACACACACACACACACACACACACACCTCTCCTCTCAAGGACTTTCCTCCACAACTGCCATTCGCACAGAAAAACAATTCGTCTGGGTCTACAACCTTCCTACCGAGGGAGGAGGGACTCAGTTGTCAACAGTTTCCCCCCACCTTTCTCCCCAATCCCTCCAGCCCACTCCTGCCTAAACCCACACAGTAAATAGCCTGACCAACTTCAAGGACAAACTGGCAGCACAGTGCGTGTTCTGCTACTCTTTGAATATCCAACATCTCTAACATCTGTAACACATGAAGTGCTGCTGTGCTGCCATGATCAGCTCACTGACTGAGGGTTGGGAGTCTGAATCCCATCAGACACGTTCGTTGGATTTCACAGTTCCACCTGGCTCCTCCCTGCAGGTGAGTGGCCAGGGGTTCAGATGAGACAACTGGACCCAACCAGTTAATATTCCTATACCTAATGGTTTCCTCTGAGTTTGGTGTTCAAATGTTCTGACTAACATGACAGGTGTCAGATTCGATAAAACGCAAGCAAACAAATACCTCTGTGTGCGTTTATAAATGTACGACAGGAAAAGAGCAGTGTGCCTGCTTAAGTGCCAGACGACGAGACGATGAATGAAAATAAGAAGCACCTAATAAACAGAATTAGAGACACTGTTTATGATTGTTTATTAAATGACAATTATCTACAAACATGCAAAATGAAAAAAAAACTAGTAACCTTAACCCGCTCCTAGCTCTTAAGCCACATTCATTAGATGCCACAATCTCTCTGTCTTTGTCTCTCTGTCTTTGTGTTTCTGTCTGTTCTGTCTGCTGTTCTCTGTCTTCTGTCCTCTCTCTCTCTCTCTCTCCTCTCCCACACACACACACACACACACACACACACACACACACACACACAACACACACACACACAACACATACACAAAGATATATACACAGACACACACACACAGACACAACACACACACACACACACACACACACACACACACACACACACACACACACACACACACCCCCGCCATTACAATTTCGTCCACAGGTATTGAACTGCTCTTATCGGAGACTTGAGTGTTTATGACATGTCACATCTCTGTTTAACAGATGGAACTTCGCATTTTCATAGTATGTCCGGCTACCACTTCAACAAATCTCAATGGGTCGACCCCAATGTGTTTCATTGGGTTTTTTTTCCCCCCATCCATTTCCGGTTCAGAAGTAGACATGTTATGAAGCGCAGTGTTTTCTTCTAATGGACTCACTCTGCAACTACTCTCTTCGGCCAGCAACATTGCTATCCAGCAGTCAAGGTTCTTGCCTCCCATTGCCCCGAACTGCTACTATCTCTGACCGTACGCCCCCTCCCACTCATCTAGTCTCTGGCTCTCCCATCACATCATCTTGATCACGGCCACAGATCTGTAAAACAAACTCCTATCTCCCGTCATGAAACGCTGTTAATAATCTCTCTCTCTCTCTCTCTCTCTCTCTCTCTCTCTCTCTCTCTCTCTCTCTCTCTCTCTCTCTCTCTCTCTCTCTCTCTCTCCCCCTCCCTCTCTCTCTCTTTCTCTCAATTTTCCGTCAAGTGCCATTCGTCTCACAGTTAGAGCTGCCTTTTTTCATTTGGAACATTCCAAAGCTAGGATTCATTTCCAACCCAATGCACTTCTCAAACATGGAGCACATTCTTACTGCATGGTTTAATGCCTTTCTGGCATTTCGGAACAAAAGCACAGAGCAAATGGTAGATATGGTTTTATTTAGTTAATTATTTATTTATTTCTCATTCATTTATATTCAGATTTTGCTGGTTTGTTTCCTTTTGTTTCATCTTCTGTGCACGTCCAGTAAGATTGCTTCGATGCTCCTTTTTTGCTCACAGCCCATTTACAACCACACCCAGACAATTCATTTACAGCCCCAATGGCAGCAGTGCGCAAGGAGCTATGAAGAACAGGTCGCTATTGGGAAACACACCAGAGGATAAGCCGCACCCTTGTCAAGTCATTTTTGTAGTGCTCAGTGACGATTGGTTTCATTCAAAGCATGGGCCGGCATTTCGATTTGGGGTCCTACAAGTGCACAAGGAAACAACAACAAACACAAAAATAAAAGATATCCCTCTGTGAATGCTTAATGATGAAGTAAACAAGCCTGGAATATAAATAAAAGCTACCAACAAAGCTAATAGCATCAAGGTAGGTTGCTTACAACAGCACGCTTAATGACAAAACCCCACAATTTTGACAATCAGACAATAGCAGCAGTAACCTAAGTGTAATCCCTGCTCTTTATAGACATTCGTCACAAGCCATAAAAGTGACAAACTACAGAACAATACGTTGCAATAGCATTTTTGCATTGTCCACAATTTACCCAGCTACTCTCATCTCACACTTTGCGTGTCTTGGACATGTCGCCGTTTACCTGATGACATCTCGCGTGTGCTGAAGTAATGCCATGTTGCCACTTAATCTAATCCCATCGCTTCTGCCGCTGATGTGTTCCTGTATTCTATCACTCCTTGTCTCCATTTCTGTTTCAGAGGCGGTGACAAGAAGCAGCAGATGGAGAGTCCATGGATTCATTCCCCACTTAGTTCATTCTTCAGAAAATTATGTGCAATCCAAACATCAAGATTCATCATCATTCTCATTGCCATCATCTGATCCTCCTCCCCTCTATTTCTCTCTCTCTCTCTCTCTCCTACTCTCTCTCTCTCTCTCTCTCCTCTCTCTCTTCTCTCCTCCTCACATCCTCTCCCTCACCCCTACTCCCCCACTCACACACACACACACACACACACACACACACACACACACACACACACACACACACACACACACATACATACATCGTCTGGGTTTACATTCTTCCTGCTTAGGAAGGAGGGACGTACTTGTCAATAGTTATCCCTACACTTCTCCCCAATTTCTACAGCGCACACCCACCTGAATCCACACAGCAAACAATCTGACCAACTTCAGGGAACAGTTGACAGCCAGATGTG
This sequence comes from Conus canariensis, assembly GCA_033310375.1. Lineage (NCBI taxonomy): Eukaryota > Metazoa > Mollusca > Gastropoda > Neogastropoda > Conidae > Conus > Conus canariensis. The sequence goes on from CM065717.1 coordinate 42,793,358, forward strand.
GACTCTGCTGGTTTCCAGACGCAACAAGAGCTACAGTGCTGTCGTGGTTAGCATTGCAGACGTAGGCTGGGAAGTAGTTGGCCAGTCAGACACATTGGCAGGATTTCTCAGCTATGCCTGACTTCTACCTATAGATGAGTGTGCTGGCCCTTCAGATGAGACAACTGGAATCACAGATTAGTACTGATACATATAACAGGATCCTCTTTGACAATGGTGCTAAGATGTTCTGACCAACATGAAGATGTGCCAGTTTTGATCAAAAGCAAACAGACCAAGTCTTCTGTAGCGAGTTTCTAAGTGCACATAAAGACGCTTTCTGTCTGTTTATTTGCCAGACAAAGAAATATGTAATCGAGATTAAAAACAAAGCTTCCACAAATCGCATTTTGACATGCTTTTGACGATTGTACATTCAATGTCAAAAAGTTACAAACACACAAGACAAAAAATAGCCAAAGCAAAAGAAAACGAAACAAAAACAGTAACCCTGACCCAACCCGTTCTCTCAAACCACATAGCTTAGAATTCACAAATGTTCAACATCACTGTAATTCTGTCGTTTTAGGCTTTGCATGTTTCTGATATTTTATGTCCACATTTCAGTAATAAAACTTTGTATTTGTATACTATGTCCTGCGACCACTTCAACAAATCACCTCGGTTCTGACCCTCATGTGTTTTCTTGATTCATGTAGTCATTGTTGGTTCAGAGACAGACATGTGAAGAAACACAGGGATGTCAATGGTTCTCTCTCCAATCAAGTCATTAATCGGGTACCTTTGCAGCACTTCAGAAAGTCAAGATTCCAGCATTCATGACAATTTCTCCACTGACCCCCTGCCATCTATCTCTTACCATGTGCCCCCCCCCCCCATTCACTTTAAATCCCTGTCATATCCTCTTGACCACGGCCACAGTATATGATTTATGAAGAGAGAGAGAGAGAGAGAGAGAGAGAGAGAGAGAGAGAGAGAGAGAGAGAGAGAGAGAGGAGAGAACGACAATGACAATGACTATGACAATGTGTTAATGTTAGGACTCCAGCCTGTAAACATAGGTACACGTAAACAATGCAGTGGCTATGCAAACAGACGGGTGATAGGAATCAACTTAAATTTGTAGCAATAATTCTTCCCTGCGCCTCAGTGCATAAAAAAATATGCATAGCTACATCACGAATGACTCTGATTTCCTCACTACACAATAAATGTCGGCACTTTACCTCGGTTGACCAGTTAACTTTTAAATGCTTTGATATATATTTATCTTTAAGTAATGCGTAAGCTTAGCATCGAAAGAAAAAATGTGGCTCATCTTCACTATTCTGACAAAATGAGCACTGCGTATCCTAATCTGAATCCAGTGAGTGCTGATCTAAATGTGCTAATGGTTATTATTGGTAAGTAGTGTTCACGGTGTGGAAGTGATTTGAAAGAGCAATAGAATTCAAATCTGTTGCTATCCTTAATCTTGGATTCCCCTGTCTGTTGAAAACAGTCTATCATTCTTTGTTTAGAGAGAGAGAGAGAGAGAGAGAGAGAGAGAGAGAGAGAGAGAGAGAGAGAGAAGAGAGAGAGAGAGAAAAGTCTCTGTCCACCCATCCTCTTCTACTAAAAGAAAAGGTTGATCGCGCACCCTCCCTCCTCAGTGAGGATGACCCAGTTTGTCAACAGTTACTCCCCCCTTTCTCCCCATCCCTCCCAGTCCTGTCCCACCTCAGTGAGGATGACCCAGTTTGTCAACAGTTACTCCCACCTTTCTCCCCATCCCTCCCAGTCCTGTCCCTCCTCAGTGAGGATGACCCAGTTTGTCAACAGTTACTTCCACCTTTCTCCCCATCCCTTCCAGTCCTGTCCCACCAGAATCCCTGCAGCAAACACAGTCTAGCCAACTCTTAGTGACCAGCTGACAGCCCGGTGTGTGTTCTGCCTTTCTCCCTGTCTCCCCCACAACTAACGTCCAGCACACACGAAGAGCCACGCTGGTGCTCTGGTTAGCATCATGGCTTAGAGGTGGTGAGTTTGAATCTCATCAGGACACATTTAGCTGTAGACCGCACTGGGTAGAAACTCAGAGTTCAGTATATTGTGGGCTTCAAAGGGAAGACTGAAACACAGATCCGAGCTTCATTTACTAAAATCGATGCTTGTTTGAGAGTACTGTTTTCTAAGCAACATGTCTCGGATGCCGTAT
>CM065717.1:42800554-42823054 GCA_033310375.1 Conus canariensis
AACACTCCAACAGATACATCCAAACCGAGAGTCGTCTTGCGTTTACGGAACTAATATTGACATAGACAGTGCCTAGTGCTATTTCTCTCCACAAAGCGTAATGGCAATATTCAGTGAAAGTCACTCGGCGTTCTTGTTTGTTAACCTTATCCAGCCCACCATCTCACCATCAGTAAAATGGCCTTGGCACCAAACGGGGTCCTCATTCCACTCTACAGTTCTTTAGAAACGTCTGACAAAAATGCTTGTGTTGAATTTGTTCCTTGCAGGAAGGTGGTTTTTTTCTCTTGGAAAAAAAAAGTCATATATGAAGTATACAGAAATGATTCCATTTCAAAACTTATATGAGATATGTAATCAAAGCATTGCTTTATATGTATATGAAAATTCATGTTTTCAATGCATCTTGTTTAAGAAAACAGTTAAAGGAAAGATGGAAGATGTGTTCACCTATGCACAAAAACTCCTTCTCACTGTCTAAATCTTGCTTGTTCACTCTAACCCATCTACAGTTCCTTCCCTAATCCTGTGTTCAAGTATGTTAATATGTCCGTGATTAAATCAACTGTTCCATTGTTAGACGCTCTTTGTCTTCAATGAAAATGGTTGTCAGCTACTGTGTCAGCTCGATTACTACACTGCCTAGATAACCTGTCAAATGTCTAGGCTGTCTAGCTGTATGATGAAATCGATGACCAGATTGTAATTGGTCTCTCAACTTCTAGACAGTCTAACGTGTACAATGAAAACAGTTACCACTCCCAAGCTTAGGGAATTCAAAGACGATTATCCAAACCATCAGATGGGATGACAAGCAAAGTTCTGAACTCAAATGTTACCTCTAGCAATCATCGGGATATTAGCACTTAATTTACCATGACCGAGATAAAACACACTACCACAAGCTGCGGATAAATCCAACATCTCGTCAGCAATCTCATTCGAACACTCCAATCTCGAGTCTGTCGTGCGTGTTGACGGCATGTCTTGTCGTTGTTTACCAAACGACAGTTCACATGTCCAGATAACCCCTTGTTGCGACACATTACCTTTCTTCCTGTCTATGTGCAACTTTTTTTTTTCACCGCCACCATATCAATTCAGCCTTTGTTTTTAAATTGTGAAGCATCAGACAAGCAACATAGTAGATGCAATGTGAATGGATAAATAAAACTTGCTGACTATATTCTGAACCCGTCATCATGTTTCCAAAAGCCTGGATCCCATTCTGTTCCAAATCTATGCTGTAACTCCAAACACGGTCAGCATACCTCAAGCGATACCTAGCCACCCACTCAACCCTGCCTCCTCCCCCCCCCCTCTCTCTCTCTTAAAACACACACACACACACACACACACACACACTCTCTCTCTCTCTCTCTCTCTCTCTCTTTAAAAGACACACACACACCGTTTCTCTCTCTCTCTCTCTCTCTCTCTCTCTCTCTCTCTGACAGACACAGACAGACAGACAGACAGACAGACAGACACACACACACACACACACACACACACACACACACACACACACACACACATACACACACTCTTTCTCTCCTTCTCTGCAGCCAGACACAGGCCTACATTCAAAGCATGCCATCTTTTCATCCACCCTTCTCTCACAGCCCAACAGATCCCTCCCTGTGTGAGGAGGAGAAGCCCTCGTGACAACTGTCCCCTCCAAGACGGCACAGCAAACACAGCTTGACCGAGTTCCAGAATGAGTTGACAGCCTGGTGTGTGCTTTGTTCCTCTCCCTATCTCCTAAATGTCAGCACACTTCGATATAGTGGATGCTGGGCACCATCATGACAAAAATGTACACGAGGTCTAAGGCATCAAAATGTGAAAGAGTCAACATGTCATCAAGATCTTCATATTCGGTCATTTCCTTACAGTGATTTCATTTACGCTGAAATTTTGCTAAAAAACATTCTCGTCCATTCGTTTGATTCTCTTTCGCTTTCCTATAATTATCTTCTATTATCAGTAATATACAATGTATCTAGTCTTGAAAATGAGCGAGCTATTCGAGCTTTCGAAATTTGAGCATTGCTCAAAAGGCTGTTTAAATACTGAAGGCAAGAATATGTCCACTAATTAATCCTCCATAATCAACCAAGCCCTGTTCATTTGACGACAATGAATAAAATCAATTATGGATCTGAAGCTTAATACGGCCGTTTTATGGATCATAAAAAAAAAAAAAACTAACCGGGGTTGAGGTCTTCAATCAGTTGATGTTCTCACAAGTCTCCACTCCTTGTAATTTCGAGTTGATAAACAAACGATTTTTTTCCTGAGAGAAAGAGGAAGACAATTCAAAACACAAGCAGAGGAAAAAGTTAAATACCAATTTTTTCTGTTTTGTTAACAGATGGGATTATAAATAGTTCTGCGATTCTAATTTGACAGGTTTCATCTCTCTCTCTCTCTCTCTCTCTCTCTCTCTCTCCTCTCTCTCTCTCTTTTTTCATAAGCATGAGAACACTGAGGTAGTGGAGATGTGGTCAGCTGAGTCTGATGCGTGCCTCAGGGATAGGCCTTTGCATACAGTATCTTGGATCCCAGTCAGCCAGGGGAGGGGCTGTGAAGGAAGCTATAGGTTTGGGCTGATCAGACAACCACAGGCGTCCCACACAGTATCTTGGATTCCAGACAGCCAAGGGTGAGGCGGTGAAGGAAGCTATAGGTTTGGGCTGATCGGACAACCACAGGCGTCCCATAAATTAATATCTTGGACAGTTGGAAATTCTAAACGTGAGTATTTGTAAACTGTAAGCCTAAAAATCGCTGTCAGGAGCAATTACAACACACACACACACACACACACACACACACACACACACACACACACACACACACACACACACCGTAGACCCACTCATATACACCCCCACGTCCTCTCTGAGAGAGAGAGAGAGAGAGAGAGAGAGAGAGAGAGAGAGAGAGAGAGAGAGAGAGAGGACATACAAAATCACAAAAAAAGTCCGTGTATGAGAAGCAGGTCGAGTTTCAGCAAACTCTTCATTTTTATTCGACAGTGCACAATCGTTATTTCATCAGTCAAATACGCTCTCAGACTCTACATCATTCGCCACTGAATGACAAGAAAACACAACTTGTAAACAATGACACTGACTATTCGCCCACCTCTACGTCCTTTCAACTTATCCCCAGCACGCTTTCCGCCAGACCATTCATATTGGACATGAAAAAGTAAAGCCAAAGAGGTGAGAAACCCTCAAGCGAGCTATCAAGCCGACGTAAGCTCCCCCTCCCCCCCCCCCCCCCCCCCCCCCCCCCCCCCCCCCCCCCCGGCGTAGCTAGCCAAACGAAAATATAAAGAAGATTTAAAACCGAACAAGAATGATGTTGGAAGGACACTCGTATGTTCATGTACTCTCGTAAACACACGCTCCATTCAAAGTTTGAATATGAAAATAATTAAATCACACAATAAAAAGAACACCGTTCAGTCTCATAATGATAGGACAGAATTTAGCAGCGTAATGAAAGAACGTCATTGAATGGGATGATGAGAGGAGTGTATAACACCCTCATTGTTCAGTCACATGACCAGGGTTCGACCCGTGGTCGTGTGCACTGAACTCCAGTTCACCCAGTAGCAACACCACCGCTGAAGAAGACGGACGGAGGTCTGTCGAAAGCTCCAAGTAAGTGCTATTCCTAGCTGAGTGACCTGTTTAAATCCGGTAGTCGTTATGATGAGAGGAAGTTGTAGGGGACAGGACGTCGTTAAACGTTATAATGAAAGGACGAGATTTTGCGTGATAATGGAAGGACGTCATTAGTATGATAATGGGATGAAAACATACAATGTCAAAATGGGAAGAAAACAAAGCGTCATTATGGGTGAAGAAGGGAGAATAGGACAGAACTCGGCGAATCTCGTAGCGTTATATACAACAACTTAGATTGCTATTTTTAGCGTCTTTTTCATCTAAACTTATGTTGATCTTCGATAGTAGAAGGGTGAACGCTATCATAAGAAATGCAAGGTCGAAAAGGAAATCTTTTCTAAACGTTCAGTCGCACACCCCCCCCCCCCCCCACCCCCCACACTTCCTGCTTATGCTACGCACTAAAAATAACAACGCCCTGTCACTGGTAGAAGGTGCCAGTCGGAATCTTTACCCTGTTTAAGAGCGTAACTGTAGTCTAGCAAGCCGAGTGACCCGTTTTGAAGTTCACCATAAAATACAACATTCAGTGGGATTATGAAAGATGAGAGGACGCCTTTTGCTAATAATGACATCACGCCATTTGGCTTGATAATGGGAGAATATCATTTATCGTGATAATGAAAAAAAACACACAAAAAACGGCAGTGAATGTGATAAAGATCGTCGTTCAGGATGAGAAGGAAGGTGTGTCATTTGTCATGTAAAGGAACAGGACATGACATAGTGTGAGAACGAAGGGACGTCATTGAACGTGAGAAGGAAGAGACGTCATTTGTCATGAGAAGGAACAAGACATGACGTAGTGTGAGAACGAAGGGACGTCATTGAACGTGAGAAGGAAGAGACGTCATTTGTCATGAGAAGGAACAGGACATGACATAGTGTGAGAACGAAGGGACGTCATTGAACGTGAGAAGGAAGAGACGTCATTTGTCATGAGAAGGAACAAGACATGACGTAGTGTGAGAACGAAGGGACGTCATTGAACGTGAGAAGGAAGAGACGTCATTTGTCATGAGAAGGAACAAGACATGACGTAGTGTGAGAACGAAGGAACCCCATTTAATGTGCGAAGGAAGGGCCGTCATTTAGCGTGAGAATAATGGGACGACATTTTGAGTGAGGTGAAAGGGGAATAATCTGTTGTGCGAGGGAAGGTACGTCATTTAGCGTAAGGCTGAAGCAACGTCGTTTAGCACAACAAAGAAGGAGAGTCACTCCGTGTTGAAATAAAAAGACGGCACTCAGCGTCAGATGGAAGTGACGTCATTCAACATCAGAAGGATGGGTGTCGTTTAGCGTCAGAAAAACGCCATCTTGGATGATAATAAAAGAGCGACAGTCAACACAGTAAGGAAGGGATGTTATTCAGCGGGGTATGGAAAGTAGTTTATTCAGCATGATAAGGAAGATAACCCATGCGAGAAAGGGACTCTTTTTATGACGGTCAAAGGTAATCGTGCCGAATGACAAGGAAATGAAATGTTGATTTATTTCCACACATTAAATTAAGCTACACAAGAACAAATTGCACAGAAAACACGAATGAAAGACTTAATAAATCGCATATAAACACTCAGTTCCAAACCACACTGTTCCCATCAATGAACACACAAACACCTCACAAAAAGCCTTGTTTTGACAGCATTTAGTGATAATATGATTCCACTTTAACTGAACACAACATGCTCTGGCATTCAGGTGTCATGTGTAGTTTTATGCGCACAAGCTATTTTTCTATATACAATGTTCCCTTTGATAATTATCCAGGCTATTATAACATCCAGACGTACAGTGTAATGACATCCAGACTTTCACGACATCAAGCTTTTATTTATTTGATCATCATTATTTTTTTGCGTCAGATTTTAAATGACAGCTATGGTCACGTGTTCAATGTTGCTGATTTGCATATCTGGAAAAAAAATGACTATTTGACTGTGATGCGGGTAAGCACTGGTGAAAGACATATCAAGAGGTGTTTCTGCACTGGATGTCTCGGGAGTGTGCTATCGTTTGGACCGACTGATGTAGTCCCACAGTCTGGACAGCAGAGGAGAGGAGACAGGAGGGGGTGGGGCTTGACCCACACGCCCCTCGAACACAGGATTAGGGTATTTGACCTCCGACCTGCTGTGAGGCCCAGCGTCCCGGCGCACGCCTCCCCAGTCACAGTCTGAAGTCACCACTGTCACAGCCTCACAGGGCAGCAGTTCTGTGTCCGAGGTCAGGTCGTCTGCCGTGGCCCCCAGCTCTGCGGCCAGGAGACGGTCCGGTTCCCTCCTGCAGGGAGGATCAGAGGCTGGGAGGATGGGGCTGGGGAGGCGGTACCTGGACAGCCACCCGTTTTCACAGGTACCCGGGGTGGAGGAGGAGGTGAAGTCCCTGGGGGCCAGATTGGCGCGGCCACCTTGGCTGCAGGGCCAGAGTTTTTCGTAGCGGTGATGCTCGTGGCCCGGGGCGTGTCTGATCTTGGGTCTGTTGCGCTGGGGCTGGGGCTGGGGGTCGGGGTCCTGCCGGGCGTGCCCGTTACTTCGTTCCTGCATCTCGTACTCGTAAGGCCCCAGCCCGTTGGAGGAGGCAAGGGGCTGGGGGTTCAGGGTGCTATAGTGCGAATGGCCATCCACGATTTCGCTGTATTCCGGATCGTTACTGTCGCCACGGGCCTCTCCCCACTGACCTTCACCTTCAGGCTGCCACTGATGGGTGGTCTCTCCGCAGTCGCACTGCACGGGTCGCGCTAGATTGTAGCGAGTGGTGTCCCTTGCCGCACCGTTGCTCTCCCCTGGCCAGGTGTGTCTTAACAGGGGCAGGCGCAGCCAGGCCAAGGCGGGCAGGAAGTAGGCGGGGGAAGCGAAGGCTGGGGGACCCGAGGGACGAGGCCGGTGCTCGTCCTCCGTGGGCGTGGCCACGTACTGTGTCTGCTCCAGCAGGCGACACACCGGCGACCGGTCGAAGCGGAAGTCGGAGCTGGCGTCCACCACCCTGGGCTGTGCCAGGAAAGAGTCAGAAGTCTGGCTCTCCACTAGAGGACCTCCCGCCCAGCTGCTGGCCGCGCTTTGAGGGGGTTTGAAGCGGTACCCAGATCCCGACACCCGGTACATGCTCCTGAAACATTCCAGACAACAGTCACACAATTCTGATGCATTACAGTTTTCGTTTACGTTTGATATTCAAAACAGTTTGGGATTCGACAGCAGCAACCCACATTTTGTAGTTCTTTGAACATTTGAAAATGCCGTTAGCAGATTAGCGTTTGGTAGCTTATAGAAATCAAAATATACGACATGCATCAGAATTCTTGTCGAGATGTGCCATGTCCACAGGTCCCAGCTTCTTCCTGATATGCATTGATAGGAACTCGGACATTACCACCTACACTTCTTTATGTTCATGTGTGTGGAAGCACGTCTACGACCAGAAAGTGAGTATGACAGTAGTGATTATAATTAAGTAGCCGATTATGCCAACGATGATGGCGATGGCAGTATTGGAGATGATAACTGTGGTGATGGTGATGACGACGACAACGACGACTACGATGATGATGATGATGATGATGACGATGATGTCGACGATGGTGGTGGTAGTAGTGGTGGGAGGGTGTGATAATGATGATGCCTATCATGATGGTGGTGACAATCACAAGGAAGATAGCGTCAAATATAAGGACAGATACCCTAGAGATTTAAGTCTCATCCTCGATCATAGACACTGTTGTTGCACCTTAAAACGTTAAATTGAATCACCTGTAGCTGGTCATCTCGTTACACCTGGAACATCAGATATGAAATCTAAAGTCTGATTTAAGTAGATCACCTTCAAAAACCACCTTGTGCACTGAAAACGTGGTGCAGTAATCTATTTCTTGTGAAGCAAAGGCTGGTGCTATTCCTTGTGAGGCATGGGGTAGTGATATATAGGCTATTCGCTGTAGGCAAAGAGCGGTGCTATAAGCTCTTCCTTGTGGGACAAAGGATGGTGATTTGCATGAAGACCTGTTGGGCAATGTAAGGCCAAGTGGGACAAGAGGTGGTAATCTAATCCAGTTTAATCAGGGGTGAATGGGTTTGATTTAACTGAGTCCTTCCATCCTAAAGGATGTGTTTTTTAATCCCAAGCTTATGAGGCAAAGGACGATGATTTAACCCTGCCTCTGGCTGACTTGTGATTCAATCGAGGTCTTGTGGGTCACAGAGGTGGGACTCATTCCAGCTTCGAGAAATATGGTTCGGTGATTTAATCCAGACCTTGTGCGGTAAAATATGAAGATGTCTGCCAGCTGAGATGGCCAAAACTCCAATGAACACACACACGCACACGCACACACACACACACACGCACACCTCAAACGCACTCAGGTACACACGCACGCAAACACACACGAGAGCGCACGCGCACGCTCACTCCCGCGCGCGCACACACACACACACACACACACACACACACACACACATACACACACAAACACACACACACACAGAACTCGCATGCACGCACGCGCACGCAATCACGCACGAACGTACGCGCATGAGCTGGTTCCCATGCGCGCGCGCACACACACACACACACACACACACACACACACTCTGAGGCAACACTTCCACAACGCAGGAACTGACTTTTTGTGTGGACGGCGGTAGTTCTTGTACAGCACGAGAGCCAGCAGCAGCAGCAGCAGCAACACCACCAGGGCCAGAGCAGGGATGACCCACTGGAGGCCTTCCGGGGTTAAGGCCATCTCCTTCACCTCCCCGTCTGCAACACAGAAAGGGAGGAGTCTGTGAGCAGGGCAGTGGGCAGAATGCAGCTTCTGCAGGGCGATGTACTGCGACACACTGAGGGGGAATAGGCAACACGTGCAACATAGGCACAGCAAGCACGACTATGAAGATCATATGAATTGACTTTAGCAATAGTAAAATATTGTTACCGAAATGCTAATAATTACATAAATACACACATTTTCAGATTTGAACCCTGCCATTTACTCTTCAGACTGAACTGTACGAATTTAGTCAAAACAGCAAATTTTCAAAATATTTTCCGTGAATATAAACTGGAAAAATCATTGTGCGTGGAGTCTGCAATAATATGGCTCAGCATGGATGTCGAAATATCATCGCCAATGTCATTTGAACTACCATTAATGCATCTCATTTCTTTGCATTTAGTTTCTCGAGTTCATCTATCCATGGACGTATAAACAAGATGGCGTGGGGGGAAGGGGGGAGGCAAGGGGAGATAAGATAAAAAGAAGGAGAGCTTGATTGATTGATTGATATATATATAACCTATATTCACAAAGATAAAGATTATATATCAGTCAATCACTCAAGCTCTCTCTCTCTCTCTCTCTCTCTCGAGAGAGAGAGAGAGAGAGAGAGAGAGAGAGAGAGAATTTCCAGTTTGCTTTATCAATGGGGTGTCATTGTGTGTGGACTACTCCATATACATCCTGTTTTGAGATCAGACTGCGCAGGATTTACAAAGGATGCATAAGTAAATTAATCACTAAGATCAAAGGATTTACGACGAGGGTCTGATGGAAATGACTTAGCAGATGTCTGACCTGAGCATTAGCCCAACGCGATTGTCAGACTTGGGTACCTTCCTAACATTGTCTGTGCCACTAAGAGAGAGAGAGAGAAGAGAGAGAGAGAGAGAGAGAGAGAGAGAGAGAGAGAGAGACAGACAGACAGACAGACAGAGACAGACAGACAGACAGAGAAGAAGAAGAAGAAGAAGGAGGAGGAGGAGGAAGAGGAGGAGAACAACAAGAAGAAGACGACGACGAAGGAGAAGAAGAACAACAACAACAAAGAGGAGGAGGAGGCGGAGGAGAGGGAGGAGGAGGAGGAACAACAAGGAGGAGGAGGAGGACGAGGAAGAGGAGGAGGAGGAGGAGGAGGAGGAGGAAGGGAAGGCAAATATAACAGTAAAATATCTGGAAAAGAGACGTAAACATGCAGAGAAAAAAAATAGTAATACTAGTCAGATCTTGCCCCTTTTTTCCTACGTAGCATGTAATCACAATAAGTGAGAGTGCAGTGGGAACGGAACGTTGAGGTGCTGACAACAGGAAGTTGGGGTAGCGGTGGGGTGGCTGTTGCGGTCTCAGGAATTCCAAATCACTGCACCAGTGCATAAGGCAAGGACGAGTCATATTGCGATCATGGTGGATGAGCATGAGCATTGAAATGTGATTGCTAGGGCAAAGTGCCTGTCCGACGGGGCTGTCGCGCAGAAATGGACCGCAATGGAATTATCTCCCTTTATCTACTTCCCATTCTTGTCTCCGCGCATTGAAATTTGCTTCAACAGCTGTGATTTTTTTCCCCACATTCAGGCACGACATCAGGGAGGTGTTGGGAAGTGAGGGTGGGTGGAGACTGAGCGAACGGGTGAGCGAGCTGGGGGAGAGAGAGAGAGAGAGAGAGAGAGAGAGAGAGAGAGAGAGAGAGAGAGAGAGAGACAGACAGACAGACAGACAGACAGAGACACAGAGAGAGGAGACACACAGAGAGAGGGAGAGAGGCAGAGACAGAGCGAGAGAGAGAGATAGAGAGAGAGAGAGAGAGAGAGAGAGAGAGAGAGAGAGAGAGAGAGAGAGAGAGAGACAGGGTGCTAGAGGAGGAGGGAGGGGAGGTTGGGTCTGTGTGGGGAAAGGATTAAGACGTGGATAACACTGGATGTCTGAGCTACACTTTGCCCAACACACTGATCAGACTTGGGTACCTACCTAACATTGACTGCACGACTAAGAGAGAGAGAGAGAGAGAGAGAGAGAGAGAGAGAGAGAGAGAGAGAGAGAGAGAGAGAGAAAGTGAGAGTTCAGTTTCAGTTTGTTTTTATCAAGGTGTCTGTCTGGACTAGTCCATACATGTTACGTTTCAAGACAACAGTGGACAGGATTTAACAATGGATGGATAATGACTTAATGACTTAGATGAAAGGATTTACCGAAGAAGGTCTCATGGAATCGAATAAGCAGATGTAAGACCTGCGCATTAGGTCAGCGCTCTGTCAGACTTGGCTACCTACCTAACACTGTCTGCACCTTTAGTATATATATATATATATATATATATATATATATATATATATATATATAGAGAGAGAGAGAGAGAGAGAGAGAGAGAGAGAGAGAGACAGGGTGGTAGAGAGGGACACCTAACACTGTATATATATATATATATATATATATAGAGAGAGAGAGAGAGAGAGAGAGAGAGAGAGAGAGAGAAGGTGGTACGGAGGGGGGTGGCAGGCTGGGTCAGTGTGGGGAAAGGATTTAAGATGCGAGTAACACTGATCTGACTTAACGGATGTTTGAGCTACACTTTGCCCAACACACTCGTCAGACTTGGGTACCTACCTAACACTGACTGCACGACTAAGAGAGAGAGAGAGAGAGAGAGAGAGAGAGAGAGGACGCTTGACGCGCGCTTTCACGCCGCGACATTTATTGTGGGGCCCTCGGCCCGTCCACAGGAGTACGCAACATACATTACAACATGACAACAACAAAAACATTGATTGAAACGTTGATTGTAAAATATTTTGTTTTCTGTTTAGAATTTCTATTTTTCCTATATCGTCAATATTACTATTACATATGGGTTTCTCTCGTTTTTAAGGCATAGAAGATGTACATTGCAATATCTCTTATGATTTCAGTGTTATCGTTTTGTAGCAGACTTTCCAGTGTGATTGCGTTTCTATTACTAAAATGTTTGAAAATGTATTTTGTTCGCAATTGCCTGTAATTGGGACACCACATTAAGAAGTGCATTTCTGTTTCTACTGTTGGGCAGAAGGGGCATGTTGTTATAGCTTGATTATCTATATATTTTTTATTGCCATGCAGTTCGTTTATTCCTAACCGTAATCTTGTCAATGCTTTTCTAAACTTCGCGATTGTGATTGCGCGAAAGTATTCTTCAGTTTGGTGAATAGTTTTAAATGTATGGTATGTTGTAAATCGTTCACTATTCGCTATTTTGTTATGCCAATTCTGTTTGTAACAATCTATGATTCTTTGTTTTAGTGTTATGATAAATCTTTGCTCGTTTTGTACGCCTTCATTCAACCAGACTTCAGAGAAGCCATACATATCCAAACAGCGTTTAATTTCCAGCGCCCAGTTCTGTGGTTTGTCAATTTCTGTTTTTTCTCTTTCATATGCTTGTCTAGGTATCCTGTCTGGAGTCATCTTCATTATTTTGAACCAATATCTGATTGCTTTTATTGAACTATCTATACTCATCGGATATCTTCCTAGTTCTCCGTATACTAAGTTGTTTGGCGTTTTTCTCCCTACCCCCATGTATCTTTTACATGCGAATAAATGTATATTTTCCACCGCTGAATAACGAGTCAAACCCCATACTTCTGCTGCGTACAGTAGCAGTGACTTGACCTGTGTATCAAATAGCTTAAAAAATATATTTATATCTAAGTGTCCTAAACTATACATTGTTTTCATTATTTCACCTATTTTCCCTTTCGCCCTTCCTGCATATTCTGAAAGTGAAATATCTACTGAGAGTTTAGTCGTTAGAGTAAAACCTAAATATTTGTAGCTATTTACTACCTCAATTTCTTCCCCTTTGTAATTCCATTTTTCTAGTCTGCCAAGGTATCCTCCTTTTCTAAAGACCATGATTTTTGTTTTTTGGAGATTAACCTTTAGTCCAATGCGGTCCGAGGCTTCCTGTAGGTTCTTAATTTGGTTTTGCAGACCTGCTGGTGTTCTTGATATTAAAGCTATGTCATCAGCGAATAGAAGTGAAAATATTTCTGCCTTTCCGGGTACGAATTGATATCCGTGTCTTCCTTTAGCTGTGACATTGTCTGCAACTTCTGTAATTAGTAATGAAAAGATTAGGGGGGACAGTAAGCACCCTTGTTTCACTCCTGTGTGACATTCAAAGAATTCTGTTAGTTCAGTTCCATGTCTTACACATGCTTGTACTGTTTTATAGATAGCTTTTAGCATGTTAAGCATCTTCGTAGATATTTTGTGTTTCTGTAGGATTTCCCAGAGTTTTTCTCTATTTACTGTGTCAAACGCTTTCTGATAATCAATGAAGGCTACATACAATTTACTTCTCCTTCTGCCGTATAGGCAGTTACTTATCATGGATGTTAGTGTGAAGATATGATCTACTGTTGAAAAATCTTTCCTGAAGCCTGCCTGTTCTTTGCTAATTTTATTTTCTGCTTCTGCCCAATCATATAGTCTTCTGTTTAATATTGCTGTGTAGATCTTGCTTATGATGCATAATAAGGATATTCCTCTATAGTTTCCTGGATTCTGTCTATCTCCTTTCTTGTGTAGTGGTATAATCACTGCCCTTGACCATTCTATGGGGAAGTAGCTATCTTGGTATAACTTGTTGAATAATTTCGTTAAGAATGGCACTATATTTTGTCCTATGGTTTTAAGAAATTCAGGAGGGATTTCATCAATACCTGGTGATTTGCCTTTTTTTAATTTTTCTGTAGCTGATCTTACTTCATTTTCGGTTATCTCTTCGTCTAATTCTTGTACTTGAATTTCGTTTAACACTTCTTCTTCTTCTTGTGGTCCTTCTTCTCTATCGTTTAGTATTTCTGTGTCATGTGGATTCAAAATGCTTTCGAAATGCGTTTTCCACTAAGTAATATTAATAGATGGTAATGTGTTCTTCTTCCTTCTAACACTTTTTATGGTGCTCCAGAACATTCGGCTGTCCTTGCGATTTTGTACTAGTGTGTCGTATGTTTGCTTTTTATACTGTTTTTTCTTTTCTCTAATTATTTCTTTGTATACTGCTCTTTTATTCCTGTAAGCCTCTCTCCTTACTTGATAAATGGTTGGGTTTTTATCCTTTTTCGTCCATGTCAGTCTATTGAGTGCTTGTTTTGCTTCTTTCTTTTTGATTTGACATTTTTTATCATACCAGCTGCTTGTAGTCTTACATTTTCCTCCTATACCTATTGTTCTGTACATGTCTTTCCCTGCCTCTTTTAATAGCTTATTAAATCTGTCTATACTCGTGTCTACATCTCTCTCTATTTCTTCTGTTATTTGCGCCATTGTTTGTTTTGCCTCTTCCGATTCTATGAACTGGACATACTGTTGTTGTTTTGTGGGATCCCACTTTAGTTTCTTCACGTAAGATTTCTTGCCCTCGTTCTCTTGTGCGTTAGACAGTGTACTTTGTAATTCCATCATAATAGGCATATGCTGAGCTTCAACTCTCTCTACTATCTGACACTTATTCACATTTTCTAACAGTTCAACAGAACATATATAGTAATCTATAATACTGTTACCCCTTTCGGAATAAAACGTGTATGCATCGTCGAACTTTCCCATACAAAGACCATTTAGTGGCGTTACATTAAATGTTATACAAAATTCTATTAGTTTCTTGCCAAAACCATTTGTGTGGGGATCTTTAGACCTACGTGCATACACGTCCTGTTCTCTTCCTGTAATCTCATTTTCATCATCGATACTCAAGCTCCATTCCCCAATACGAGCATTAAGATCTCCTCCAATGATGTAATGGAAGTTGTTTCCTTGTTCTGTCTGTGCAAATATATATTGTTCAATTAGTTCTAGTGTGCATGAGTAATCTTTGTCAGAATAATATCGACTATCTACTGGATGTACATATGTACCTAAAAATAAAATATCTTTTTCACAATGCAATAGACTTTTCATTAACTTCACACAGAGTACATTTTCCATGTCAGTATTTATCAGCTGGACATATTCAGATAACTCTTTTTTTATCAACAGGATTGTTCCCCCCGAGGGTCTTCCCATTCTAGTAAATTTGACCGCTGGACAATGTAATTGCAAAAACTCCTGGAATTTTAATTCGAAATCAAAAAATTTAGAAGTAAATGTTTCTGTTAAACAGCACAGATCAAAAGATGTGATAAATTCTAAAAAGTCTGGTTCCGTTAACTTATCTAATAATCCCCCCACATTCCAGCATACAAAGGATAGGTTTCTTTTTCCACTCTCATCTTCCTTTCTTCTTTCATTCCCACTCGCTCTCTCTCTCGTTCCCACATTCATGTCGTATTCTGGTGTCTTTTCATTGTTCTCTTGAGTTCGTGTGGTCTGTGGTGCCTGTGTACGGCCGTGGCCTGCCCTTCATTTCTTACCTTTTCCTTCCTTCGTAGTTGAATTCGTGCGTGTGCTACTTGTTGTTTTGCTGGGTGCCTTCCTGCTACTGGTGTGTGAACGTAAAGTTTTGTTTGTTTTGCATTGTCCTCCCTTCTCTCCCTCCTCCCCACCAGCTCTGCCCCCCTCCTCGCTGTCCGTCAACGCTGTACTACTGCATTGAATTCGCACTGTTTCGTCCAGAGTTGTTTGCCGCGAGCCCCCACCCCTGTCCAACCTCTCCCTTTCTCCCTCTGCTAGGCTGGCTCTGTCTTGTTTACCACATGTGACCACTTGTCTGTCGCGCCGCGGGTATGGTGTTGTGTCAATTGTCGCCTCGCCGACCACCGCGCGCGCTGCATCTACGCCAGACCTTGACCCCGGTGGGTCCCAGAAGGGTTCTGATTGGTCCTTGGGTTTGTGTTGGTTTTTGGATGTGTGTGCGGTGACCTGTGTGAGCACGTGGTTACTGTCTGAACTTGGGAGCGGGCTGACACGTGTTTCTGTGTTGTGTGTTACATTCATGCCTTCATTCTTGCTTTCCTCAGACGCACCCCCTCTCCCATTTCCCCTCTCCTTTTCTCCCCCCACTGACACCTCTCTATTACCCTCTGCTCTATCTCTCTGTTTTTTGGGGATCTGCAGAGGTTCCAGTACCCTGTCCCAATCAACCCCTGATCTCCCTCCTCTCTCTCCTCCTGCCTCCCTCCATGCCATCAGATTTTCACTCTCACATACACTCCCTTCTCCTGCCTCACGAGAGAGAGAGAGAGAGAGAGAGAGAGAGAGAGAGAGTTCATTTTCAGTTTGTTTTTATCAAAGTGTCTGGACTAGTCCATATATGTTACGTTTGAAGACAACACTGCACATGACTTAACAATGGATGGATAATGAATTAATCACTTAGATGAAAGGATTTAATGACGAAGGTCTCATGGAAGCGAATAAGCAGATGTATGACCTACGCATTAGCTCAGCGCTCTGGTCAGACTTGGCTACCTACCTAACACTGTCTGCGCCTCTAGGAAAGAGAGAGAGAGAGAGAGAGAGAGAGAGAGAGAGAGAGAGAGATAGGGGCGGGGGGGGGGGTGGGCGGGGGGGGGCGGAGAGAGAGAGACGGACAGACACAGACACAGAGATAGATAAAGAGACAGAGACACACAGAGAGAAGAAGAAGAAGAAGAAGAAGGAGAAGAAGAAAAATCTGAACGGTGAAAATAACAATATCTACAAAAGACAACGTAAACTAAAATAGTGATAATAGTTTGGCCTTGGCCCTTTTCCCCCGCAACAATAATCAAAATAAGTGAGAGTGGCGTAGGAATGGAATGTTGTGGTGCTGATAGCAGGTTTAGGGATGGGGTGGAGGCTCCGTTCTCAGGAATTCCAATCATTGCACCGGCACATGAGGGAAGAGCGAGCCATGTGGCGATCATGGTGGGGATAAGCATGAGCATTAAACTGTGATTGTTAGGGCAAAGTGCCTATCCGAAAAGGGCTGTTACGCAGAAATGGATCGCCATAGAATTATCTGCCATTATCCACTTCCCATTCTCCGTTTTCACGAATTGAACACTGCTTCAACAGCTGTGAATTGTGCACATTCGGGCAGGACATCAGAAAGGTGTTGGGAACAGGATCGGTGGGTGGGTGGGGAGTGTGTGGCAGAGAGAGGAGAGAGAGAGAGAGAGAGAGAGAGAGAGAGAGAGAGAGAGAGAGAGAGAGAGAGATACAGCAAAGAAGAAGAAGAAGAAAAAGAAGAAGTAGGAATAGGGAAGGCAAAAGCAACGAAAAGAACAACAAAAATGTCCACAATAGGCAACGTAAATATGGACCCCCCCCCCCCAAAAAAAAAAAAAAGAAAAAGAAAAAAAAAAAAAAAGAAAAAAAAGTGATCCTCGTCTGATCTTGTTCTTTTTTGCGCGTAACATAAAAAGAAATGGAGTGAGGGGGTGGTTTAGGAGTGAAGTGTGGTGTTGCTGGTAATGAGAGAGTGTGGGAGGGGGGGGGGTGGAGTGTGGGGGGGGGGGGTATCAGAAATTCAACGTCGTTGTATTGTCGCATGGAGGAGGGGCGAGCTGGCCATGCAGCGACCCTGGTGGACGAGCGGTGTAATGTTGTTGTTGAGAAGACAAAGTGCCCGGCTGACAGGGGCTGTCATGCACAAATGGACCAGCATAGATTTATCTCCCATTATCCACTTTCCATTCTCGTTTTTGATCATTGCCAACTGGTGCAACGGCTGTGATTTCTTTTACATTCAGGCAGGACATTGGAAAATTGGGGGGGAGCAAGAGAGAGAGAGAGAGAGAGAGAGAGAGAGAGGGAGGAGGGGGAGGAAGAGGAGGAGGAGGAGGAGGAGGAGGAGAAGAAGAAGAAGAAGGTGTCTGTATGGTTGAAGGAAAGGAGCAAGACGGAAGGTAGGAAATAATTCGAACGATTATATTTGAGGGACTCAACAATTGAAGTAATTGCAACAGTAAAGGAGTTAAAACGATCGCACCTCCCTTATTCAAACTCAGCACTCCGAAAACCCAGTATATCGGACTGTAAGAGAGCAAAAGATATGGACAATGCTCTCTCTCTCTCTCTCTCTCTCTGTCTCTCTCTCTCTCTCTCTCTCTCTCTCTCCCTCTCTCTCTCTCTCTCTCTCTCTCTCTCTCTCTGCATGCGAGCACACGCATACATGTCGTTGTCCATTAAATAGCTCTTTAACCTGGTAGTGTAATGTAGAAGCTGTCACCCACAGGCCGTCATTTATAGATCATTCACATTTTGTCAGCCAGTTTCTGCTAAAAGACCATATCTATTCTTTCAAGTTCTGCTCGCACCTAAAGCTCCTGCTCCATAGCTGTCGCTTCCAATGATGATGTGAAGGACACCACATAATGGTGATCAGACGAGAGAGTTCTGAATGACAATGGGGAGGAGGGTTTGTGTACCAGCCTTTGGCTCACAAGAACATACAGTCACAAGGCGCACATAACAAAGAAGAACACATTCCTGAATCCCAACAGGAAACAAAATCCAACGATTCGTTGATTCCAATTGTCGAAAAGCATTTAACAATGTGGGTAGTGCGATGGATGAACTGTAGTCAACAAACGTACGTTGATAGCTTCTTAAAGCCTCCTGGAAAATCATCTGTTAAATCATGCGAAGCTGCTGTTTGTTTTGTCTTTTCACGCTGCACTCCATGTTCAACATGTTTGCTCAACTGCTTCCATTGATCAATGTTTATGATATGATGACCCACTGGGGTAATGGAATAGCCAGGACGTGGCATGAGTCTTGATGATTAATGTATTGTTAAGGTGGAGACTCGAGGTGTTAATCACGGTGTAAACGACGTGATTCTGCTTTGCCCACAACACACTGTTAGCTCAGGTCTCATGCTGTCTAAATAAAAAAAAAAAAAAAAAAACTAATATTCTCTCTCTCTCTCTCTCTCTCTCTTCTCTCTTCTCTCTCTCTCTCCTGCACTTTGTTCGTGATATTTCTGTCTCATCTCATCTATATTTTTTCTGTTGTCTGTCTATCTATCTATATCTGTGCTTCTATCTACCGTTTGGTGTTCTTCCTTCTGTCTTATTTTCACTCTTTCTTCGTCTTTATTGTCTTCTTTCTATAAATATTTTTTTCACCTCTTCTTCCTCTTAAGCCCAATACTTCCCTTCTTTTTTTTCTATCCCTGGTGCATAGCCTATCATTCACGGCAGATGCACATGGGTTATATACAATATCGAACTAATATCTTAGGTGGTGGTAATGTCTCATCTGAGGGTACCACAGTGGACAAAAGGTCAGCGGATGGCCGCTCCGAAGCGCGAGAAGCGGCCTAAAAGGAGGGTGATGGAGACAGGTACGGCAGTTTGATGGATGGGCGAGTGAGGGACTCTAGTGAGGGTCCGTTGTGAGGCGGCTGGATTGGGATCCGGAGAGGGGGAGGGGGGGGGGGGAGGAGGAGGGGAGGGGGCACAAAAGAGAGCGATGGGTGTTAAGATCTGCGTGCAGCGGAATGGAATTATGGCTTAGTTCTGCCTGTTGTCGCGCCGGCATATTGTGCGTGGCTCTGGAGCAAGCTGTTTAATAACTTGTATACATTCAGGCCCCCTACTCTCTCTCTCTCTCCTCTCTCTCTCTCTCTCTCTCTCTCTCTCTCTCTCTCTCAACCGCTTCCTGTTTAGCTTTAACAAGTGATTGTGAACTGTTTGCTGATGGCATGGTAATTGACATAAGTTCCTCTGATATTCAACAGGCTTATCTCAACATACAAGAAGATATCATTCTTCTTGTTAAATGGACACAACTCAATAATACCGAATTTCATCTTCATAAAACTAAGTTCATGGTGACTACGACTAGGTAAATACGTCAAAACCTAATGCAACATTTGCCAATTCTTTATATTTCCAACAGAAAACTGAAAGAGGTTTCCAGTCAGAAAGTGTTGGTAGTAACAATCAATAATTATCTGTCCTGGTTGAAACATTCAGAAATTCTATCCAGAAGTCTTGCCATAAAGCAGTATCCGCTTAGAAAAACAAGGAATTTTTGTGCTTAACTATTGCGCCAGAATTTTTGTTAACTCCGACTTCCAACTAGATATTGACTATGCCATTAGACTCTGAATTTTAGCTTGCAATGATTTGATTACACTGCTGACTGATACTTAACAAAAACGCTGTCTATATAGCAATTAATAAAGGCTTTTTAGTACACTCTGGTTAGAAACAGGCAGGTGCTCTTCCATTCAATTCATGTTAATTTGTTCTCGTAAGATAAGACAGAATATGTAAGAAACCACACTGAAAGTAAACTACAAATGCATGACATTATCAGGCAAGTAGCTAAGCACACATTGCTAGTTGTACTCACTTTTCAAAATCTATTGAGGATGAAACATGATCACAGTCTTACAAAACTAGTTTCTTCCAGTATTTCCTAGTTGTCACATAATACACACTTTCTTCATGCCTACACATGTTATATATGACCTTTACCTGTCCTTTCTTTCCATTTCTCGCTTTGTTCATTAGTTTGTTTAAAAAGACGCCTTTGATGTGAAATTTAGAAAGAGAGGGTGTTAGTACAAACAAAGACCGAAAATGACTCATCTGTTGTTGTCCATGGACAACAGATGAGTCATTTTCGTTCTTTGTTTGTACTGTCTTAAATGTTAAATATGATTTATTTTTTCGCCTGAAGAAGACCCAAGAGGTTGAAATGCATCGTGTCTTGTCATGTGCTTTGTTTGTCAATGTCATTGGCGGTAACTAACACCCTCTCTTTCTAAATTTTGCTTCGTTCGCCGCCGTCGGTCACTCCATTTTGAGCCTTTGATGTGATTCATCCTTTACCCATTAAGGATTCCATCAATACATTCATCATCATCATCATCATCATCATCATCATCATCATCATCACCATCATCACCTTCATCAACATCATCATCATCTTCTTCTTCTTCTTCTCCTTCTTCTTCTTCTTCTTCTTCTTCTTCTTCTTCTTCTTCTTCTTCTTCCGCTTCTTCTTCCGTATCTTCTTTCTATTCCTCTCTCCCCCCCTCCTCCTCCTCCTTCTTCTTCTTCTGTGTTGGCGATGTGTATTAGCTCCATATGACCATGGCCTCAATAACCCCTCAGACTGGCCAGAGAAATGAGATTCGTTCAACTGTGAAATTAACAGGCTCTCTCGTCTTTAGAAGTGCTCTTGGTGATGGCAATTTTTAATCGCCTGTCTGCCTGTGCGTCTGTCCGTCTGCCTCTCGGTGCAGCGATCGATGCCCCGACGACACCCTCTCTCTCTCTCTCTCTCTCTCTCTCTCTCTCTCTCTCTCTCTCTCCTCTCTCTCTGAGACTCGACGTATTCAGACTGTTTTCCCTATCCCCATAACATAACAGAAGGCCACAAACTTAAAGTAAATCAGCTGTGGGTAAGCGAAATAAGTAAATAAATGCATACATGTACACACACACACCCACCCACCCACCCACCCACCCACACACACACACACACACACACACACACACACACACACACACACACATTGGTCCTGAAAAGCAAATGGTACGCTGTTTGTCTGGAAAGCAATCCCAAGTCAGAGGTTGATAAACAAACTGAAAGCATCGCAGATAAACCTCAAGTAACACAGGTGTGTGTATGTGTGTGTGTGTGTGTGTGTGTGTGTGTGTGTGTGTGTGTGTGTGTGTGTGTGTGTGTGTGCGTGCGCGCGCGCGCGCGCATGTGTTTTTCACCAGAGAGAGAGAGAGAGAGAGAGAGAGAGAGAGAGAGAGAGACAGACAGACAGAGAGAGAGAGAGAGAGAGAGGAGAGAGAGAGAGAGAGAGAGAGAGAGAGAGAGAGAGAGAGATTGTCCATATATTTCGCATTCCCACTATCTGATATACTAGGTTTTCAGCGTGCAAAGTCTGAAAGGTAGTGAGATGTGCTCGTTTCAACTCCTTCACTGATGCGGTTAGTTGAGCAGTTGACTCCCTCAAATATGGCCGTTCGATTTGTCTCCTTCCTTCCGTCTCTCCTCGTTCCATTCGCTACAAAGAACCCTCCCTCTCTCTCTCTCTCTCTCTCTCTCTCTCTCTCTCTCTCTCTCTCTGTTTGTCTGTCTGTCTGTCTGTCTCTCTCTCTCTCTCTCTCCCCCCCCCCCCCCCCCTCCCCTTTTGGTTCTGCCATGCTGGAATGTGGAACAATCACAGCTGTTGAAGCAATTTTCAGTGTGCGAAAATGAGAATGGGAAGTGGATAATGGGAGATAATTCTATGGCGGTCGATTTCTGCGTGACAGCCCCTGTCATCTGATGGGCACAGTGTCTTCACAGTCACAACACCATACCGCTAATCCACCATGATCGCCTTATGGAATGCCCTTCCCTCGTCCGCCAGTGAAACGATGTGGAATTTCTGAGACCCAAACCCTATCCTACCCCTACTCCAACATCCCCTTAGCAATATCAACAAACCCCACACTTATTTTAATTACATCTTGGGGGAAAAGGTGGATATCAGACTAATGTCTGTATTTTTTCTATATATATTAGCTTCGTCTTTTGCATATATCTTATTGTTCTTTTTGCCTGCACTATTTTTTCTTTCTTTCTTCCTTTCTTACTTTCCTACCTTCTTTATTTCTTTCTAATTTTTTTCCCTGGCAAATACGAAGTCTAAGGCACGAAAGAGGAGAGCAAATTCTAATAAAAAGGGAGAATACGTAGACTACAACACGAAGGAGTGAAGGAAACAGTTAAAAAAAAGAGTGAAAACGGCGAGCTTCAATTTCTACAGCGTATGCCAAAAACAAGTTATATTAAAACAAACAAGCAAATACAATAAATAAGTAACAACAACAACAACATCGTCAACAACAACAACAAATACCAAAAACAAACAAATACACAGCTGTTGTGCTTATCTTAAAGTTTCTTTTGTGATCATAAAAGTCCATCAGAAAGGGAATGTAAAGCACTGAATCAATATTTACATGACAACTAATAAACAAATGAGAAAACTCTTGTACCTATAGTGACACAGTTAAAGGTAAATAATTCCAAATGGACAGCCACCTGACACACACTCAGGCAAGAAGCATGTCGAATAGCAGCAAGCCAAAC
>CM065717.1:42828054-42830554 GCA_033310375.1 Conus canariensis
ACACACACACACACACTGTATTTTCTACTTGACTTTTCAAATCCAATATTCCAAGTCCTCTTTTGCGTTGATTCAAAATCAGTTTTATTCGCCCTAAGTAAAACAAACCCTATAGTAAGACAAGATCTGATTACAGATATTCATCACCTAATACATTTCTTGATTATTAGGGGTACAAGAATTAGTTTCTGTTGGGTTCCTTCTCATTGTGGGATTCAGTTTAATGAGAGAGTAGACAGAGCAGCAAAACGGGGAGCGAAAAATACTAGCGGGTCGGAGGTTATCAGTATCCCATTGTCTATCCATGAGGGATACAGTCTTCTAGAAAATGCATGCTGGAAACATTTTAGGAAAAAACAACAAAATTCGGGATGTTCTCTTGATACTCGCATAAACCAGCTATTAAACTTTGACACACTTCATTCTTTTTATCAATGTAGTTTGCCGTTTTCCTCGGATCATAATTTCGCTAATATATAAGATCAAACTAAACGCTTTTAAGACAAAGTTTTGCAAAAATATAACATGCCTTTGTGGTGAAATGATAACAAATTCCCACATACTTTTCCACTGCAAACAGTTAAAACCTCATCTACCACCCCTACCTAATTGTTCTCTGGATACAGTTGTAACCGATTTACCACTAATGTGTAAAATTGCTGTTTCATTGCATCAAAGTCCTATTTTTTTCTGTTTTGTAAAATGGGAACTGGTGTTTTAGTAACGTCCTTGTTATGACCGGTTATTCTTCGATGTTTTATAGTTAGTTATCCATTTTTTGCTGTTGCTGTTAATGTTATTCTTATAGATTAGGTTCGTCTAATATCACAATGTGTATAGACGTTAAATTGAAGACCTAACACACCTCTTCCAAACATCTCCTCGCTTCTCCCTTGTTGGGGTGTTTGATCTCAACAGTTTGGAAAGAGCATGCTGAGACCCGAGCATGAATGTTGAATGTTTCATCTCTCTCTCTCTCTCCTCTCTCTCTCTCTCTCTCTCTCTCTCTCTCTCTCTCTCTCTCTCTCTCTCTCTCACACACACACACACACACACACACACACATGTATTACACACATTATAATCTCCCCCTTGGAGACTACAAGCTTGCTGAAGGCTCATTTTGAGAAGCATTTATTATTCCCCATTCACCCATTTAAGCACGTACTGTTAGTTAGGCAGAATTATCGATCACTGCAGATATGAATGCTTATCTCCCCCTATTTCTTCAATCTAAGACATAAGAGCAAACTTTGTTTATAATTCAATATTTCTTGCAGTCATTGCAACACCAAGCTGCTCTGAATATTGCTGGAACGGTGCTCAGTTATTTCTCCTTGGAATTCATTAGTTTATTATATATATATATATATATATATATATATATATATATATATATATATATATATACATGCATTTTTTTAATGAAAGTTTGCGTTTGCATTTTTGTTATATGTAGCTTCTCTCTATTTATTGACTGATCTGATTATTCTCATGCAATTGTGTAATCAGGTCCTTGTTCGGGGTAGTCCATTATCTATTTTTCTTCCTTATTGTTTTCCCTCGAGCTCAGGGTATAAAAAATCCCAATAACAGAATTGCATTTTTCTTCCTCTTCTTCTTCTTCTTCTTTACAGTAGCTGTTTAAGTGATAGTATTAGCATCAGTAATAGTAGTAGTAGCAATAGTAGTAGTAGTTGTAGTAGTAGTAGTAGGAGCAGCAACAAACAGCATTTTCGTTAGTGGTAGCAGCAGCAGCAGCAGCAGCAACAGCAGCAGCAGCTGTGGCAGCAGCACCAGTAGTAGCAGTAGTAGTAGTAGTAGTAGTAGTAGTAGTAGCAGTCGTAGTAGTAGTAGTTGTTGTTGTTGTAATAGTAGTGCTTGTTGTTGTTGTTTGTTGTTGTGGCAGTTGTAAGAGTAGTAGAAGTGGTGGTGGTGATAGTAGTGGTAGTAGTAACGGTAATGTACGAATGTTAAATCCACACATTGGTGATGACTACTTCAGGTAGCCTTATCTCTACAGGAGAACATTCAACCACTCAAAACCCTGCATGGCCAGACTTTTTTTTACGACTCCAGTCAATCAAATCCATGTTGTTCTCTCTCCCTGCAGCCAGTGCAAACAGATCGCTGGGGTTCACGGTTCGTTAAGCCTGCTTGCCAAGTAGCTGGCCGCCCCTGTTCACACCGAAGGACCAGCAGCACTCCAAAACTAGGAGGCAACTAATTGGCTGCTCTTCTCTATTTCCCTTGCTCATTTCCCCCTTCCACTCTCCCCTCTATCCCCCAGCACTTTCTCATCCCCTCTTCACTGCTCTGTCTCTGGGGTGTTTGATTTCAATGTTTTAGAGAGATCATGCTGAGACAAAAGCACACATGTCGATTGTTTCAGTTCTCTCTCTGCCTGTCTTTGTCTAATTGTGTCTCCGTCTCTCTCTCTCTCTCTCTCTCTCTCTCTCTCTCTCTCACACACACACACACACACACACACACACACACA
>CM065717.1:42833054-42840554 GCA_033310375.1 Conus canariensis
TCTCTCTCTCTCTCTCCTCTCTCTCTCTCTCTCTCTCTCTCTCTCCCAAGTATTAGCACAATTCTCTAACTCGTCACCATGGATACAGACATCGGGGGCATAAGATACCTAGGAAACCATCATGGGAAAAAATGTCAATACATATAAACCAACATGTTCAATATGAAATATAGCATTAACATCAGCATGATAATCTTTACACTGACAACACCGGGCTGATTTATAAGTGGTAACAAATTGTGTCAGTTCATTTAATTCATGTCCAAGCTTCTTTCTTTCAGCGTTCTCTCTCTGCCATGAATCTACATTGTGTCCTACCTTTGAGCCATTATGCCTACCACGCTTCAAAGTCGTGAGCATATCTCAAATGTTTGCTGTAAACCTATTCTCTGACATAATCCAACCCTGTTCATGTCAAGGTAATACAGGTGCACACACCATTTTGTTACCCATGACATCCTCATCCGTATTACGGGATCTTAAATCGATAGATGCTGTTACATGAAATCAACTCTCCATAGTTTCTGATTCTAAGTTAGTAAACAAACAGCGTAACTTTCCTCTCGAGGTAATGGAGAGAGACATGAGAAAGAAAAAGAAGAGAAACTAATAGGAATGCCAATAAAGACGATTCTGTGAGCAATTGTGCGATCCTGTTTTGACAGGTTTCTATTTTTGTTTCAGTGTGTTTTCATAGGCAAAGGAAAATGACCAATCACACCGACTTTCTCTTTAAAAGTGATTAGTGGAAATACACACACACACACACACACACACACACACACACACACACACACACACACACCACACACCACACACTCACACACACACACACACACACACACACACACACACACACACACACACACACACACACACACACACACACACACACACATGTGCATCGCAATGCCTGTGCAGGGAAAAAGGTCCGCTGTGGAGAGGCTGAGATTGATCACACATTTTCCGCCTCTGTTCTTGCCCCTTAACTAAACGTTCAAAGATTCAACGCTCCAAGCTGTTTTTCCAAGAAGGGGAAAATGTAAAAAGTTGTTCGAACGAAAGCGTCCATTTTTCTTCCTATCTGGTGTACAGGCATCACGCTTTCGGGCCGTCTTAGACGTGTCGGCACCTGATTGGATGGAGGTAAGGTTGTGATGAATAAAATTGATCGTGTCGACACTTTGTTCACGAGAGAGAGAGAGAAGAGAGAGAGAGAGAGAGAGAGAGAGAGAGAGAGAGAGAGAGAGAGAGAGAGAGAGAGAGAGAGAGAGAGAGATTCGTACGATCTAAAAAGAAAACATTCAACGTCTTACTGAAACGACGTCAGGGAAGACTGTCCATTAAGAAGAAGAAGAAGAAGAAGAAGAAGAAGAAGAAGAAGAAGAAGAAGAAGAAGAAGAAGAAGAAGAAGAGATGATGATGATGATGATGATGATGATGATGATGATGATGAAGACGGAGACAAAGAAGAAGAAAGTAGAATAGGAAGAAAGGAGAAGAAGAAGAACAAGAACAAAAATGAGAGGTTTAAAGTAGTCTCTCCTGAACGAGCATAAAGCGCTTTCAAATCAGTACATTTTGATATTTCACAGTAGCATATAAAAAGTATGAAATTTGGAATGATGGTGCATGTGCTCACAGAAACAAAACTTCATCGTCTCTCTCTCTCTCTCTCTCTCTCTCTCTCTCTCTCAAACACACACACACACACACACACACACACACACACACACACACGCACACACACACACACACACGCACACACAGACGTATGCAACGCACATGCATACACATGCATATCCAGACACGTGGCCACGTGTACGTGCACGGGCGTGTGCGGTGGGAAAAAATGAGCAGCTGTTCATTCCAGGAAGAACATATTGTAACAGACACGGAAACATTGGGTTTTCACTGGAACGATCGCAGAGAATGGGCATGAGATAGAACACTGTTCAGGTGACAGGGCCTCCAAAGTTTCCTTGGTCTGTCATTAAGGCGGCAGTGTCACTGGACGAATGGAGGGATCCAGATAAAGTGAAAAACTAAAAAAAACAATCATGCACATAGAAACGCATGGATATGCACGTGTGTGCATGTGTGTTGCATCATGCATGATGTCGCACCAATGAGAATCACTTTTTCACCATCAGACATAAAGATAACTTGGTGCATTTAAACTAGGAGGGGAGACATGTAGTCCAGTTTTCACTTCCAGCAAACGAAATGGCGCTGTCTTGACTACAGGCGAATTCCCACGGTTCCTCCTGAAAATAGCCAGGAACTTTTCAACGAATCACACAGCCTGTTACTGATATTTATGACTAAAGAAACAGAGAAATGAAGACGAATTCTAACAACCCTGTTCGTGAACTTTGACTTCCATCCATTCAAAATCCATTTCATCTTCAATATTAATGAGATAGATGCTGCCTTCAAAATGTTAAATCCCATACCAATATGAAATATTCGAGGTTTACAATGTCTGGGGCACAGCATCATGAAAGCTGCAGCCCACCCCTCTTCTTCCGCCGTCTTAACCATCCCTGACCTGAAGCAAGTATTCACTGTATTGCTGTCCTCAAGAATGGATTTTTCAACTGTGGAAATCAAACCTATTATGAGTGATTCGAACTTACAGCCGAACGTTCCGCAGGCAAACGCTCCATTCATTTGACTACAGGCGCCTATCAAAAACTATTCTGAAGGGCTTGAAGGGCTGGAAGTCAAACAAGAAATCTCTTGTATTTCTGTTCAGCCGTTATGTCTGTCTTTCTGCAGCAAACAGGAAAGGTCCACTGATTGACACAAATAGCCGTCGCATCTTTTCATTGCCCTGACTCTCGCAATCCTCGACATCTGTTATGCTGTTATCGTGATTTGAAAGAAAGGCTCCGTATTTGAACAAAGACCCCCTGAAATGGTCCACCGTGGCTTTGCTCATGTCGACGTCCATGATGAACCATTGCGTTCACAGAGACGCAAATGACCTTTAAGTGAGGATGTTCAGACTTTAGAAATCTGTTGCAAGGATTACATCAGGTCTCCTAACAGGAAGTCAGAAATCAACAAAGAACCACGCAAGACAGAGAAGAGAGAGAGAGAGAGAGAGAGAGAGAGAGAGAGAGAGAGAGAGAGAGAGATGCAGATGCAGATGCAGATGCAGACGTTTATTCGTAAAGACCATATTAAGGGGGTAAATAAATGACAAATCGCGCAATTCATCAATACAAACTCAATATAACAAACTTAACATCTGTTATCTTAACACATCATTTCGCATTCTGAAAGCTTTATGCAAATACAAAGCGAACTGTTTGGTAGTGTTTTCATTCGATGATGCCGTTAATATAACGAGTTTGAAGAAACAAGGTTTTCTTAGATACTTCAGTGGGATTAATTGCTGTCTGATAACTTGTAGTACAGGACAAGACAGAACAAAGTGAACTTCATTTTCATCATCTTCATGACAGAGCGGACATGTAAAATTACGATCAATAAAAGGCCGATAACGGTTAGAATGTACACAGATATCCGATACACCGAATCTAAATTTAGTGACAATATATTTGATATGTCTGTTAATTTGCATTGACAAGTACTTTGGAATACAGTGTGCAGGATTTAACACTCTGTAACATCAAATCGGCGACTGTCTTCAATATGAGAATTCCATCTCTGCCAGTTACTGTCAATTAACCTTTGCCGGAAGATACGAATAAAACTATTTATGCCATCTACACCTTGATTCTCACACACAAAGCCAAAACCAGATCCGTACAGTTTTAACCTCACTTTAGAGGCCCCATTACTCTTACCTCTAGTATCTAGCAGTACTAACATTTTACATGCTTTATGTGGTGGTCTATCAGGTGCCATCCGGGTTATTTTTAACCAGTAACGAATGCACCTTACTACAGAAAGTAAATGAATTGGATACCTATTGGTCTCCCCATAAACTAAATCATTTGGCGTTTGTACTGAAACACAAAGAAACTTTTTCAATGCATTTACATGAATCTTTTCAATTTGCATAGAAGCAGTATCGAGACCCCATAACTCAGCTCCGTACTGTACCATGGGTTGAATTTGAGAATCAAACAACTTCAAAAACAATGTAAGAGACTCATTATTAAGCATACGCAATTTCTTTAGAATATGAAATAAGGAATGTTTAGCTCTGCTTACAAGGTCTTTGCAAGCAAAACTGAAACTTAAACGTGTTGAAAAAAAAAATATGCCCGAGTACTTACAAACATTCACCACTGGCATAGGCATTCCATTGTACATCCATTTTTCCCGTGCAGAGAGAGAGAGAGAGAGAGAGAGAGAGAGAGAGAGAGAGAGAGAGAGAGAGAGAGAGAGAGAGAGAAAATGATTGAAAGGGATTTGATTATCGGGCACATAAGTAGGAGATGGCATTGGATAGAAGTCATTTCTCATCCCATGGGGGTGGGGGTGGGATGAGAAGTACATCAACGCTGTCACACTGCATATAGGGTGAATGAAACACACAGATTCTTACCAAATGCATGACATCTAAAGAGATTGTACACACGCTTTTTGGAGAAGACACCTTATAACACAGACTCTACCTTCTGTAATGGAGGGACAGAGACTTACAGTTCTGTCATTCTCCTATACCATTGCCGTCATTCCCTGTCTCCCAGACGTCTTCAGTGTCTGCCTCATCACACTGGAAATGTGGACTCTGTCAACACGTGAAAGGTCTCCATGGTACCAGCCAGGTCCAGACTGACAGGCTCTCTTCTCTTGTGACGCATGTCCCACTCTGGATGATGACATCTACGTTGCTTGACCCACAGTAGACGTCTGTACTGGAGTGAAGGACTACAGAGGGAGGAGAGGGAAGAAGGGTAAGGCGACTGGGGATGAAAAAAACAAGCTGGTGGGTTGGGGTTGGGATTGCGCAATGAGTTGGTGGTGTAAGGACTGACGGTTAGTTGACTTACAGGCGAGCTTTGGTAAATATGACTTGTGTCTTTTCATGTATCAACTGACATTATCATTTAGTTTATACCATTAACAATGCAATAAATATGAACACACATAAGTGTGTGTGTGTGCGCGCGCGCACACACACACACACACACACACACACACACACACACACACACACACACACACACACACACACACAGAGTCTCTCTCTCTCATGACATGACTCTCTCTCTCATTCCCTATTTCTCTTCCTCCCAATAACTCCTATGTTTGTCCGACTGTCTGTCTGTCTGTCTGTCTGTCTCTGTCTCTCTCTCTCTCTCTCTCTCTCTCTCTCTTCCTTTCTCTCTCTCTCACTCTCTCTCCCATCTCCCTTTCTTTCTCTCCTTTCTCTCTCATCCTTTATAAAAGAGAGCGAGAGAGAGAGAGAGAGAGAAGAGAGAGAGACGAAGAGAGAGAGGGGAGAGAGGACGGGATATGAAAGAAGAGACAGAAAAAGAAGAGAGAAAAGGAAAGAGCGAGAGAGAGAGGGGTGTCTGTTCTGTCACTCACTTATTCTATCACAAAGTAAAAACAAAACAGAAAGAAAGAAAGAAAAATCCGGATCTAAAAGTTCCCGCTCAGAGAGAATGAATTCACTTGTACAATCTTAAGTTGCTCCTGTCCCATTCTCCATCCCTACCCACCCGAATCTGCACAGCAAACACAGCCAACAGCTTCAGGACAAGTCACAGCCTGCTGTGTGTTCTTTTTCTTCATGTCTCCATTAATACTAACATCTGAGACACACAATGAGGCAGTCTGGTACAGTGTCAGTGTTTCAGTCTACACACTGAAAGATCATGGGTTTGAATCCCATCAGGTGTTCATTTGGAGGATTTCTCAGCCCTGGATGGCTCCTACTCAGGATTGCGTGTGGAATGGCATTATATGAGAAGAGCCAAATTTCCAGAGAAATATTGCAGGGGTGCCTGGTTTATTGCAGGCGGATAGCTATACATGGGGACCTCCCTGTATATACAAAAGAAAAGTCTGTCTGCCAGCTAAGTTGTGAGACAACAAAACGTGAAATGGAAATAAAAAGCAAACATGAACACGCGTAAGATCCGAACACGTTGTTCACAACTGCACATCCACGCTCTCATATAATATTCGTTGCAATCCATGAATGGTAATGAAAAGTAGATGTATCTAGATGTATCCGATAGCAGGATGATGTCGCCCACATTTCATCGGGGTACTCTCATCTCAGTCTTTACTTGCCTAGGACATGTCTCGTCGCATGTGTACAGATAATGTTCTGCTGCCACCTAAACAAATCACACCAGTTGTCTCACCAACGCTTTCCTCTCCTGCATGGCTTCCCATACCCATTTGTGTTCCAGAGGCAGACATGTGAAGCAGCAGAAGGGGCATCCATGGATTACCTTTCCAACCATTTTATTCTTCTGACAGCTTTACGGCAGACCAGCAGTTAAAGAAGGATTTCATAGACACGAGCTAGACTATCCTCAAAGTAAGGGATGTGATAGGCGAGGTGGAGTAAAGAAATGGGCGAAAGACAAAAATTCAGGTTAACAGTGTGACTATTTACAGCTTTTCTTGCCGTTGAATTGTCAGCGTTCAGGTCGTATTATGTACTAATCAGAGAGTGCTGTTACTTTCTGCACGTCACAGGACGTCATAACTATCGGCAACAAGTGAGTTGACCAGACGACATTCTCATCAATCCAATGTCTGGTAGTGCAGGATACAGCATTCTGGTTGCTGAGACTGCATGGATCACAGCAGCACAAAATAAGCAGCTGTCTGAAATCTGGGGTGTAACAGGTTTTTGCTTGTTTGTTTGTTTGTGAATTGTTTGTTTTATAGCTACATAAGAAACGCGATAGCCTACAAAATGATTAGATGCCCATGGTGATTTTTAAAACTGATGATTCTTCTTTCTTTCTTTCTTTTTGCGTACGCAGGCTGATACTCCTGCGGACACTGCCTGTATAGACAGGCAGTGGAGTTTTGTGTGTATGACCGTTTTTTTATCCCGCCATTAAGGCAGCCATACTCCATCTTCGGGGAAGGTGCATGCTATGTGTAACGTGTCATCCATACCAACGGCCAAACTGGCCTTCTCTTCCGAAAGTTGGTGATGGGATTTTACGTGTTTGCAAGATGTTGTGCGTGCGTTCACACACGGAACCTCGGTTTTAGAGTCTCATTCGAAGGACTGGATGGGGAATGGTGTCAGAACCAATGTGAACTCCGAGGGAAAAATCCCCCTGTTCCGAAATTCGAACCCGCAACCCCAGGATCACGAGTCCGCTGCTCTACCAACTGAGCTATTCCGGCCCCCAGAAGAAATGAATGAGAATGATCGAAATCAGGAATCATAATCTGTTATTAGATTAGTTCTTCTATTTTGGGAAGGGGAGAGAGGAGGAGGGATGCTGGGTAGAGATGAGAGAAGACTTGTCAAAATCAACAGACCTTTCAGTATATTTTGTAACAAAATAAATCAGTGAGTCTGACTTCAAAAACCAC
>CM065717.1:42845554-42848054 GCA_033310375.1 Conus canariensis
ACGCCGGAGTTCCATGACTGTTGGCCTTGTTAGGTTTAAACAGATCTTTCCCCCACCGCTGGACCCCAGGAAAACTGGTTATGGCCTCCCATAACTCACCAACTCAAGCGACAGATAAACTGCATCTCCTACATGAACAGAGGCAATCAAATTCCATTCATGCTGCTTATAACCCAGCTGACTGCATGAAGAGGAAAGGTGAAGGTGGGGAGGAGGGCGCATATCAGACCATCACATAGTGCATTGTTTGGATAAAGAACACAGACTGAGGAGGGCGCATGTCAGGCCATCACATAGTGCATCGTTTGGATAAAGAACACAGACTGAGGAGGGCGCATATCAGACCATCACATAGTGCATTGTTTGGATAAAGAACACAGACTGAGGAGGGCGCATGTCAGACCATCACATAGTGCATCGTTTGGATAAAGAACACAGACTGAGGAGGGCGCATATCAGACCATCACATAGTGCATCGTTTGGATAAAGAACACAGACTGAGGAGGGCGCATATCAGACCATCACATAGTGCATTGTTTGGATAAAGAACACAGACTGAGGAGGGCGCATGTCAGGCCATCACATAGTGCATCGTTTGGATAAAGAACACAGACTGAGGAGGGCGCATATCAGACCATCACATAGTGCATTGTTTGGATAAAGAACACAGACTGAGGAGGGCGCATGTCAGGCCATCACATAGTGCATCGTTTGGATAAAGAACACAGACTGAGGAGGGCGCATATCAGACCATCACATAGTGCATCGTTTGGATAAAGAACACAGACTGAGGAGGGCGCATATCAGACCATCACATAGTGCATTGTTTGGATAAAGAACACAGACTGAGGAGGGCGCATGTCAGGCCATCACATAGTGCATCGATTGGATAAAGAACACAGACTGAGGAGGGCGCATATCAGACCATCACATAGTGCATTGTTTGGATAAAGAACACAGACTGAGGAGGGCGCATGTCAGGCCATCACATAGTGCACCGTTTGGATAAAGAACACAGACTGAGGAGGGCGCATATCAGACCATCACATAGTGCATTGTTTGGATAAAGAACACAGACTGAGGAGGACGCATGTCAGGCCATCACATAGTGCATCGTTTGGATAAAGAACACAGATAGAGGAGGGCGCACATCAGGCCATCACATTGTGCATTGTTTGGATAAAGAACGATAGAGGAGGGCGCATATCAGGCCATCACATAGTGCATCGTTTGGATAAAGAACACAGACAGAGGAGGGCGCATATCAGGCCATCACATAGTGCATCGTTTGGATAAAGAACACAGACAGAGGAGGGCGCATATCAGGCCATCACATAGTGCATCGTTTGGATAAAGAACACACATTTCTATCAAGTGCATGACATCTTAAGAGAACGTACACTTTTTTTTAAAAGAAGACACCCCAGATCACACTCTCTGCCCTTCTTTAAATGGACAGACCCAGACCACGTATAATCCAACAAATCTCATACAACATCACCGTCTTTCCCTGTCTCCAAGCCGTCTTCAGTGTCTGCCTCATCACACTGGAAATGTGGACTCTGCCAACACGTGAAAGGTCTCCATGGTACCAGCCAGGTCCAGACTGACAGGCTCTCTTCTCTTGTGACGCATGTCCCACTCTGGCTGATGACATCTACGTTGCTTGACCCACAGCAGACGTCTGTACTGGAGTGATGGAGCACAGGGGGAAGTGAAGGAAGGGATGGAGGGGGTGTGCTGATGAAAAAAGAAGCTGTTGGGGATACGGCGGGGCGGGGGGGGGGGGGGGGGGGGGGGGGGGGGGGAAATGCGCAACCGGTTGGTGATGTGGGAACAGAGAGCCGACTAACTGGCAAGTTTGGGGAAATTTGACTCGTGACGTTCCATTAACTGGCTGACATCACCGTTGAGCTTACACCATTAAGAAACACAATATAAACACACACACACACACACACACACACACACACACACACACACACACACACACACACACACACACACACACGCACACACACATACACAAACACACGCACACACTCACACATACGCGCACACCCTCGCGCACGCACACACACACACACACACACACACACACACACACACACACACACACACACACACACACACACACACACACACACTCCTATTCATACCTATGCACGCATGCACCCACAGACATACACACACGCACATACACTTTCCCTGTTTCTTCTCCTCCCAATGTCTCTTCTCTCTCTCTTCACATCAGAGAGAGAGAGAGAGAGAGAGAGAGAGAGAGAGAGAGAGAGAGAGAGAGAGAGTCTGTATCTACCACATGCCTGTTTCCCTCACAACAAAAGTGTGGACGTAAATCCGTTCTGCGTCGTGAGACAGAACCCACTTGTCAATTAGTAACCCCTCTCCTCCCTGTTCTCTATGCCCATGCCACCCAAATCCACACAGCCAACACATTCTGACCAACTTCAGGGACACGTCGACAGCCCAGTGTGTGTTC
>CM065717.1:42858054-42860554 GCA_033310375.1 Conus canariensis
GATTAAAAATTTTTTTTTTACGAAAGTCAAAGTGTGTGTGTGTGTGTGTGTGTGTGCTTGTGTGCGTGCGTGCGTGTGTGTGTGTTGTGTGTGTAGTGTGCTGTGTGTGTTGTTGCGTGCGTGCGTG
This sequence comes from Conus canariensis, assembly GCA_033310375.1. NCBI lineage: Eukaryota > Metazoa > Mollusca > Gastropoda > Neogastropoda > Conidae > Conus > Conus canariensis. The sequence goes on from CM065717.1 coordinate 42,858,182, forward strand.
CGCGCGTTTGTGTTTGTGTGTGCGCGCGCGCGTGGGGGAGGGTAGCTCTCTCTCTCTCTCTCTCTCTCTCTCTCTCTCTCTCTCTCTCTCTCTGTCTATTTGTCTGTCTGCCTCTCTCTCTCTCTCTCTGTGCGTGTGTGTGTGTGTGTGTTGTGTGTGTGTGTGTGTGTGTAGTGTGTGTGCGTGGTGTGTGTGTGTGTGTGCGCGCGCGCGCGCGCACGTGTGTGTGTGAGCGCACGCCCGTGCGTCCGTGCGTGCGTGTGCGTGTCAATATTGGTGTGGTGTGTAGTGGTTTGTGTTTGCTCAGAGAGGGTGGGCTAAACACAACCCAGCGAAATTCATTTGCTTTTGCACGAGAAGTGCCCCTTTCAACGTGCCAGAGATAAAAGAACACTTCGCTAATGATATTGGAATTGGTATCGTTTCCATTGCTTTAGGCGTCGTCTTCCTGTGCGTTCAAATAGCGAATTAATTCTCAGACACGGGGTATTTTCTCTTAGTTAGTTGTGAGTTAGTTAGTTAATCAGTTAGTTAGTTAGTTAGTTAGTTGGCTGGTTAGTTAGATGGTTAGTTAGTCACTCAGGTTCTTAGTTAGTTAGTCAGCGTATGAGTGGGTGAGTGTCTGAGTTTATTAGCTAACTAGTTAGTTAGTAGGTAGGCAGGGAGGTAGGTAGGTAAGTAGATAAGTAGATAGGTAGGCAGATAGGCAGGCAGGTAGGTAGGTAGTTACCTATTAATTCGTCAATCCATAGAACATCGTTTTTTTATGACCACAAGACAATTATTTCTTTCTTTGATTCAAACTGCATATCTTTTTTTTTCTTTTCCAAAGAACGACTGACTGCTCAAGTTCAAGTACTTTCTGCTCTCTTTCCTTTGAACCCATTTTGGGGAAGGTTTTGAGAAATATGGAATCCACATCTTTGGCCACAAGTGCAGCAGGCAGACATGGAAAAAGAAACAGCAGTCCTGTTCATGAACTGCTCGTGGCTCTGCAATGCACGGGTCGCCTCAGTGGCTGCACTGTCTCCACTTCCACTAATACATTGTCAACAGCCTCGTGGTTGGTATGATGGTTGAACTGTCAAATAAAGAATAGCAGATTCACATCCCAAGCAGCACATGGAAATGCTGTCCAGATCATTTTCTTTAGCCTCCTCTTGGTCTTGCTGGAACTTTATATAGCGTGTATGGTACTATTATAAGACCCCGATGAAATTAGAACCAGTTACTTATCTGTATATAGGCCGGCAATTAAAGAGTTATAACGTTCTGCTGTGGAGCTGATTTTGTGAGCTCAAACTACTCAAGCTGTCGAATTTCTAGTGATTTTGAAATCCCCAGCGTCTGCTCAGCAGTGTAAGGTTGCCAGTTCAGCTTAGTGAAGATTACGACTGTGGATGGAAAAAGACGGGCTTCGTCTTCCATTATGTCTTTTGATAGTTCACAGCCTAGAAGGCTTAACAATATTGGATTTTATTGGATTGATTTTTTTGTATGTGTGCATTGACTGATTGATTGATTCATTCATGGGTTGATTGATTGAATGATTGATTGTAAACCTGCCAGTCCATCTCTCTCACTCTATCATTATGTATGTAGGTAGATGGATAAATAGATAGACAGAAAGACAGATAGACAGACAGATTGATAAATGAACAGAGAGAGAGAGAGAGAGAGAGAGAGGAGAGAGAGAGAGAGAGAGAGAGAGAGAGAGAGAGAGAGAGAGAGAGAGAGAGAGAGAGATGGAGTGTGCGCGCATGAGCCTGCATACGTGTCTGCATGATTGTGTGTGTGTGTGTGTGTGTGTGTGTGTGTGTGTTGTGTGTGTGTGTGTGTGTGTGTGTGTGTGTGCTTGTGTGCATGCATGCATGCGTACGTGCATGCATGCGTGTGTGCGTGCGTACGAGCGTTAGTGCGTGCGTGTGAGTGTGTGTGTGTGTGTGTGTGTGTGTGTGTGTGTGTGTGTGTGTGTGTGTGTGTGTGTGTGTGTGTGTGTGTGAACGCACATCTGCACAGAACGAAAATAGGTTAGAGACTGAGATTGATCACACATTCTCCGCCTCTTTTCTCTCCTCTTAACTGATCGTTTAAAGAGCGAAAGCACTTAACTTTTTTTTTCCAAAAGAAGGGTGAAATGTAAAAGCGTGTATGCATGCAGTCGTCCATTGTTCCACCTGTCTTAACGTATAATTATCACGTTTTCAGGTCGTCTGAGTCGTGTCAGCACCAGACTGGATGGACATAAGGTTAGGATGAACAAAAGTGATTAAAACAGTGAGAGACTGAGAGAGAGACAGATAGATAGATAGATAGATAGATAGATAGAAAGAGAGAGAGAGAGAGAGAGAGAGAGAGAGAGAGAGAACAGAG
>CM065717.1:42865554-42870554 GCA_033310375.1 Conus canariensis
ATACCAGCTTTCTTTCCTGCATTTCTGTAGTGGTTCTTAGCCAGCAAGATTTCCCAGCTTTCAGACTTCTAGATATATACAGCTGGTCCTACCAGCAGTTGGTGTTTGTCGTTGTTGTTGTTGTTGTTGTTGCTGTTGTTGTTGCGGTTGTTGTTGTTGTCGTTGTCGCTGTCGTTGTTGTTGTTGTTGATGATCATCATCATGATCATAATCATGATGGTGATGATGATGTTATTTTTACTGACGTACATTTGGAACAAGAACAAAAATTTATTAAGTAATAAAAGGTATGGCGACCAAGTTGCATAGGCAGTGCTCATAATATACAACAATAAAATGAAAGATGTAGAGAAAGAGAAAAGAGAGAGAGAGAGAGAGAGAGAGAGAGAGAGAGAGAGAGAGAGAGAGAAAGACAGACAGAGAGAAAGAGAGAGACAGCATGAGAGAGAGAGAGGGGGGGAGAGAGAGGAGGGAGGGAGAGAGAAAGGGTGGGAGAGGGAGGAGGAGAGGAGAGAGAGAGGAGAGAGAGAGGAGAGAGAGAGAGAGAGAGAGAGAGAGAGAGAGAGAGAGAGAGAGAGAGAGAGAGAGAGAGAGGCTGTTGTTGAATAACCAGGGCATGCTGAGAATATGAAACCAAAGACATTGCTGAATGTGTGTAATATGCATGAACTCACTCAGTCAACATGATATGTGCAACATACAGAAACGTATTCAGTCAACACATGTGCAGCATGCACAAACTAATGCAATCAATATGATATGACTGCGCAAAATGCAGAATCTCATTTAATCAATGTGATATTTGCAGCATGCAGAAACTCACCCTGTCAACATACGTGCAACATGTAGAAACTTATTCAGGTGACATGATATGTGCAACATGCAGCAACACGTTCAACTGACATGATATACATAATGCACGTGCAGCCTATTTTGTTTTTATAACCCCGTCTTATTATCCTTCCGTCTCTTCTTTCTTCTGAGTCACTGCATGACACATGAAAAACCCGCATCACAGATCCCCAGATATTCCTGATCCATCTGGCAGCCTGTGCCATGAACCATGTCTGTCCTCCACACACTGCGGCTATCAACAGCAGCGCTGACGTGGACTGGATGGGAGAGGGGAGTGATGGATCCGTTTGCCTGACACAATGAAAAGGAAAGCTGTCCTTTCGCCCCCTAAAGCAGGACCCGTGCGTATTCTTACAGCACTTGGCCTGTTTCTACCTCAGGGACGGGCACGACATTGACACGAATAATGATGGCAGTGCGTTCCGAGAGAGAGAGAGAGAGAGAGAGAGAGAGAGAGAGAGAGGGAGGGAGGGAGGGAGGGAGATAGGCTTCCAGTTGAATAACTAGTACATTCTGAGAATATGAAACCCGAAGACATTGCTGAATTTTGTGCAACATGCATAAACTCGCTCAGTAAACATGATATGAGCAACATGCAGAAATCTATTCTATCAACACATATGCAGTATGCAAAAACTCATTCAAACCATAAGACATGTGCAACATGCCGAATCTCATTTAATCAATGTGATATTCGCAGCATGCAGACATATGTGCACCATGCAGAAACTCATTCAGTCGGCATGATATGTGCAACATGCAAAAAAAGCATTCAATTGACATGATAAACAGCATCCACGTGCGAGCCTTTTTTTCATAATCCCATCTTATTCTTCCATCTCTTCATTCTTCTGAGTCACTGCATGACAAATGAAATGCCTACATTTTAGATCCCCAGATATTCCTGATCCATCTAGCAGGCTGTGCCACGGCAAGTCCAAAGTCAGCCATCAAATATCATCACACAGCCATGAACCATGTCTGCCCTCCACACAGTCTGTGGCCACCAACAGCACCGCTGACGTGGACTGGATGAGAGAGGGGAGTGATGGATCCGTTTGCCTGACACAATGAAAAGGAGAGTTGTCCTTTCGCCCCCTAAAGCAGGACCCGTGCGTATTGTTACAGCATTTGGCCTGTTTCTCCCTCAGGGACGTGCAGGACATTAACTCAAGACATGAGGGCAGTGCGTTCCATACTCAACCCCCCCCCCCCCCCCCCCACCCCAGCATTCTCCGCACATCTGCCCTTCCTCCCTGCACATCAGTCTCTCTTTCTCTCTCAGTCTCTCTGTCTCTCAGACTTTCTGTCTCTGCCTGTCTGTCTGTCTGTCTGTCTCTCTCTCTCTCTCTTTCTCTCTCCCTCTCTCTCTCTCTCTCTCCCTCTCTCTCTCTCTCTCTCTCTCTCTCTCTCTCTCTGTCTCCCCCTCTCTCTTAGAGTTCAGTAAGATAGAATGTCATATTTTGATTGAGTGGATGGTCGAGTCGGTCACGATTTTTTTTCACTCTGTCTCTCTGCCTCCCCCCCCCCCCTCTCTCTCTCTCTCTCTCTCTCTCTCTCTCTCTCTCTCTCTTAGAGATCAGTAAGATACAATGTCATCATTTGATTGAGTGGATGGTCGAGTCAGTCTTACGATTTTTTTTAAACCTTACTGCATTACTCCTGTGTGTGAAGACATAAGGAACTGTTACGATTTTATTTGTTCTTGTTAACCTTTAATTTGGTACACACTGGGAATGAATATGTACTATTTGTTTGCAGGAAAGGAAGAGGAAAATGTTATTGTTCTATTACCCCCTCACCCTTGTCAAAAGATCTCTTTGGTGATGACAATAAAATATCAAAGTGTCACGGTGTCTCTCTCTCTCTCTCTCTCTGGTGCATATGTGCATGTGAGAGAGAGACACAGAGAGAGAGAGAGAGAGAGAGAGAGAGAGAGAGAGTGTGTGTGTGTGCGTGTGTGTGCGTGTGTGTGGTGTGTGTGTGTGTGTGTGTGTGTGTGTGTGTGTGTGTGTGTGTGTGTGTGTGTGTGAGCACCATCTATTTGGTCAGACTTTGAAGTTTATCTTAAAACGCCATTAAGAGAATATGCATCCCCCCCAAAAAAAAAAAAAGAAAAAAAAAGAAAAAAAAATAAAGAAAAAAAAGGAAAAATTGTTTAACTTTGGCTGAGATCTTCTCCCTTCCAGATTTGAAAAATAAAAAAAAAATAAACAAGACACACGCGTGCATTTTCCAACAGTACCAGCATGTCTGCCTTTGATCGATTGGCGAAATGCCTGTGAAGTGTAAAACAACTCAGTATCTCGTGACATGATGCATGCAACAGCTAATGTGAACCGGAAAGCTATAGAAGGAACAAGATGCAAAGCATACAAACGTACTCCCAGCACAGTGCCAAGAGGGCAGACAATTTCCAGTTAGTGGAAGAAAAAACTCGACAGTGCGGTGGTTATTTCCCTTATTGGATTTGATTTTTTAAATCATCATTTATTGCCGTTAGTAACGGCTATTCTGGTAAAATAAAACATCGAACATCATCCGTGACCCATATTGAACATACCTACAAACTTTCAGAAAGATCGGCCCAGAAGTTTTGTCTGGAGCGAGTGGAACACGTTTTGACCACGGATGGACACACAGACAGACAGACAGACAGACACACACACACACACACACACACACACACACACACACACACACACACACACACACAGCATTTCTTCGTTCCCACTGTAAAGTACTCCCTGTTCTATACGAACTGGGAGTACATGATATCCTGCGTTGAATAATGTTAACTCAAATGACTACATAGGGACCCTACCAGCGTTGCCATTGCTCTACGAACAAAGCTGCATGTTAAAAAAAATGAGAGCAATAAGTCGGTACTGTTTATCCAGTTTATCATACCCTGGTTAAACTACTGCTGTATTTACAGCAAATAAAACTAGGCCACATTTAAGACCCTAGATACTCACTTTAGTTTATTACGTCAGTTTAATATATATATAACAAAAAAAAAAAAAAGGGGGGGGGGGGGGGGGGGGGGAGAAGTGACGGAAGAAAAGGAAAACACATAGTTACAGGTACTGAAATTGAAATGAAAAAAAATTCAAATGAAATAAATGACCATTCGGACAGCAAAAAAGAAAGACAGTCAAAATGGACTCCAAGAATTCAATATGAAAAGTGAGTACAATCATGCTAACCTTGAAGCCTGATTAGAAGAAGACGGAATTATTCTGACGCTTGACGCTTGATGCGCGCTTTCACGCCACGCCATTTATTGTTGGTCCCTCGGTCCGTCCACAGGAGTACACAACATACACTTCAACATGACAACAACAAAAAATTAAAAAAGAAGAATTATTCTGAGAGAGAGAGAGAGAGAGAGAGAGAGAGAGAGAAGACAGACAGACAGAAGACAAGACAGAGGAACAGACAGACAGATGATTACACAGACAGACATACAGACTGACAGACGTACATACATACAAACAGACAGACATAGACAGAGAGACTGACAGACATAAAGACAGACAGACAGAAAGACAGACAGACGTACACAGACAGGTAGACAGGCAAACATACAGACAAACCGAGAGGTAAAAGAAAACTAATGTGTGGAACAAGTAAACAATTAGTCAAAAGCCATAGTCAGTGGCATGGTTAAACGTTCATTGTCGAAGGAATATATATATATATATATATATTATATATATATATATATATATATACAATTATAAACGAAGCTTGCTCTTATGTCTTAGATTGAAGAAATAGGGGGAAGATAAGCATTCATATCTGCAGTGGTAGATCATTCTGCCTAACTAACAGTATATGCTTAGGTGGGTGAATGGGGAAAAATAAAATAAATGCTTCTCAAAATGAGCCTTCAGCAAGCTTATAGTCTCCAAGAGAGAGACAATCTCCAATAGGGAGGAAACCCACTAACATATAACTCCTGGTCAGATACCGATATTTCGAAACCTGATTGTTTCTCCTCAGTGACCGCGGAAAGTGGTAATTTGACTCCTCTGCCTTTTCGGTTTTAAGAAGAATGCTATCCCAGGAAAGGCTGGTGTGCAATACCGTAGTATGTTTGTTGAGTTTTCAAAAAAACCAACCAAAGGTGCCACCTAAGA
>CM065717.1:42875554-42885554 GCA_033310375.1 Conus canariensis
TCTTTTCGTCTGCTTTGGAATTGGCTGTGTAACTTTCGCCATTTCTCCTGTAATATCACATTCTGTGTGGTCAAGATATAAGGTCCTACAACCAATAGGGCCTTGGACCTGTTCGTGTGAAAGCAAGATTGGGAAAATGGTACTAGAACCTAATAGAACGACAATGATCATACATGTACGCGTTAAATATTTGATGACCAGTATAATATTCACTGGGTTGTGTTAACAAGACAATACCTAGCGTGCACTGAGAATACTTGGTGAGGAGATGGGTGCTGCCAAAAATCCCCCACCCCCACCCCTTTACTATGGAGTGGAAATGCAATATTGACTCATGGGCATGGATGCAATCATCAAGATCAGCTTCTTTCTCATGGTTCCAGCTCATGATCTACAATCAAGTAAAGATGATGTTAGTGATGCTGTGATGAGATTTGTGGATGCTACTGATGGTAGGCTTGGAATAGAGAAAGTACCAATTCACGGAGTAAGTTGTTGAGAGACGTTATTACACTTTGTGGAACATGGAGAATTTCAATCAGTCGACATGTTGTACAGACTGCACGTGAAAACCATTTTTTTGTCATAACTTCGTGTGATCTTCCTATCTATTTCTGCTTCTTCTTCTTCTGACTCACTGCATGACAAATGAGAAATCTGTACCACTTGTCCCCCAGATATTCTGGGTTCATCTCGCAGATGGGGCCACCGCAAGTCCAAAGTCGGCCATCAAATATCATCACACAGCCATGAACCATGTCTGCCCTCAACACACTGCGGCCACCAACAGCACCGCTGACGTGGACTGGATGGGAGAAGGGAGTGATGGATCCGTTTGGCAGACAGAATGAAAAGAAAAGTTATCCCTTCGCCCCCAAAGTCAGGCTCGTCCCAACCCACAGACCGTTTGGCCTGGTTCTCCCTCAGCGACGTGCAGGACATTGACTCCGAATGGCGGTAAATTTTTGCTCACCCACCATTCCAGCCTCCTACACCTCTCTCTCTCTCTCTCTCTCTCTCTCTCTCTCTGTGTGTGTGTGTTGTGTGTGTGTGTTGTGTGTGTGTGTTTATGTGCGTGCGTGCGTGTGTGCGTGTGTGTGTATGTGTGCGCGCGCGCGGGGTGTGTGTGTGTGTGTGTGTGTGTGTGTGTGTGTGTGTGTGTGTGTGTGTGTTTGCCTTTAAAGTCCGAGTGGGTGCGTGAGAGGGGGGCCCCCGGGTTAGGGGATGGAAAATGTTTTTGTTTTGATTTTTGAGTGTTAGCTGGGTGAGGAAATTCGGGGGAGGAAAAGACCTGTCAGTCAGCTCTGTTTGTCTTGCCAGTTAAGGAGACATTTGAAAAACACAAGACCCTCCATAGCAAGAAAGAGAAAAAGAAAACAGGCCACAAGCAAGTAAACAAAACAAAGTGTGTCCTCTTTATTTTTTTTTTAAACTCCATCAAAGTTACGCTTTCATTTGCATCTGTTTGTTTGTTCGTTTCTGCTTTTGTTTGTTTGTCTATTCGCCTGTCTAGCTGAGTCGCAGTTAAAAGTCTAGGAAGCCTACGGTTAAAGTTTAATATATATATATATATATATATATATATATATATATATATATATATATTCAATTATAAACAAAGCTTGGTCTTATGTCTTAGACTGAAGAAATAGGGGGAGATAAGCATTCATATCTGCAGTGGTAGTTAATTCTGCCTAACTAACGGTTTGTGCTTGAGTGGGTGAATGGAAAATAATAAATGCTTCTCAAAATGAGCCTTCAGCAAGCTTATAGTCTCCAATGGGGAGACAATCTGCAATGGGGAGGAAACTCACAAACATATAACTCCTGGTCAGATACCGGTATTTTGAAACCTGATTGTTTTTCCTCAGTGACCGCGGAAAGTGGTAGTTTGACTTCTCTGCCTTTTCAGTTTTAAGAAGAATGCTATCCCAGAAAAAGGCTGGTTTGCAATACCGTAGTATGTTTGCTGAGTTTTCAAAAAAAAACACACAAAAAAAAAACCCAACAAAGGTGCCACCTAAGAAGCAAAAGAAAATCATGAAAGAGCAAAACAAGCTACATTTTCTTGTGAAAAGCAGAAAATATAAAACCATAACCTCTTAAGACACAAGTGCTGAGGGCCAGTTCTTGGAATGAATCCGCAAGGGACTAAATGACAATAAACTAATAAATTCCAAGGATAAGTACCGAGCACCATTCCAGCAACTTACAGAGCAGTTTGGTGTTGCAATGACTGCAAGAAAAATTCAATTATAAACAAAGCTTGCTCTTATGCCTTAGACTGAAGAAATAGGGGGAGATAAGCATGCATATCTGCAGTGGTAGATAATTCTGCCTAACTAACAGTTCGTGCTTGAGTGGTTGAATGGGGAAAAATAAATGCTTCTCAAAATGAGCCTTCAGCAAGCTTATAGTCTCCAAGGGGGAGACAATCTCCAATGGGAGGAAACTCACTAACATATAACTCCTGGTCAGATGCCGGTATTTCGAAACCTGATTGTTTCTCAGTGACCGTGGAAAGTGGTAGTTTGACTTCTCTGCCTTTTCAGTTTTAAGAAGAATACTATCCCAGAAAAAGGCTGGTTTGCAATACCGTATGTATGTTCCAAGGATAAGTAACCGAGCACCATCCCAGCAACTTACAGAGCAGTTGGTATTGCAATGACTGCAAGAAATATTCAATTATAAACAAAGCTTGCTCTTATGTCTTAGATTGAAGAAATAGGGGGAGATAAGCATTCATATCTGCAGTGGTAGTTAATTCTGCCTAACTAACAGTATGTGTTTGAGAGAGTGGATGGGGAATAATAAAAGCTTCTCAAAACGAGCCTTCAGCAAGCTTATAGTCTCCAACGGGGAAACAATCTCCAATGGGGAGGAAATTCACTAACATATAACTCCTGGTAAGATACTGGTATTTCGAAACCTGATTGTTTCTCCTCAGTGACCGTGGAAAGTGGTAACTTGACTCCTCTGTTTTTTCGGTTTTATGAAGAATGCTATCACAGAAAAAGGCTGGTATGCCATAACCGTTGTATGTTTGTTCGCGTTTTCAAAAAACCAACCAAAGGTGCCACCTAAGAAGCAAAAGAAAATCATGAAAGAGCAAAACAAGCTACATTTTCTTGTGAAAAGTAGAAAATATAAAAAGATAACAGCAAATATAAAAAAGATAACCTCTTAAGACACAAGTGCTGAGGGCCAGTTCTTGGAATGAATCCGCAAGGGACTAAATTACAATAAACTAATAAATTCCAAGGATAAGTACCGAACACCATTCCAGCAACTTACAGAGCAGCTTGGTGTTGCAATGGCTGCAAGAAATATTGAATTGTAAACAAAGCTTGCTCTTATGTCTTAGACTTTAGAAATATATATATATATATATATATATATATATATATATATTGTGTGTGTGTGTGTGTGTGTGTGCGTGTGCGTGCGTGTGCGTGTGTGTGTGTGTGTGTATGTATGTGTGTGTCTGTGTGTCTGTGTGTACGTGCGTGCGAGTGTGCGTGCGTGCGTCCACGCGCGCGCACACTCGCACGCACGTACACACAGACACATGTGTGTGTGTTGTGTGTGTGTGTGTGTGTGTGTGTGTGTGTGTGAGTGTGTGTGTGTGTGTGTGTGTGTGTGTGTGTGTGTGTGTGTGTGTGTGTGTGTGTGTGTGTGTGAATGGATGGAATGTGGCCAAGTGATTAACACATTAATGTCTGGGGCAGATCTAGGGTACGGGTCGGAGTCTAACAGTAGAGTGTAGGTCCCCTGTGTTTTGATGTTGTTGTTTTTTTAAATGCGCTTCACAAAACAAGGTATTATAGACAACAACAACAACAACAGGATTTTTAATACTGTTCACAATCTTAAAACTCTTTTTAATTAACAGGAAGCACGCATCCATAGAGCATCTCTTTTTTCACGTGCACCCCCCTCCCACCCCCAGTACCACCCCTCCCTCTCGCACACACCTAGGCATACTCATGTCCATGATCCAGCCTACACCACACACACACACACACACACACACACACACACACACACACACACACACACACACACACACACTCACGCACGCACGCACGCACGCACCACGACTACCGCAAAAGAAGCCACACAAACGAGGTGGACATCAGGGAAAAGACTGCTTGAAAAGAAAAGTTTTTAGATTAGTTTGAAGGTTGACAGTGATGGAAGACGAAGACTAGCAATGTGTTCCATGTTTCTACAACAAAAATGCTAAAAAAAATCTCTCTCCTCCTCTACCCCCCCCCCCCCCCCCCCCCCTTCTCATCCTATTCCTTTATCTATTGAATTACGGTATCCGAAAGAGTGTGCCATCAGCAGAAAAACTGAAACCTTGATAGAAAACAGATGTTTAGGAGATCAGAAATGTATGGAGACGCAGCTCCAGAAATGGCTTGAAACACAGACAGAAGGTCGTGCAATGTAGGCTTCGTTCAATCTGTTGGGAATCTTTAAATAGAGAGATACAACAGTCAATCTTGTGCATTTTAGATATTACATCTGTGGCAGAATTTAGAACCAGTAGGAGATGTCTTATAACTACCTGTGGACAGGCAGCGAGAGATGAATACCAATAATCTAGCATGAACAGGATACTTTCAGTGGTTAATGTCTTAGCTGTCTCTACCAGATGAAGCTGATGCGTTCAAGTTCAATGTATATAACTTCACATGACTCCGGGAAGAGTGGAGAAAGCTGGTTGCAAAGTCTTCTTTGGCGCCCCAACGGTCTTCAAGACTCTGGGATAGGTGAGGTGATAGGGAACCTGACATATTCTGATCATGTGTTGATTGATGGATTTTGGTCTGATTTGATGCCACTAAAGGAATATGTGACATGAGCAGCTATGTAAAATGGGAACGTGATTTTTTATTACAGCACATGGTAGTTGACGCCACACGTGCACCAGCTAAGCCCTCGATACCACACGTGCACCAGCGAAACCTTCGTACCATACGTGCACCACCTAAGCAAAGCCCTCGATACCACACGTGCTCCAGGTAATCCCTCGATACCACACGTGCACCACCTAAGCTAAGCCCTCGATACCACACGTGCACCAGCTAAGCCCTCGATACCACATGTACACCAGCTAAGCCCTCGATACCACACGTGCACCAGCTAAGCCCTCGATACCACACGTGCACCAGCTAAGCCCTCGATACCACACGTACACCAGTTAAGCCCTCGATACCACACGTGCACCAGCTAAGCCTCGATACCACACGTACACCAGCTAAGCCCTCGATACCACACGTGCACCAGCTAAGCCCTCGATACCACACGTACACCGGTTAAGCCCTCGATACACACGTACACCAGCTAAGCCCTCGATACCACACGTACACCGGTTAAGCCCTCGATACCACACGTGCACCAGTTAAGCCCTCGATACCACACGTGCACCAGCTAAGCCCTCGATACCACACGTGCACCAGCTAAGCCCTCGATACCACACGTGCACCAGCTAAGCCCTCAATACCACACGTACACCGGTTAAGCCCTCGATACCACACGTGCACCAGTTAAGCCCTCGATACCACACGTGCACCAGCTAAGCCCTCGATACCACACGTGCACCAGCTAAGCCCTCGATACCACACGTGCACCAGCTAAGCCCTCGATACCACACGTGCACCAGCTACGCCCTCGATACCACACGTGCACCAGCTAAGCCCTCGATACTACACGTGCACCAGCTACGCCCTCGATACCACACGTGCACCAGCTAAGCCCTCGATACCACACGTGCACCAGCTAAGCCCTCGATACCACACGTGCACCAGCTAAGCCCTCGAAACCACACGTACACCGGTTAAGCCCTCGATACCACACGTGCATCAGTTAAGCCCTCGATACCACACGTGCACCAGCTAAGCCCTCGATACCACACGTGCACCAGCTAAGCCCTCGATACCACACGTGCACCAGCTAAGCCCTCGATACCACACGTACACCAGCTAAGCCCTCGATACCACACGTACACCAGCTAAGCCCTCGATACCACACGTGCACCAGCTAAGCCCTCGATACCACACGTGCACCAGCTAAGCCCTCGATACCACACGTGCACCAACTAAGCCCTCGATACCACACGTGCACCAGTTAAGCCCTCGATACCACACGGGCACCAGCTAAGCCCTCATACCTGCAACTGTGTAGAAGCGCTACCGACGTGAAAATAAAGTTTTACTTTAAACAGACATTTAGACCGTGGAAGAGCTCTGCACTCTCCCGACTTTATCTTTTAGATAACGCATAGGTCTACTTCCGAAATCTCCAAAGACAACTAAATCTTCGACATTAACATACGTTTTAATCTTAGCAGTTATTTCCTCAAAAAACAGTAACTTTTCATGTGGCAGGTTAGGAGCATACACATTTAATATGGCAAGATTTTTGCCTGCTATATTAACACTAATAGCTAATATTCTTTCGGAGGAGTAGACAATGTTATATACAGCGTTCAGTCCTTTTCGTAACAAAATCATCTGACCACAGCTATGGGAGTCCTTTGCACTAAATAAACTTCCCCTCCCCATTCTTTTCACCATTCGTCTATCACGTTATGAGTACAATGAGTCTCCTGCAGACAAATAACATCATATTTTCTTTCCTTAAAAAAGTGAATACATTTTTCTTTTAATTTTACAGCGTAAACCCCGCACATTCAGAGAAAACAAACGTAAATTGTAATCGCAAGCCATAATCCAAAGTCCAGGGACGTAGCGAAAGATCGCGATGCTTGCAACAACTGCAATCATCGTCATTCTTCAGGTCGGCGCAGGTTTGCTCTCAGCACAATTTTCGTCACGTCTGTCACGCTTGGCGGCCCCCTTCACGTCACCTGAAGGAGGGGAGTCTCCACTCTCAGCGCGCGAACGTTTTGGGGTCAAACTCGCTGATCGTCGCTGTCCTGTAAAATCAAGCTTTGACTGAGCAGCCGCGCGCATCAGCTGCCTACCACGTTGAAGCTGCCCTTCAGTGGCTTGTTTCTTTGTACTGTTTTGTTTGACCTTAGATCTGAGGGGAATGGCAGGGGGAGTGTGAAACAAGGGATCGTCCTTGTTGACACTGGCGTCAATGTTGCGTAATTGCTTCACTTCACCATCACTAGTAGAAGCTTTGTTGTCTGTATTTTTACCTTAATCATCATCATCATCATCATCATCACCACCACCACAATCACACAGACTCTCTTGGACGTCGTCAGTCACTGTCAGGTGGTGATCAACGTCACTGTCAGAGTCCAGGTCATGGGGAGCAGCACTGTCGGCAAAGTGATGATCTGTAGCTATTGAAAACAACGACTGGTCTGTTTCTGCCGGACAAATCCTGTCACCGCGGACATGGCCGCTTTGATGGCATTTGAGACATGTCACCAAGTTCTGACGAGCAGACCTATGATGTCCTGTTAACAAGCAGTTGGAGCACACAGGAGGTTCCTTGTGACGTCTGTCCTGCTCTCTGTAATAAAGACGTGCCGTGAACCCACCTACTGTCATGGTAGGCTCAAGTGATTTGTCGGGGATGTTGATGAAACAGAACCTTCGACCTGTGACAAAACGTGTAAGTTTACCGTCACGATCGCGCATTTTTTTCCAAGAGGAGTGGATACCGCATCACACAACCGATTCGGACCAAAGCACTTTTAATATCTTTGTCGGAACATGATATGGGAATGTCCGATACAAACAATTTGGTCGCAGGGATAGGTCCACTTTCAAACTGCTTGAACGTGTGAGCCTTTTTACTGAAAGGAGAAAGCGCCATGATGGGTAAGACGTCACACGAAAATGAACTGGGAGTGATGAAGATTGTGAACAACGAAAGAGATCACAGACCCGAGGCTGGTGACCCCTGTGATCCAGCACTGGAAAAAATAATGTATTTAGATTTACATTGTGAAGTCTTTTGTGTATTTAGACTTACATTGTGAAGTCTTTTATTGTAAGAAGGAAAGAAAGAAAGAAAGCAAGAAAGAAGGAAAGTAAGAAAGAAAGACAAAAAGAAAGAGAAGAGAAGGAGAAAGAATTGAATGGCAGAGTTGGATTTCAGTTTCAGTTACATAATTAAACTAGCCTTCAGGGCTATCACCACAGAATAAACAAAGACATGTTAATAAAGACAACAACAAACAGAACGATCTACAATGCCCATACAGTTCATAAAATCCTGCGTACAGTATTGACATCCTTGATAGAAGCAAACAGAATCTAGGCTGCGCTAGGTGCCTTGGGTTAAGGTTGGATTAAAGCTCCCAAAACCTATAAGCCACAGGGCAGTCAGCTGTCAGAGGTCCACCATGTCTAAGGCAGGCACAATGGAAAGCGAAGCCATCCCTCTTCTCCCATCTTTTAATCTATCCTGAACTGAAACTGGTTTCCATTTACTGCTGGGTAGACAGAAAGAATTTTCAAGCCGAAGCATCAGCTAACGTATTATAAACTGCAACAACAACAGCACAACTCAATAGGCCGTCGAGAACAAAAGCAGACAAAAGTGGACGACAAAATAGGCAGAAGAAAATGAATGAACAAATGAATACTTGTAAAACTTACAAGAGAGGCCAAGAAAACAGGAAATCACTTCAGCATTGTTTTGGAGGACAGACATTAAGTCAGACAAAATAAAAATTGAAGCAAAACCTAAATTAAAATGGAAAATAGGGACAAGAAATCTTGTAGTGGACGCAGAGAAAACACGGACATAACCTGCTAAAAACGTATTCTTACAGACCATTCTCACGATGTATAGTTTGTATACATGCACTCTCTCTCTCTCTCTCTCTCTCTCTCTCTCTCTCTCTCTCTCTCTCTCTCTCTCTCTCTCTCTCTCTGCTTGCGTAACCCGCTTTTGAAAGAATGTTATTCGACAGAAATTCGATCTGCCACGGCAAATAGGTGCACATGCCCTTCTATCGGAATCAAAGGCCTGCTGTTCCCAGCGTATTTTATGCTGATTTTTTTCCGAGAAAAAAATTCCTAACTCTTTTACGGGAAATAGAACAGAGGCTGAAAGACGTTGAACGAACGTTCCAGAGAAAACAGCCACGCATACATAGAGGACAAAGAATGGAAAGGAATCGATTAAGCTTCTTCCGCTTCACCTTCAGCAAGCCTCTCAATGATTCATGCAAATGTGTTAGATCTTTGTTTCACTCCTTTTCACAAGCAATTCTTTTAAAACACACTTTACAATTCGCTGACATCATGGAATCGACACATGGGTATAAGAAAAGACTCCTCAAATCGCAACATGTTTATACAGTGTCATAAACGGGCCATTGACCACATTGACAATACCAATGTCCCAATGACACTTTAAAAAAAGAGCCAAACAGTTTGATATAGTGAAAAGAATTAGACATAGTGAGAAGAAGAAGAAGAAGAAGAAAGCGAGAGAGAGGAGAGAGAGAGAGAGAGAGAGAGAGAGAGAGAGAGAGAGAGAGAGAGAGAGAGAGACTCCTTTTTGTTATATTTTTGAGTCTTAACTGAACGGTAAAAAACTGGAGGAAGCATGCTCTGCTTGTCTTGTCACTTAATCAGACATTTGACGAACACAAGCCGCTAGTCAAACAGAAAGGGAATAAAAGATGAAAACAGAATATGTGTTAGAACCTAGATATTTCCACCTCTGTCGAGGAGGTTATATTTCCTCCTGTTTGCCAGTCCCTCAACAAGATCATGCAAAGTCTAGGGAACCTGTCTTAACCAAACGTTGCCACAAACAGAACGCGAATCGTTAAATTCATGTGTAGATATGAAGAGGGGATCAAACAGCAGATAGTGTGCCGTTAGTTGCGGTGCATCTCTGACCTGCCTCACTAGCAAAAGCACAGGGAATTTGACAAATATGACGAAACCAAACCAATGATGTAAAATTGCTCGAATCAGACTTCAAGATGACAGCACATACAAGCTAACGTCATACAATGCACCAGCCATACCGTCATACTTGCATAGTGTGT
>CM065717.1:42895554-42900554 GCA_033310375.1 Conus canariensis
CCAAACATCATTCAGAGCATTTCTTGTGGGGAAAAAAAGGCTAAGCCTCTTTTCTTTCCCAAAGGAAGGACATGAACCTTTGAGAGGAAAAGGAGAAAAGAAAAAGCGAAGAAGCGTGTGCAATAAAAAAAAAAAGAGGAAACCCCCCCCCCACAAAAACAAAACAGGAAACGGACAATAATGCCATCCCCTTTCATCCCTTGTTGGCCATAGAAAATGCAGTCCAATAACTAGCCTTTAGTTTGTGCTGCTCCGTTTACAAGAGCCCCCACAATGGAATGACTCTGATACAACTCACAGCACCATGAACAGACTGCCCCTACCACAGTTCAAGACTTCAGTTTGTTTCTTTGTTTCCTTATCACCCGAAAAAAAAGTAGAGCAGAATTAGTATAGGTAGTTTACAAGTGAGGTGACTGCAGGCGGAAATAGAAGTTAGAAACAGAAAATAGCGGAATAGAAAGAAACAGCGGAAGAATTTTAAGTAACTCCGCTGGTTAACGTGGCAAACAGATTACAAGACAAAACATGACGCAACAGCCTCGTTCTCATTCAACGCCTTCTTCCTTGCGCTGAACCCTGTGAAGTGATCTGAAGCGATCAAAGCTAAGTGAATTTTCGTTGTTTTATTCGTTTATGTCTCACCCGATGAAGACCTAAGAGGTCGAAACGCGTTGTGTTTCGTCTTGTGACTCGTTTGTCCACGTTCCCTGGGCGGTTCGCTAACATTTATTTAAGATGTGTTTAGATTTCCGCCTGCAGTCGCCTCGCTTTGCAACCAGACCTCTTAGGTTTTCTTTAGGCGGCAAGATAAACAGTGTTCAGGACAATGAAAACAAAGAACGAGCAATCGCTTATCTTCTCAAATTAGAATAGGTGGTATGTCCTTCACACGTCAGAGGAATAAGTATTAAGGATAGAATGACTTTTTTATCATTATTTTTCAATAGCCTGTTGGGAATCTCAATTTTTGCGTTGGAGCTGGACACTAATTTCAATGGTATGCAGTTTCTCTTAAAGGGGAACAAACTCACGGGCGCGTGATTGCTCCTGTCTTGTAGGAAGCCTTTGTCTTAACCAGTATAGTAACGATTTTTAACTGTTTGTCTACGCGCGCGCGCGCGCGCGCATGTGTGTGTGTGTGTGTGTGTGTGTGTGTGTGTGTGTGCGTGCGTGCGTGCGTGCGTGCGTGCTGCGTGCGTGCGTGCGCGAGCGCACGCACATTAGCGAACGTATACGCAATGTGTTTGTGTGCGCACATGCATACACACCTCTGTGTGTGTGTGCGTGTGCGCATGCATGTGCGTGTGTACATCTGTGTGTGTGTGTGTGTGTGTGTGTGTGTGTGTGTGTGTGTGTGTGGTGTGCGTGTTTGTGTGTGCGCGTGCGTGCGTGCGTGTGGGGTGTGTGTGTGTGTGTGTAGAGAGAGAGAGAGAGAGAGAGAGAGAGAGAGAGAGAGAGAGAGAGAGAGAGAGTTGAAAATATCGAAAGTCTGATGCAGTGAAAAAAATCAGTGGATGCTGGATTTCTGGAACGTATTAAGATTCTGTAATGAAACGGGGAAACAAAACATGAGAGGCAGAGAGGACAGAGAAGGCAACAGACCTTGCTGTACACGTTCTTTTATTTCAGGGCCAGCAACACTGCCATCACAGACAAGGAAGAAGGAAGGGATTAGTCACAGCAAGGAAAGAGAAGAAAATCATCAGTATGGAGGAATCATTACTAAATATATTTTTCACGAAAAGAAAGGCATTGGACCTCTACAACACTCGCGTGAAGACTGAGGGGATAGGGATGAAACAGAGAAAAAAAAAAGAAACAAAGAACTTAAAAAAAGTTGAAAGAAGAACAACAGAAAGAAAATAAGAAAGAAAGGGGAGAAAAAAGAACGAACAAAACAGACAAAAGATACAAAAACTAAATAAAGGCGGAAATGAATGGAAACGAAACACTCGGACAAGGAATGAAGAGAAAAGGTATGAAAAGAAACGCAAAAAAGGGGGACTGAAATAACGAACGAAAGAGGAAACAGACAAACAAAGGAAGAAAAAGAAAGGGGAAGAAAGACAGGAACAAAAAAAAAAGACAGCCGGTATTCATGTTGAAAGGACCATGTCTGCGAGACAGACGTCCTTTTTTCCAAAGCCGACAGATGCCATCATTTTGAATGGTGACTTGGTCCTGAAAATCTTAATCCTCCCTCCAGACAACGTAGCCTCCCTCAGATAGGGACTAACCGTGTCTCGACGACAGTGTCTAGAATTCGGCGAAACTCTTCTCCGCCTTAATCCACTTTCTGCCCAGATGAACTCATGAACTGGGTTTTGAATGTTTTATTTTTTTATTTGCTATGTCATGAATTGAGACAGTTAAACACAATGCTAGTTCTCAAGAATGTCAATTCCTTAAAGAGACAAGTTCCTCAAATTCCTGAACATTTTCCCATGTTTGATAATTATGATATAATTTATGATATCTGAACATACAAAAGGCTATGTTCTATCAATGTAATATACTGGTAAATTATTTTCCGTTATAGTTATCTGGAACTATTGTCAAGTGACGTCGCGGTTGAATTTGAAAATAAACATCGATTTACAGGAAACATTTTGTTTTCATATCATGATTAGAAACGATTCGAAATGCGCCACACACCAAACCAAAAGCTGTCTCACCAATTGTCTCCAGCAAATCATATCCACAAGAGAAAGTCTTTTCCAACATTTTCTGAAGGATGCTCTCTCTCTCTCTCTCTCTCTCTCTCTCTCTCTCTCTCTCTCTCTCTCTCTCTCTCTCTCTCTCTCTCTCTCATATACACACACGCACACGCACAGCATCCCCACACACACACATATTACACACACGCACGCGTACGCACGCACGCACGTCTATACGCATGCACGCACGAACGGATGCATGCACATACACGCAATGCATGTGGAGCGCAAGTACACAACTAAAGGGGAAAGCCTCAAGAATAGGACAAAAGAGTCAGCGAACAAAGCTGTGTGACCATGCTGTGAGGAGAATGGGAACACACACACAGAGAAAAAAAAAATAAAAGAGAGAGAGAGAGAGAGAGAGAGAGAGAGAGAGAGAGACAGACAGACAGACAGACAGACAGACGCTGTCAGTTGTAACGACAGCAAAGTGCACTGTGAGAGCAGATCATATTTATATTGCCGTGATCGCAGTAAAATCGATTTGGGTGAGAAACATCAACTAGAAAAGATTTCACAAAACAAAATGATCAGATACTGGGAATCTTCTTAAAGCAGCAGCATGAGAATGTCCGGATTCTGTTCAGATTTCATACACAGAGATCTAGAGAAAGTAGAATTTCGGGTGTCAGCATGCGCGCACGCGCGCACGCAGTACGCACGCATGCACACATGAAAGAGAGGCAGGCAGACACCGACCGACAGGCAAATAGAGACACAGTTCTGACGTACAGCGACAGGCACGGACAGAGAGAGAGAGAGAGAGAGAGAGAAGAGAGAGAGAGAGAGACAGAAACAGACAGACAGACAGACAGACAGAGACAGAGAGAGAGACAGAGACAGACAGAGAGAGACAGAGGCAGACACACACAGAGAAAACAGAACAGACAGGCAGATCGGACACAGATCTGCCCTACAGCGACAGGCACGGACAGAGAGAGAGAGAGAGAGAGAGAGAGAGAGAGAGAGAGAGAGAGAAGAGAGAGAAGACAGACAGACAGACAGACAGACAGACAGACAGACAGAGACAGAGAGAGAGACAGAGACAGACAGAGAAAGACAGAGGCAGACACACACAGGTAGAAACAGACAGACAGGCAGATCGGGACACAGATCTGACCTACAGCGACAGGCACGGACACACAACAGAGAGAGAGAGAGAGAGAGAGAAGAGAGAGAGAGAGAAGACAGAAGAGAGAGAGAGAGAGGGAGGGGAGGAGGGAGGGAGGGAGGAGGAGGAGGAGAAGAATGAGAAGGAGGAAAGAAGGGACAGAGGATGACATGCACAGAGAGACAGAGAGAATTTGAGAGACAAGCTGATAGACAGGAGAGGGAAAAGGGAGGAAACTAAACAGAGAACTCAGCTTCAGTTTCACTGTTTGTGACAACAAGCAAAACTTACCGAGTGAAAATGAACCTCCTATTTCCGACTGTGGACAGAGTGGTGCCTTGATGTTGAGAGATACGCCAACTTTGTATTGGACGAATTCACAAAATACTTCGCTTCAGTCTGCCAGTACACCAGCTTTTGTCACTGCCTGAAATTGAATCGATCAATAAGTAAATCAGCCAATCAACATTCAACTAGGCAAACATCATAAGTGTGGTTAGGTCAAATACACTATGAAACGCATAATTATGAATTTCTAAAGCCTAAAGCAAGAAATAAAAAAAAGCAAAGACTTCATGATTCACATGTCAGGAAATGACTTACTGACGCCCCCATCCCCTCCCTCTCTCTCTTTACCTCTCCCCCACTCCAACACACACATATACACATCACACTTACACCCCCCCCCCCCCCTAATACCACCCTTCTCCCTCGATATCCTCACTCTCCTTTCAAAAACAATAGATGTGTTCCATTAAAATAATGACTATTTGTCGGGAAATACGAAGATTTGTCTTAAAATGTCACCAGAACAAATAATTTAACATGCTTAAATTTTTCACGACATCTGCTTTGATAAAGGAGAGAAGACAAGTCTTCACAGCAGGAGAACCGTACGCAATGTTTGTGGTGTCGATTTGTCTGCGAATTTAACGACGATGGTTTCAGGCAAAGAGAAGAACAGTCTGGTTCAAGAAAATGTTCCGATGCAAAGTCTTTATAAGCATGGATGACACGTGTTATCAATAAAGACCGTTTTTCCGCTTACATCTAGTCAATACGCGTTCCTTTACTCAGTGCTGCCAAGTATTCCTTGATTCCGAAATTTTCTCTCGTGTTATGCTATTTCTCAGTTTGTTCTCTATTTTGATAAATAAGATATTCGG
>CM065717.1:42905554-42908054 GCA_033310375.1 Conus canariensis
AACATTTAAAGGAAGAAGCAAAGAAAGACAACAAGAAAAAAGTAAAGGCGGAAATGATTCAGAAATGAGCATTTGGCATTTGGACAAAGAATGAAAAGGAAAACTACAAATGGATAAAAAAGAACGAAATAACGAACGAAGATAATCACAAAATGAGGACAGATGGAAAGAAATTCAGGATAACAACTGAAAAGAAAATGTCCCAGTGACGGGCGTCCTCTTTTCAAGCGGACAGATGCCATCATTCTGATGGATGCCTTGGTCCTGAAAATCTTTATCCTCCCTTCAGACAGCATGGCGTCCCTCCGATGACAGACTAGAGACGTTTCGAAGACAGTCTCTGAGATTCAGCGGAATGCTTCTCCACCTAAATCCACATAGTGCCCAAACAAATTGGTGAACTTGCTTTTGGGTGCCTATCGTTCGCTACAAAAGGAATTGGCAGACATTCAAAATACAATTCTGATTATGAACGTAAAAGGGCTTAGTCCCTGAAATCCCTTAATGTCTCAGACTCTCTGTAGATGTACGTGAAAATACGACCGGCCATGTTTTTTTTTTATCTATCTCCTGAGCATGTCAATTGTTTTGTCCGCATCAATTATTCTTGGAGAAATCTTCAGTACATGGTGTGCAAGACGTTGAAAACCGAGTGTTTTACACGAAACATCTGGAGTTCAGTTCAGCACTCCACACAGTTTAAGAAATGGAACAGACCAACCTCAAATATGTGTGTGTGGTGTGTGTGTGTGTGTGTGTGTGTGTGTGTGTTGTGTCGCGCGCGCGCTCGCGCGCGCGTGTGTGTGATAGCACTTGTATAAGCTTGAGGGCGTGTACGTGTTTCAGTGTACGGACGCTTCTGTCCAGGACTGGTCAATAGAAATGGGAAGGCTAGGGGAGGGGGCTGGATGGAGGGGGTGGTGGTGTGAAGGACGCATGGGGATGCAGAGACAGATAGGGAGAGTGAGAGCACGAAAAACTATACACAGAAAGACCAAAAAAAAAGTATCTCAAGCAAAAGCTTTATTCCACCTAACGAATCCTATGAGAAAAACAAACCACCAAAACCAAATCCTGCTCAAGGCGATGAGAGAAACAAGTCCCAAACAAAACCTTTTCATGCCGATGCATCACGCCCTGTGCTTATTTGTGTCGCGTTGACATCTGATTGGATGGGGAAAAAGGCAACGATGGGACAAAGTGGTGGCGATGGCTGGTATCTGAATGTAATGACACACATTGGGATCATATAGATCACAGATATTGAAGTATTCTCCCCTCCTCCACTGAAATACAACAACAACAAAAATCTAGAATGGACAGAGTGATAAATGGACAGAGAGACTGAAAAGCAATCAGATTATTGGAGAGAGAAAGAGGAGAAGAGAGAGAGAGAGAGAGAGAGAGAGAGAGAGAGAGAGAGAGAGAGAGAGAGGGGGGGGGAGTGCGAACTCTCATCCTCCCTCCCTCCCTCCCTCTCTCACTCTCTCTCTCTCTGTCTCTCTCTCTCTCTCTCTCTCTCTCTCTCTCTCTCTCTCTCTCTCTCTCTGTTTATTCCCAACATCATTTTTCATTCTAACAGTTCTGACACTCTTCCCACTGACACGCTCTGTCTCCAGAAAAGGCTGTTCAGGAAACGCTTGAAGGCAAGGACAAAATAAGTGATGTGGACATAGACCTAACTAAAAGAATCAAACATCTGATGTGGAACAAACACAGAAAAATACAACGAAAGAAAGAAAGAAAAACCAACAAAAAAAACCTAAGCCTATTTCTGAAAAAAAAGGGGGGGGGGGGGGGGGGGAGAAGGAAAGATATGAGCCTTTCACATGAAAGAAGGAAGAACAACAAACAGAAAACAGAATTGTTAAAAAAAGGGGTGTGGGGTGTGGTTGGAGTTAATGCCATCACCCCTTCCACCAGTGGCTGGCCATGGAAGCTGCTGTCCAGTGGAGAGGCTTTATCTAACATGGTTTCTCAATAGAATGATATGTACATCATTCCTTACAGTCTCCAGCCCTAACCCCAACCCCCATCCTCCCTCTTCGTCCCAGTGACCGTCATCAACGATTCCATCTTAACAACGAAAGTAAGTTTGCAAAGTCTTTGAATGGACGCCAATATTTCTGTTTCTACAGGCTATAGATTCTTGACGCTTTTATGTAAATTCTCTTCATTCTTGTCAAAGACTGATTTTTTTTTGGTCCCAAATGATGCCGAGATATCCTTATTCATCTACTCTTTCAACAGTTTGGACTATAATAACGTTTGGTTATGGATGGTGGGTTTTTACACAAAACAATTCATTCTTCTTTTGTTTTAAAATCATTCACATGAAGATAGTTTTTTTTTGCGCCATAAAGCGAACTTTTTGATGTAATCAAAATAGGTGGGACGGGAGTTGGAAAGATCCTAAATGGCAGAATCGTCCGAATAATTGAGTACAGGAGGATTTGTTGTCTGTTCCTTTACAGCAATTGATATACACCTTAACTTATAT
>CM065717.1:42920554-42923054 GCA_033310375.1 Conus canariensis
TCTGACAGAATCATCTTTGCAGGATTTCTGTACATTGAAATTAGTTTTCTACAGCCGGAAAAGCCGGGGTTGTGTTCATGGGACATGCTACTCCTTTCCTCCGCCCTTCCTCTTGCCTTTGACAGTTACAAAAGAATGACCAGGAATCACCTCATAAATAAGTTCTGTCCTTTGATTACTTATACAGCCATAACCATCAGCAAGAACAATGGCACTTCTAACAACTTCCACCTTAACCCCCATTCCCCGCTCCTAAACACAGACACACACCTCTCCTAGCCTGTCCAGTCCGCCACCTTTCACTCTCTGCAGGCAGCCAGCTCACTCCTCCTCACCATTGCTAACACTATGTCCTCGTCTTCCAAAAACAATGTAGCAACTTGCTTGACACAAGATGAATTTCTCTCCTCTCTCCTCTCTCTCTCTCTCTCTCTCTCTCTCTCTCTCTCTCTCTCTCTCCAATAGCCAAGGGTCAAAGAGAAGGGACAGTGTTGATGACACAGCCTTATGCTGCGTGTATAACTACGCTGTTGTTCACGACCGTTTTGTTCATTCAATGTATTCCATAGTTTCTGGCAGAATTCTTTTTTTTCTGGGCATGGCCAATACAAACACTCCATCAATGACTGCTTTATCCCTTTCCTCTTCTATGTCCATCAAGGACGTTGGTGGGATTGTGCGGTGGTCCTGTTCCGAAAACGTCACCCCAGACACCACTCCCCTGCTGTTCCATTCCTTTCCATTTTCTTCCCCTTCCCATTACCGTTTCCTTCCTCCCAACACCAAACTGTGGTCCAGAGTCCACCAGTCAAACAGCCATTGACTAACTTTTTGTCCTCCAGCAACAACCAGTAACCGCCCATAATTTGTTTAATGTTAGATGACTGTGACTCATCCACGCTCTGCGGCTATAAAAACTAGGAATCAAACGACTCGCATAAAGTGGGAGATACAAGTGTTTTATGAGTGACTGTGTTATCAAGGAAACTGTATATGCATTTTCCTTTTGTTTGCTTTTGGAATAGTGAAAAGTGAGTCAATAGTCGAAACTGGGGACTTTTTTTTATCGTTCTCTTTCATTTGTTTCTACAATTGTCACTAATTAGACAAAGAAACCAACATTGTTCAAAAACTGAAATCTTGCCTCCCCTTCCAATGTCACAGAAAACTAGAACCCCTCTATAGAACTAAAGTCTGAATTTCATCCTGACCAATCAATATTTCTGGCGCTTTCTTTTTTTATAATAACAGCTGATAGCAGCAACGTACGCAGTGCTAACCTCGCACTGTTATACAACATTAATTCGCGTGCGTCCTGTCTTGAAGGACTCTTCAAATTTCATAAAATCATTCATGTCATTCAAAATGTTTACTGCATTTTGTGGCATTTGCTGTTAATACTGCTTTATAAAACCGTACAAAATGTAGGTCGTCCGTTAGAATTTTGGTTCAGCACTGAATTTGCAGCACTCAATCGTTGAGAGGTCAAAGCCCACTGACCCCAGCATACAACATGCCATTTTTTGCTGCTAATCCTAACATTGTCAGGCGTGTATGATGCAGTATTATGTTCAGTAGGTTCCGTCCTTCCCTTTGTCATTCTCAATTAGTAGGTGAGGACATGAAATCTGGAATTCAACGTTTATTTTTTTCCTAACGTATGAAAACGTATATCCAAACCAAAATGTCGCACCATCACTCTATAGTTGTTCTACGTCTGTATGCCTGTTTCTTGTCAATAAACTAATTCTGGAGAAAAGTATTACACTACCAGCTGAATCTTAAATACAATTAGTTTACACACAATAGTTAATAAAAGCAGATCGATAGGTCTAAGAAATGACTGCGCCGTCACTATCTAAAGGGCTAAAAAAAAAAAAAAAAAAAAGATAGTGATGACACAGCTATATGCAGAGTGTGTCAGTGTTGCCTTGACGACCATCGCATCTTCAGTAAATTCCCTCAGTCTGTCTCAAAAGTCTGAGCAGCCATCCAATTTCTTTCCTGCCGATTTCCTCCTGTTCCGCCCTTCACCATGTAGTTCGACAGGCAGAAACGCCAGGTTTCTGTTCACTGGGTACCCCTTGTTCCCAACCTTCTCCCGCCGCCATCCCACCTCTGACGATTACAACGATGGTGTGGAGTCAACTGCCGAGCACTCTGGAACTGTCTGGCCTTTGGTCATGCTACAGCCACCAATCACATCACTCCGTTTTAATTTAGCTTGGACTTGATGCATTCGAGTGCAGCAGAGAGACAAATGGTATTTCTGCGAATTCTAACCCCTGTCTGCCCGCTTCTCCGTATCCACCACCTGTCTCCCTCCTGTATCCGCCGCCCTATATTCTCCTCTGGCACTTAGTCTCTCTCTCTCTCTCTCTCTCTCTCTCTCTCTCTCTCTCTCTCTCTCTCTCTCTCCCTCTCTCTCTCTCTCTCTCTCTCCTCTCTCCCCTCTCAAAAATAACCAACCAGCAAAGATCTAACACAAAAAGAGGGTGTT
>CM065717.1:42928054-42940554 GCA_033310375.1 Conus canariensis
GATTAAGATCTGGACATACTGTTTTCAGAGGAAGAATCGAGAAGAGAGAGAGAGAGAGAGAGAGAGAGAGAGAGAGAGAGAGAGAGAGAGAGAGAGAGAGAGAGAGAGTGAGAGAGAGAGAGAGAGAGAGAGAGAGAGAGAGAGAGAGAGAGAAGCCCACATGATTTAAATACTCCCTCAATCAATTAAAGCCAGACTGGCCACTCTGAAGACCCCTCCCTATCCTTAACCCGCTCGAGAACGCTCAGTTAGATGCCGATCAATTACACCCCTTGAAAGGACTCAGACCGGAGCTGCAAGGCCAATGGCTGCCGATCTCTGCTCTCCTGACTGCTTAGGATCGATCCCCTTCTGGCGTTGGGCAATTGGGAGGGGGGGGGGGGACTGTAGGGTCAGGAGAGATGGGGTGGAGAAAGTGGAGGAGGAGGAGCAGGAAGACGAAGCAGAGGGGCGGGCGGGGGGAGACTATTTGTGGCAGAAAGTTTGATAAATGTAGAGTGTTGGTCAGCAAATGCCTGGACCTTGATTGGCCACTAGCCCTTTGGGGGTAATGGCCTTATCTGTCTGTCTGTCTGTCTCTGTCTGGCTGTCTATCTGTCTGTCTCTTTGTCTGCCTGTTTGTCTGTCTATCTGTATGTCCGTCTTTCTGTCTCTCTGTCTGGCTGGCATGCTGTCTCTCTCTCTCTCTCTCTCTCTCTCCCTCCCTCTCTCTCTCTCTCTCTCTCTCTCTCGCACACACACACACACACACCACACACACACACACACACACACACACACACACACACACACACACACACACGCAAACACACACACACGCACAAAGGAGAGAGAGAGAGAGAGAGAGAGAGAGAGAGAGAGAGAGAGAGAGAGACAAACACACACTGACCCTCTCATTTACAGACAGCACATTCTCTCTCTCTCTCTCTCTCTCTCCGCTCTCTCTCTCTCTGTCTCTCTCCCCCCCTCTCTCTCTCTTTCTCAGCCATATCCAACAAACAAGGATCAAACATGAAAGGCTGCGCTGATAACACAACTTTGTGCTGTGTATACGAACTCTCTCTAGTTTATTACCATTTTGTCTACAGTAAGTTCAGTCGTTGATTGCGGTAGTTTCTCACTGAAGTCTGATTTTTTTTTCTCCTGGAATTGGTCAGTCTCCATTCTCTTTCCACTGAGGCCTCTCATCACTCGTCTGTGTTCAAGAAGAAGGTGGTGGGTGGGACTGTCTGGCGATTTGCATTCACTGAAATAGGATCGTCTATTACCTAAACGTGCTCCCAGACTTCCCATCCCCTGCCTGTGCGTCTCCTCTGCCATTCCTTTTCAATGCCGTTCTCTCTTGCATCACCGCCTTCTTCCTGCCAACATTATACAGCTGGACTAGAATGTACCAGTCGAAAATTATACACTACTTCTTGCCCTCCAGTAACAACCATTAAAACCGCCCACTGTTTTTTAACGTGTATTCACTGCGGCGCATCCCAGATAAGAACCTTTAAAAATGACAAGGCTCGGAAGACAAAAGATTTATTTTTTAGTCTCTGGTTGTTTTTAAGACTTCCTGGTTATACGTGGCTTTTGAGTGACTAGTTTATAAGGGAAACCAGGGGCGCTTTTCTCTTCTCTTTGTTTTGGGTATGGTGAAAAATATAGTCAACAATAATGTCTTGATTTTTTGCACTTTTTCTCTTTTGTTTTGTTTTTGGGCGTTGTGGTCAGTTTGTGAGCCAAGAATTCATTGTTCCCATTGTAAAATGAATAAATAGACAAATAAATAAATGAATTAATAAATAGATAGATGCATAAACAGATCAATAAACGAATAAAGAAATTTCGCATGTGTTAAAAAGGACACATCTGTAAAAGTCAAGCCTCAAATTCATCGTGAGCAATAGTTTTCTCCATTTTTTTAATGACTCATCCACACAAGCAATGTATGAAATATTCATTTCAAATTCGTCCGATCTTGTTGGATATTTTCAATTATTTAAAAAATATTCATGTTCTTGGGGGTGATTTCCCCCACATTTTTTGTGACCTCGGCTGTGACAACTGGCCTATGACATCCAATGTAAAGTAGCGACCTCATTAACACAATGGTTGAACACCGAGTCTATAGCCCGAGTATACAGCAGTGCATTGCACGGCTGAAGCCCACTGACTCCAGAATATACATTGCCATTTCGTCTTGCTGCTGAACCTAAAATTATCACACTGGTGGTGGTGTGTCATGTAAAACAAATTCCGTCTCAGCCCCCCCCCCCCCCATTCCCCCCCCCCCCCTTCCCTGCCCAACTTCCCAACCAATTCTCTATCAGTTGGTTTGGGTCTTGAATGTGAATGCTAACATTCGGGTTTAACTTTAAACAGTCACATATGTACATGCCAATTGTTGTATCGTAATTCTGCGACTATCAAACAAGGACTATTCACGAATTTTGTGTCTATAGACTTATTTTGGAGGGAAAAATAAACAAGCTAACACACAGCCAACCGAATTCAATGTCTGCTTAGTTTACACAGTATGGTTACTAAAAGCAGAAATGATAGGCCTGAGAAGTGACTGGATAGTCACTGTGTATGAGAGGTCAACACAAAAGATAGACCTGAAACAGCTGTATGCTGAGTACATCAGAGTTGCGTTGAGGACCATCGCAGGATTGTCACTGTGTATGAGAGCCAAACACAAAAAGACAGACCTGAAACAGCTGTATGCTGGGTGTATCAGTGTTGCGTTGAGGACCATTGCCTCTTCGGTGAATTCCTTTTGTCTGTATCGAAAGTCTCTGCAGCCATACAGTTCCTTTCTATACGATCCCCCCCCCCCCCCTCTCTGTCTTCTGTCTGTCTGTCTGTCTGTCTCTCTCTCTCTCTCTCCTCTCTCTCTCTCTCTCTCTCTCTCTCTCTCTCTCTCTCACCCCTTTACTATTTTAGTCCTACAATGAGGAAACCCTTGGTTCTTTTCACTGGATACTCTCAATCCCAACCTTCCCCTGCCGCTTTGCTCGCTCTGACGATTACAAAGATGGTGGGGGGTCAACTGTCAAGCACTCTTGAACTGTGTCTGGTCCTTGGTCGGGCTGCAGCCACCAATAACATCGCCAAGTTTTTAATCAAGCTTCAGCTCCACACATCTGAGCAGACCGGCAAGAAAAATGGTAGTTCTAGGAGCCACCATTTTTCTCCCCCCCCCCCTTTCCCCACTTCCATTCCCATTTTCCTCTCCATCCATTTTCATCGGGCACGTGCTCAACCTCCTCCATGCCCTTGGCAAACTTTATGCCCTCATCTTCCAAAGTGACATGCCAACACAAAAAAGTGAAATGTGATTCTCTCTCTCTCTCTCTCTCTCTCTCTCTCTCTCTCTCTCTCTCTCCTCTCTCTCTCTCTCTCTCCCTCCCTCCCTCTCTCTCTCTCTCTCTCTCTCTCTCTGAGCCTGGAAATCCTGGACCTGCCCCCTCCATTCTCCATAACAACCTCCTTCTTCTTCTCCTTCCTCTGCCAATCAAAAAGTCACGTGAGTATTTTCATGAGACTATGAGAGATAGATAGATAGATTGATAGATAGATAGATAGAAAGATATAGATAGATAGACAGATAGATAGATAGATATAGATATAGATAGATAGATAGGAGTACAGCCAGGGCTTCTCTCTTGAAGTGATCATGCTATCTTCCTGTTCATAGTGACCTACACATCCTAATTTCTTTCTCCTTCTCTTCGAAAACTTCACAGATTCACAGTCCCCTTACGGATTTGTTCGTTTGTTTGCTTGTTTGTTTGTTTGTTGTCTGTTTGTTGTTTGCACGAAACAGATGTTCTCATATTCCATGTCCTGTTCCGTTTCATCTGCATGTCCTCATCTTCTTTTTACTGTTCTTTAGTTAACACATATCCTCACCTGCTTCATCCTCTGTATTGCTAACTACATGCTCACATCTCATTCTCGACATTCTTTGCTAATTGATCGTTCCCGTCTTCCTCCCCAGGTCCTTTGTGAGCTACATGTTACCCTTTTTCCCGTTCTTTGTACAACAAATGTCTTCATGTATCCCCTCCTGTTCTTTGTTAACTCCATGCCTTTGTCTTCTTCCTGTTCTTTGTTAACTCCAGGTCCTTGTCTTCTCCTTCCTGTTCTTTGTTAACTCAATGCCTTTGCCTTCCCTTCCTGTTCTTGGTTAACTCAATGTCTTTGCCTTCACCTTCCTGTTCTTGGTTAACTCAATGCCTTTGTCTTCTCCTTCCTGTTCTTGGTTAACTCAATGTCTTTGTCTTCACCTTCCTGTTCTTCGTTAAACGTGAGTCCTCCTCTTCCCCTTCATGTGCTTTGCCAACCCATTGTCCTCATATTTGAAAAGTTTGAGTCAATTTGTAGACATTGTAGACAAGAAATGAATCTCTCTCTCTCTCCCCCCTCTGTCTGTCTTTCGGTCTGTCTGTCTGTCAATCTGTCTGTCTGTCTGTCTGTTGTCTGTCTGTCTGTCTGTCTGTCTGTCTGTCTGCTCTCTCTCTCTCTCTCTCCTCTCTCTCTCTCTCTCTCTCTCTCTCTCTCTCTAGCACGCACACACCCCTTTCTCTTTCAGCCAGTCCTTCTCACTCCTGACAATTTCTACACCATCTGAAAATGATAGAGCTGACCCAGAGGTAAAGAATTACACCGTCATCCGCTGTTTCTGCCCTCCAGCAGAAATTAATAACACTGCCTGCATTTATTTTACAATGTATATTGGCTGTGGTGCATCCGTTTAGCGTAGCCGAAGAAAAATGGAAATCACAACCGGAAAAGAAATTGAAGTTGTGTCACGCAAGGCTTCCCACCCCTCCCTAGCTATCATCCCTCATTCTACTAAGTCTTTTCACCCTCCCTAGTCTCCCTTACCTATTTTCTGGCTTTCTGAGGAGGGAAACTGTTCGTTTTGCTTCAGTATCATCAGCTTTAACATCGTGTGCCCAAGTTCTCTCTCTCTCTCTCTCTCTCTCTCTCTCTCTCTCTCTCTCTCTCTCTCTCTCTCTCTCGCTCGCTCGCTCGCTCTCATACATAAACATATAGAATTTACATGCACTCCATCACATGCACACATACATACAGAGTGACTTTGTACAGATTGTACAGATGTGTACGCATGCACACACAACACACACACACACACACACACACACACACACACAACCACACACACACACACACACACACACACACACACACACACACACACACACACACAACACACACACACACACACACACACACACACACACACACACACACACACACACACACATACACACACACACACACACAGTGTCTCAACGATACCCAACAAGCAAAGATCAAAGGGAACTACAATGTTGATGACACAGCTCTGTGCTGTTTGTACCAGTCCACTGATGTTGGTGACCAGTTTATCTGCTCTAAAATCAGTCGTTGTGTTCCGCAGTTTCGAACATAATTCCAAAATATGTTTCTTCTGTGTTTGGCCAATCCACACTCTCCTTCCATCAAGACCTCCTTCGTCTTCTTTATTATTCTACGTCCACTGAAGTCGTGGGTTGGTCTGTTTCCTTGTCTGCATTCACTACAATTAGATGCGTGTTCCCAAAACGTCCGTCCAAGACATCCCCCTCACCTTCTACCCATTTGTTTTTCTTTTTGTTGATCTCCCCACCCCATCACACTCCCAATCTGTTAACATTAAAACGCTGGTCCAGAGTGCATCTGTCAAACAGCCATTAACTAGTTTTAACCTTCCAGCAGCCACCGGTAACGCCGCCCAGAACGTTTTAAAGTGACTGTGGCATACCTAACTTGAGTAGCCAAGTATAAAGGACATTGCAAGCCTCTTAAAAAGAGATAACTCCTTTTTTGTTGGTTGCGTGCACAGTTTTCCCCTGGCAGCTCTCGATTTCTTGTTTGCCAGTGTTCTATTAAGGGGTGACCATCTTACAATGGAAATTGTTGATGCGTTTTTCGCTTGTTTGCTTTGGGTCTGGTGAAAAGTACTGTGAGATATTAGTGTTTTTATTTGTTTGTTTTCTTTGCTTTTCATTTCTTTTAAGTTTGTGCATAGCTCATAGTTGATTATCCAAAAACAAAAATTCCCCCTTATAAAGAACTGAGATAGGTGTTTCCCATATGAAAGGACACTAGGGCAGATCTGTAGCAGTGCAGTCCAAATGTTATCATTGTCAGTCACCTCTCTGGCCCTTTTTCATGCCTAATCGATAGAGAACGATCGTTGCAGTTTTAATTTCAAATTCTCCCATCTAGCAGTATTTTCTTTGATTATTTCAAATTGTTCATTTCATTGGATGTTTCTTGCGGTGTTTTTTTTTTTTACCTTAGCACTTTATGCAGATGGGTGGTCACATAATATGGGTGCCTTAATAGTGTCCTAGGTAAACACAGACTCTGCATATAGAATCTGCCATCAACCATTGCAAAATCAAAACATCGTGATCTCAACACACACACACACACACACACACACACACACACACACACACACACACACACACACACACACATAGATACACACATACTTATATTAATTATATATAATATATATATATATATATATATATACAGAGAGAGAGAGAGAGAGAGAGAGAGAGAGAGAGAGAGAGAGAGAGAGAAAATGTTTAATGTTTCATGCCTTTTATGTCTAATCATTATTGTCTTTGTAGCTAATGTGTAGAGATAGTGTGAGCCTGGGGGTTAGGGTGAGTCGGGAAGGAGGGGAGAACATATGTTTAAGGCCTATCTATTACGTGTGTGTGTGTGGTGCGTGCGTGCGTGCGTGCGTGCGTGCGTGCGTGCGTGCGTGCGTGCGTGCGCGCGCGCGCGCGCGCGCGCGCGTGTGTGTGTGTGTGTGTGTGTGTGTGTGTGAGTGTGTGTGCATACGTGTGTGTATGTGTGTATGTTTGTGTGAGTGTGCACGTGCGGGTTTTAGACATGTTCTTATGTGAAGTTGTACAGAATGGTGATGCTATATCCTTTTATGCCTTGCAGCTGCCTTGAAAAAGCTCTTAAGAGCAAACATTTGGCATGAGAAATAATTAAAGAGGCAAGAGATGAAAAACTAGGATTTTATTGACTTTTTATCTCTCTCTCTCTCTCTCTCTCTCTCTCTCTCTCTCTCTCTCCACACACCACACACACACACACACACACACACAACACACACAGATATATATATATATTTTTTTTTTTCTTGTTTTTCGTTTTTTTTTTTTTTTTTGCTGATGCGAATATTGTCGTTCTGCTGTTGCAGTCTTACATCAAGTAAGTCCTGTCTCTCCCAACACATACCCCATCCCCAACTCTATTTTCCGTTAGTTGGTGTGGATCCAGATTCACTGAAATATGAATTCAAAATTGATATGCAAGTGAAGCTTCATATTCTAGTTCTAAAACATCTCATTTGATCTGAGCCTTATGGTGGTGTTGGGTCAACAGATCATTCCTGGATAAAACACATACCACTAGATAAACATTTATACACCTAGTAGACACTCGTTGCCTCATAAGAGCAGAGTCTGAGGTGTGACTGGACGTTCACTGTGCACAAGGGTCCAACTCAAAAGATAGTGCTATCACAGCTGTATTCAGCGTGTATGAGTGTTGCAGTTATGTTCATAGCGTCTTCGGTACATTCCCTCAGTTTGCCTCACGAGTCTCTGACTTTACCCAATTCTTTCTGACCATCCTAACCCCCTCTCTCTCTCCCCCCAGACTTCCGTCCTCTGCAATTTCAGCTCTACAGCCAGGAAACCTGAGGTTTCTGTTCACTTGATACCCTCACCCCCCCCTTCCCTTCCCTTCCCTTCCCACCTCCTTCCTCCCCCCGACGATTACAAAGATGGCGTGGAGTCAACTGTCAAGCACTCCTGAACTGTATGTGGCCTTCGGTCATACTGCAGCTACCAATAACGTCGCGCAGTTTTTAATCAAGCTTGAACGTGATGCATTCGCGCGGAGCAGCGAGGAAAAAACGGTAACTCGCTACAGGAGTCACTTCCGCCCCTTCCTTCCTTTCCGCTCCCCCGCCCCCCCAGTCTGCTTCTCTCGCATATCCTTCTCCCTCCATCCTCCTCTTGCACTTAGTCTCCCATTCCCTGACCTTTGGCAAGGTTTATGCTGTCATCTTCCAAGGTGACGTGCACCCAACATTTCTCTCTCTCTCTCTCTCTCTCTCTCTGTCTCTCTCTCTCTCTCTCTCTCTCTCTCTCTCTCTCCTCTCTCTCTCTCTCTGAAGCCAGAACTCATTGCGCTCCCCCACCTTTATTTTCCATTACTTTCTCCTCCTCTTTCTCCTTCTTCTCCCAATCACAGTGCAGGGTGAAAATTATATGGCTGGAAAAGAAGAGAGAGAGAGAGAGAGAGAGAGAGAGAGAGAGAGAGAGAGAGACAGAGAGAGAGAGAGGGGGGGGGCGGACCTCTGTCCTAAAATCACTATGCCATCGTCGTGTTCTTAGTTAACGAGATCGTTTCCTTTTTTTTGTGTGTGTTTATTTGTGAGTTTGTTTGCATTTTGTTTCTTTGTTCTCATGTTCTAGTTTTCTTCTTCCTTTCTTGATAACTGCATGTCCTAGTTTAACCCATCCTTTTCTTTGATAATGACATGCCCTCATTCCCTGGTCCTTTTTATGTTATAACCTCTTGTCCTTATTTCATCCACTGTTTTCTTCGATAAATGGATGTCCTGATTTCCTCCTCTCTTCATTTAACGACTCCATTTCATCATCTGACCCTTCCTCCCTTGGCTGGCTACCTGCCCCTGTCTTCCTCTTCCTGCACTTTGTTCAGCACCAGTCTTCCTCTTCCCTTTGTTGTGCGTGTTACCTGTAACATCATCATCTCCCCCTTTCTCCTCCTTGTTAACTTCATGACCTTACCTTCGAAAGCAAGGTGTCAATTTGTAAACAAAACAAAAAGAACGAAAAGAAAGAAAGAAACGAACTCTCTCTCTCTCTCTCTCTCTCTCTCTCTCTCTCTCTCTCTCTCTCTCTCTCTCAATAAATCCAACTAGCAAAAGTCAAAGAGAGAAGACTATAAAGACAGCTTTGCGTTTTGTGTACCAGTACTCTGTCGTGTATGACCATTTCGTCTGTAGTAAATTCGGTCATTGTGTTCCATAATTTCAGCCAGAATTCCCCTTCACTTTGTTTCTAGATTTGGTTAATCAACACATTCTTCTGACTGAAGCCTACATCTTCAGTCTTGTGTGTCCATGAATGTCGTTGGTAGATATACCATGCTTGTTATCTTCGCTACAGTTGGGTCTCTGATTCCCAGTTCGTTCCACTAGACCCCACCCATGTCCTTCCCTCTCCATCACCCGTCCCTTTCACGATTCCCGGCAGCCACCTGCTCAGTCCTTCAAGATGATACAGTTTTCGCGGAGTCGACAAATCAAACGTACATCAACTATTTCCGTTCGCTAGCAAAAATGAATACCAACGCCCTTCTCTTTCTTACAAAATATATTGCCTATTGTCCATGACTTCGGAAGAAGACATTCTCGTCGAAAGGTCACTGGTCTGTTTCGTTTAGTCTGTTTAATAAACGTTACTCCGTGCCTTTGTGCGTGTGTTTATTTATAATTAAGCTTCATTATGAAATGATTTTCACACCTCGAACGAGCATTAAATGTGCATTTAGGCACTGCGACTGAAAAACGTCTCTGAGATGCAGAACGATTCGTTCCGAATTATGGTGTATGAATCTGAATGAATCCGAGACAAATTGAAAACAACACAAAATGAAGAGAATGAATTTATTAAAGCACTGGATGATGATATAATCCTACACATACTGCCGGCATCCAGTGCATAGGAATGGACGAAATATGCATTTGTACAAAACCATTGCCATGTCATTAAAAGAATGAATTTGACGTGGAACAACATGAAACTAACAAACGCGCGCGCGCGCGCGCGCGCGCGCGAGAGAGAGAGAGAGAGAGAGAGAGAGAGAGACAGACAGACAGACAGAACAGACAGACAGACAGAGACAGACAGAGCTAGCGAGCGAGCGAGCGAGAGAGAGAGAGAGAGAGAGAGAGGGGGGAGACAGAGACAGAGAGAAGTAGTCTTACAGACACTGAGAAACACACACACACACACACACACACACACACACACACACACACACACACACACACACACACACACAAACTACAAATGCATTCTGAAAGACACACTGATAATGGCATTGAGATACGGCAGGAGTACAGAGAAGGGTGTAGAAAGGGAAAGAGAGAGAAAAAAAGCAAAACAAAAACAAAACCACCACCACCACCACCACAAATTAGATAGTTTAAGGGCATGAGGTAGCAGACTGATTTTTGTTAGTTTATTCTTTCTCTCTCCTTTGAAGGGATGGGGGGTGGGGAGAGGGGGGGGGGGCTGGTAGGGGTAACAGAGCCGTCCTGATTTCGGCCTACTTATCCTCCTCCTCCATCCCCAATCCCACGTGACCAGGTTCCACACCCCCCGAGCGCTACCCCCCATGTCCAATCTTCGTTCTCTTAGTGCATCCTCTCTCTCTCTCTCTCTCTCTCTCTCTCTCTCTCTCTCTCTCTCTCTCTCTCCTGCTTGCCTGTATGTCTCTCTGTCTGCCTGTCTTTATGCGTGCGCGCGCGCGCGCGCGTGTGTGTATGTGTGTGTGTGTGTGTGTGTGTGTGTGTGTGTGTGTGTGTGTGGTGTGTGTGTGTGTGTGTGCCACCAGCCTGCCTTTCCGCCTGTCTCTCTGTCTCTGTCTGTCTGTCTGTCTCTCTCTCTCTGCTTATCCGTCTGTCTATCTGTCTGCCCCCCCCCCC
Organism: Conus canariensis; assembly: GCA_033310375.1. Classification (NCBI taxonomy): domain Eukaryota; kingdom Metazoa; phylum Mollusca; class Gastropoda; order Neogastropoda; family Conidae; genus Conus; species Conus canariensis. Next base: position 42,938,880 of record CM065717.1, read on the forward strand.
TCTCTCTCTCTCTCTTCTTTTTGTACTCCCAGTTATTAAAGAACAGGGAGTACTTTAGAATGGGAACGGAGAAATGCTGTGTGTGTGTGTGTGTGTGTGTGTGTGTGTGTTTTGTGTGTGTGTGTGTGTGTGTGTGTGTCCGTCCGTCCGTGGTGAAAATGTGTTCCACTCGCTCCAGACAAAACTACTGGGCCGATCTTTGTGAAAATTTGTTACTAACGGCTGTGACGGCCTGTAACGGTTTTTCTTCTTTATGGAATATCTCAGAAAGTACCAGGCCGATCTTTGTGAAAATTTGTAGGTATGTTCATTATGGGTCACGAATAATGCCCGATGTTTTAGTTTACCGTTATAGCCGTTACTAATGGCTGTAACGGCCTGTAACGGTTTTTCTTCTTCATGGAATATCTCAGAAAGTCACTGGCCGAACTTTGTGAAAATTAACGGGTATGTTCATTATGGGTCACGAATAATGCCCGATGTTTTAGTTTACAGTTATAGCCGTTACTAATGGCTGTAACGGCCTGTAACGGTTTTTCTTCTTCATGGAATATCTCAGAAAGTACTTGGCCGATCTTTGTGAAAATTTGTAGGTATGTTCATTATGGGTCACGGATGATGCCCGATGTTTTAGTTTACAGTTATAGCCGTTACTAATGGCTGTAACGGCCTGTAACGGTTTTTCTTCTTTATGGAATATCTCAGAAAGTACTTGGCTGATCTTTGCGAAAATTAGCAGGTATGTTCATTATGGGTCACGAATAATGCCCGATGTTTTAGTTTACAGTTATAGCCGTTCCTAATGGCTGTAACGTTTTTTTTTCTTCATGGAATATCTCAGAAAATACTTGGCCGGTCTTTGTGAAAATTAGCAGCTATGTTCATTATGGGTCACGGGTGATGTCCGATGTTTTAGTTTACCATTATAGCCGTTACTAACGGCTGTAACGGCCTGTAACGGTTTTTCTTCTTTATAAAATATCTCAGAAAGTACTTGGCCGATCTTTGTGAAATTTAGCAGGTATGTGTACTAAGGATCACGGATGATGCCCGATGTTTCAGTTTACTGTTATAACCGCTATTAACAGCTGTAACGGCCCATAACTGTTTTTCTTCTTCATGGAATATCTCAGAAAACACTTTGTCGATCATTCTGAAAATTTGTAGGTATATTCATTATGGGTCACAGATGATACCCGATGTTTTAATTTACCGTTATAGCCGTTACTAACGGTTATAACGGCCCATAACGGTTTTTCTTCTTCATGGAATATCTCGGACAGTATGTGGCCGATATTTTTGAAAATTTGTAGGTATGTTCATTATGCCGTTATTGCCGTTACTAACGGCCCATAATGGTTTTCTTTTTTTATGGAAAATCTCAGAAAGTTCTTGGCCGATCTTTCTGAAAACTTGTAAGTATTTTCATTATAGGTCACAGATGATGGCCGATGTTTATCAGAATAGCCATTACTAACGGTTACACCAGCCCAAGACGGTTTTTCCTCTTTATGGAATATCTCACGCGTGTTCAGGATATACTGGGAGTACGTTTAAATGCTTTGCATCTTGTTTTTATTCAAAATGGGTAAAAATGCATTATGATTCGATCCAACAGGAATGCAGATCCCAGGTTGCTTGTATGCTGGCGGACGACCGCCTTTAAGTCGTCAGG
>CM065717.1:42945554-42950554 GCA_033310375.1 Conus canariensis
CAGACAGACAGAGATTGGAGGGGGAATGAAGTAGAGAGAATAACAGAGAGAGATAATGAGAAAGACAGATGTTTATTTGTTTATTAGCTTCGGTTTGGTTTGATTTTTGTTCGGCCTTTCTTAACGGGGAAAAAAATGATTTAAACGCAAATACATGCTGTGTCCATCAAATCCTCGCCTTTTGCACGGACAAAAACCGATTAATAAATTTTTTTAAAAAATCCAGATATGAAAAATGTCAAAAGATGATAATGCTCACACGAGTACGATCAAAAGAATGGGAATGATTCAGGGATCGGGTTAAAGATGAAAAAAAGGAAACTGAGGGTAGAGGGGATAGATGAAAGAGAGGAACAGAAAGCAACAGGGATGGGTGGGTAGGTGGTTAGGGAAATCAGGGACAGAGAGAGAGAGAGAGAGAGAGAGAGAGAGAGAGAGAGAGAGAGAGGGGGGGGGGGGTGAAGAAAGAAGAAAGGCGTTCGGGACTGCTTCACTTCTTTAAAAAAAAAAGAAGAAAAAAAAAGGATTCAAAATAATGACTTACAAAAATCATACGAGCATTCAGGAAGTATTCATGAAGGATATTTGAGCCCTTCAGATATGATGATGAATAACTTTGGAAAATTAGATTTCTAAACGTCATTTAAAGATGGAGGAAACAAGAGAGAGAGAGAGAGAGAGAGACAGAGACAGAGACAGAGACAGAGAGACAGACAAGACAGACGCAAAGAGAGAGAGAGAGAGAGAGAGAGAGAGAGAGAGAGAGAGAGATTTAATGAGACCGTTTATTTGCTTTGCTTTGTTTTGGCTTTTGTTTTGCCTTTTTAAACGGGAAAAAATGATTTTACCGCAAATAAAGGCTGTTTCCGTCAAATCCTCGCCTTTTCCAGGGACAACATCGGTCAGTAAATGACAAGAAAAAAAAAAAAAAAGAAACGAACTAATATACGAAAAATGTCAAAAAAGATAAAACACACTGTATGACTTCGCCCAAACGAATAGGAATGATTCAGGGATTGAGTTTCAGACAAAATAAGGACAGGGAGGTTGGAAGAAAGAGTTGAGACACTGAGGATGAAAAAGAGGACAAGTGGGAGGCGAGCGGGCGAGGGGGCCGGGGGGGGGGTGAGAAGGAGGTAAGGACAGTCAGAGACAGAAAGGGGGAGAGGTCGAAGGGGGAAGACAAAAAGAAGGGCGTTCGGGATAGCTTCTGTTCTTAATAAACAAAAAGGATTCAAAGAAATGACGTACACAAACTATACAAGCATTCCGGAACTATTGAGCCCTTTAGATATGATGATAAAGCATTCCGGAACTATTGAGCCCTTTAGATATGATGATAAAGCATTCCGGAACTATTGAGCCCTTTAGATATGATGATAAAGCATTCCGGAACTACTGAGCCCTTTAGATATGATGATACATCACTTGGAGAATTGGGAGGTTTTGGATTAAAAAAAATAATTTAAAGGCAGAGAGAGAGAGAGAGAGATAGACAGAGACAGAGAGAGACAGAGACATGAGCGAGAGAGAGAGAGAGGGAGAGAGAAAAAGAGAGAGAGGGAGGGAGGAACAGGGTAGAGAGGCAGGGAGGGAGAGAGAGAGAGAGAGAGAGAGAGAGAGAGAGAGAGAGAGAGAGAGAGACAGACAGACAGACAGACAGACAGACAGAAAGACTGACAGACAGACAGGCAGGCAGGTAGGGACACACAGAGAGACAGGCAGAAGGAGACAGAGACAGCGAAACACAGAGAGAGGAAGATCGAAAGAGACAGGCAGATACACAGATAGACAGGCAGACAGGCAGAGAGAGAGAGAGAGAGAGAGAGAGAGAGAGAGAGAGAGAGAGAGAGAGAGAGAGAGAGAGAGAGAGAGAGAGAGAGTATGGGATCCAGCTGGCAGAGAGATATTAGGAACCTTGGGAAACAGACAGAAATCCAGACAGATACAGACAGACAGACACACCAGACTGACACAGAAGGGTAAATAGTGTGTGGTGGGAGGAGAGACAGAGACAGACAGACAGACAGACAGACAGACAGAAACAGACAGACAGACAGACCTTGGAGAAACTAAAGGGGAAATTATGACATTGTCATGACCAGGTTGCTAGGACACTCACCAAGCGCTGTTCAATCCAGATTTTCCCTCTCGGGTTCCAACAATGGGAATCTCTCGGGGAGATGCTCACGCTCTGCACTGGATGACTTCTGGTCTTCAGGTCGTCAGCACGTTAAGTCTGTCTTTAACTGAAAAAGAAAAAAAAGGAGATATCAATGAAAAAGCTTCTGATTTCGCAAACTCCACCATCTTTTGGCAGCCCACGCATTGTGCAGACATACTTCTATTTCCTGATTACAACCTTTCTCAGCACGGCTCTTGCCATCACTGTAAACCTTATCCTCCTCCTTCTCCTTCTCCTCCTCCACATCATCATCATCATCGTTATCATCATCATCATCATCATTGGCGTCCCCGTCGTCGTCGTTGTCGTAGTTATTGTCGCGATCATTACAATTACCATCGTCGGCATCACTGTCATCAGTATTACTTTCGCAATATAGATGATGTACAAGGGCATTGAGGCTACAGATACTTTCTGGAAGCGCAAAACTGCCGACAAATAGGGAGAGGATGCCGAAGTTGCTTGTAAAACAACACCATTTTTTTCACACGCATGCAGGCACGTTCGCACGCACGCACACACGCACACACGCACACACACACACACACACACACACACACACACACACACACACACACACACACACATACACACACGCGCGCGCGCGCGCTCACTCGCACACGCATTCTCTTCCTCCCTCTCTCCTTCCCCCCTCTCTTTCTCTCCCTCTCTTTCTCTGTCTGTCTGTCTGTCTGTCTGTCTGTCTGTCTTTCTCTCTCTCTGATTCGCCATTCCCAAACGACAGCAAAGAAAATCCAGTGCAGGCACAGCTGTGGTGTGTGTATCAGTATTCCCTATACGCCCATTTCCTCTGCAGAAAATTCATTCATTCTGTCTCACAATTTCCTGCAGCTATCCATTCGGTTTCTTCTTCTTCTTCTTCTTCTTCTTCTTCTTCTTCTTCTTCTTCTTCTTCTTCTTCTCCTCTCCTCCTCCTCCTCCTCCTCCTTCTTCTTCTTCTTCTTCTTCTTCTTCTTCTTCTTCTTCTTCTCTTCTTCTTTTCCTCCTCCTCCTCCTCCTCCTCCTCTTTCTTTCTTCTTCTTCTTCTTCTTCTTCTTCTTCTTCTTCTTCTTCTTCTTCTTCTTCTTCTCTTCCTCCTCCTCATCCTCCTACTCCTATTCTTCTTCTTGTTCTTGTTGTTGTTGTTGTTGTTGTTGTTGTTGTTGTTGTTGTTATTCTTCTTCTTCTGCTTCTTCTATTTCTTCTTTTTCTTCTTCTTCTTCTTCTCCTCCTCCTCCTCCTCCTCCTCCTCCTCCTCCTCCTGTTCCTCCTCATCCTCCTACTCCTATTCTTCTTCTTGTCCTTGTCCTTGTCCTTGTTCCTGTTCCTCTTCTTCTTCTTCTTCTTCTTCTTCTTCTTTTTTCTTCTTCTTCTTCTTCTTTCCATCTCCTTCTCGTCCTCCTACGCCTATTCCTCCACCTTCACCATTCCCATCCCCTTCCCTGCCACCTCATTTGTACACCAGGAACTTGGAAAGCTATATCCAGCCTTTCTACGCACTAGATGTAAATCTTTACTCTCACCCATCCCCACCCCCTCCTGTCCCAGGTCTCCTCCCTGTTTCATCTATGCTCCCCGCTCCGCCATCTGACGATCACGACGCCGAGTCACCGCCGTGACCCCTGCCCCCCCCCCCCCCCCCCCCTCTTCAGGCACACTGCAGCAGCCAATAACACCGCGTGCACTGCCTTTTAAATCAATCTGGAAACGCGATGCATCACAGTGGAGCAACCAGAACAAAACAAATGTATAATGAAAAAAAAATCATGGGATTTTAGACGACATGCTAAAATAAAAATTAAAAAACCGAGATAGGAGACTTGCAAGAAAATGGGAAGTTATGAAGCTGGCAACAAAATGAAACATTGGCAAAAAATATTGGTGTGGGGAAAAATGTGATAAGACTGGTAAGTAAACAACTGAGATACCAGACTAGCAAGAAATGAAAGTTACAAAGAGAGAAGAATAGATAATGATGTGAAGAAGAAGAAGAAGAAGAAGAAGAAGAAGAAGAAGAAGAAGAAGAAGAAGAAGAAGAAAGAACAACAACAACAACAACAACAACAACAACGAAGAACACGAAGAACAAGAAGAAGAACAAGAGAAGAAGACTGATAAATTGAATGAAAATTGAAAGAAAAGTGAGGAGGTATAGAATAGGCCAGAAACAGTGAGAGATAATCAGACGGGAAACTATAAACATTATAATACGGACCAGAAATGTGGGAAGTTTTATGGCCTGCTAGCAAATAGAGTAGGATTAGAGAAATAGAAATGTCTAAATCCAGCAGTGAAAAATATAGGACACCGTAAGTAATTCACATTGATTCTAACCCTGCACTATGTGTGTTGCTGCCATGGAAAGCATGGAACAACAACAAAACTAATTAGCTAACAAAATAATAAGTTAATACGTACTACAAAGATAAATACGCGCATATATCCACGTGAATAAACTAACAAAAAACTAATAAACAGATAAATCAATAAAGAAACAAATGAATAACTAAATAAACAAATAGATAAAATAAATATATAAATTCTGCAGTATGGAAAAAAAACTAATGAGAAAAATCCAACAAAGAAAGCTTCAGTAGCAACATCTTGCAATGATAACAACAACAACAAACACACAAACCAAAACGCAATCCATCACATCCTGTCTTAAATCTTGCTCATGTAAAAATCTTTACTCTGCTGTTACCAGCCAGCTTCCAGTGCTAGAGTCTAACCTGTGATGCCTCAATCGATTTAGCTAGGTGGAGAAAGGGGACGGGCATAATCTCAATTTACCCTCGATCTACATGCAGGTCGA
>CM065717.1:42960554-42963054 GCA_033310375.1 Conus canariensis
AGCAGCAGCAACAACTACTACAGCACAGCAGCAACAACAACTACTACAGCACAGCAGCAACAACAACTACTACAGCACAGCAGCAACAACTACTACAGCACAGCAGCAACAACAACTACTACAGCACAGCAGCAACAACAACTACTACAGCACAGCAACAACAACTACTACAGCACAGCACCAACAACTACTACAGCACAGCACCAACAACAACTACTACAGCACAGCACCAACAACAACTACTACATCACAGCAACACAACTACTACAGCACAGCAGCAACAACAACTACTACAGCACAGCAGCAACAACTACTACAGCACAGCAGCAACAACAACTACTACAGCACAGCAGCAACAACAACTACTACAGCACAGCAGCAACAACAACTACTACAGCACAGCACCAACAACTACTACAGCACAGCACCAACAACTACTACAGCACAGCAACAACTACTACAGCACAGAAGCAACAACAACTACTACAGCACAGCAGCAACAACAACTACTACAGCACAGCAGCATCAACAACTACTACAGCACAGCAACAACTACTACAGCACAGCAGCAACAACAACTACTACAGCACAGCAGCAACAACAACTACTAGAGCACAGCAGCAACAACAACTACTACAGCACAGCACCAACAACTACTACAGCACAGCAGCAACAACAACTACTACAGCACAGCAGCAACAACTACTACAGCACAGCACCAACAACAACTACTACAGCACAGCACCAACAACTACTACAGCACAGCACACAACAACTACTACAGCACACACAACAACTACTACAGCACAGCACCAACAACTACTACAGCACAGCAAACAACTACTATAGCACAGCACCAACTACTACAGCACAGCAATAACTACTACAGCACAGCAACAACTACTACAGCACAGCACCAGCAACTACTACAGCACAGCAACAACAACTACTACCAGCACAGCAACAACTATTACAGCACAGCAGCAAGCACCACAACTACTACAGCACAGCAGCAACAACAACTACTACAGCACAGCCAGCAACAACAACTACTACAGCACAGCACCACACAACTACTACAGCACAGCAGCAACAACAACTACTACAGCACAGCAACAACAACACTACCACAGCAACAGCACGCAACAACAACTACTACAGCACAGCAGCAACAACACTACTACAGCACAGCACAACAACTACTACAGCACAGCACCAACAACTACTACAGCACAGCACCAACAACTACTACAGCACAGCAGCAACAACTACTACAGCACAGCAGCAACAACTACTACAGCACAGCACCAACAACTACTACAGCACAGCACCAACAACTACTACAGCACAGCAACAACAACTACTACAGCACGCAACAAACTACTACAGCACAGCACAACAACTACTACAGCACAGCACCAACAACAACTACTACAGCACAGCAACAACTACTACAGCACAGCACCAACAACTACTACAGCACAGCAACAACTACTACAGCACAGCAGCAACCACAACTACTACAGCACAGCAACAACAACTACTACAGCACAGCAACAACAACTACTACAGCACAGCAACAACAACTCAAACAAAGCTAAAAAATGCACTACATCCCACCTGAAATCAAGCAATGTAAATATACCTACTTTCCAGTTGCAAGCAGCTTCCTGTACCAGAGTCTAACCTGCGATGATTGAATCGATTTAGCTAGATAGGAGGGAGTAGGTGTTGGGGGCATGGTCTAAATTTATCCCCAATCTACATGCAGGTCGACGCACCCTTTCCTTTCTGCCCTCACCGCTCCCTCCACTACTCACACATTCACCACATGGTCTCCTTTCACTCACCCTCCCGAGAAGTTGCTCATTTAGTCACCGATCCATTACTCCCCTTGAAGGCTCTCTCTACCCACGGGAGGTGCAATGTCAATGGCTGTGTTCGGACCTCTTGGAAATCGATCCCTTGATGGTTGTGTGTGCTGCGAGAAGAGTAAAAGCTGAGGGGGTGGGGGAGGCAGCTGAGGGGAAAAGATCGTGGGGGATTTGGGGAGAAGTGGGGGTGGAACTCGGTTATCTTGTGAGTGACCTCTGCCTCCCCTTCGTGCACACTGCAGCAGCCAATAACACGGAGTGCACTGCCTCCCCTTCGTGCACACTGCAGCAGCCAATAACACGGAGTGCACTGCCTCCCCTTCGGGCACACTGCAGCAGCCAATAACACGGAGTGCACTGCCTCCCCTTCGGGCACACTGCAGCAGCCAATAACACGGAGTGCACTGCCTCCCCTTCGTGCACACTGCAGCAGCCAATAACACGGAGTGCACTGCCTCCCCTTCGGGCACACTGCAGCAGCCAATAACACGGAGTGCACTGCCTCCCCTTCGGCACACTGCAGCAGCCAATAACACGGCGTGCACTGCCTCCCCTTCAGGCACACTGCAGCAGCCAATAACACGGAGTGCACTGTCTCCCCTTCAGGCACACTGCAGCAGCCAATA
>CM065717.1:42978054-42980554 GCA_033310375.1 Conus canariensis
AGAAAATCATGGGAGCTAAATGGCTAACATGAAAGCAATGGGAAGTTATAATACTGACGGGAAAAAAAATACTTAGCAAAACGGCTGTAAACTGTAAGTTGTCAGAGTAGCAAAAAATGTGGGAAACCAGCGTTGGTAAGAAAAAAAATTTGAAGTTAATTGTTGAGTGAAACAGAGAAGTATATGACACCCAAGAAAGAAAAAGAAATCATTAGAATGGCAACATCGATGGGAACTTTTAAGAATGGAAAGGAAAAAAAATGGGAAGATGAATGGCGGGCCAGAAACAGTGGAGGTTAACAGCAGAGCAAATTGAGACAGTATAAAGCTGTTCCAAAAAAAAGGGAAGTTATATTACGGGAAGAAAAAACACTTGGGGGCAATAAGACTGGTAGAAGAACAGAACTTATAAAACTGGAAGGTCAAAACTAGCATATCTTAAGACTGTCAGAAGAATAGGACGGTATAAGTGTCAGGAACAGGAGGGAGTTTTAAAACTTGCAAGAAGAAAATGGGAAATCGTAAAACTGATCAAAAAGATAAAGGAGGAACCTGTGCAATAAGATAAGAAACTGGAAAGTGAAAACATCTCATGAAAAAAACGAAATTTTAAAAGTGGCTTGAAGGAGGAAATATAAAAAAGAGTAGGAAAAAAAGAATAGGAAATCATGAAGGAAAGAACAAAAAAGGCCAAATATGAAATTGTGAAAAATGCAGTTATGTAGGAGGGAAGACTGGACGGTGTGTGGGAAATGACAAAGCCTCTTCTCTTCACCTGGTGCTGTCGCCTGATCCATGCTCTCTGCAAAGTTTATGACCCCATCTTCAAAATTGATGTGTCCACATGCTAGACAGGAAAATGAAAAATTATGCGTGCATGTATGAGAGAGAGAGAGAGAGAGAGAGAGAGAGAGAGAGTGTGTGTGTGTGTGTGTGTGTGTGTGTGTGTGTGTGTGTGTGTGTGTGTGTGTGTGTGTGTGGATGATATGATTACCAAGTATACTCACCAATAGCGAAATAACTAAACCGAGATAATTGTGTCACTTTTGAAGTCACAATGAAAACAACAACAACACAACAAAAATGAAAAAAAAAAACAAAAAAAAACCTTTAAACCATGCACAAATTCGACAAGCCTATATGAAGTGAAGCACATATGGTATGCTCCGAATTTATTTGTGTCAATTTGTCTGAGCTACCAGCTACACCAAAAGCCAACCGTTTAGATGGTCATATCACGTGACTCAATCAAAGGAAATGCGTAGTTCATTTCAAGACCGATTGCTTACATTTTAGCTTAGTTTCACATTCCTATCACATTACCACGTCGTCCTCGCTCTACCTTCCTGTATAGTCCTAAGCCCTTAACAGACCCAACAAGAAAGAAAGAAAGAAGAAGAAAGACACAGTCACTTAGCTATTTATTTATACACCTCAACAAATGAGGTTACCAAATATCAGCGATCGACCTCACCCCACACCCACCCAATCCCCCCCCACCACACACACGCAAGCACGCACACACACACACGCAAGCAGGCACGCACGCACACACACACACACACACACACACACACACACACACACACACACACACACACACACACACACACACACACACACCCACATGTTAAAGGGCTGTGCTTTGTTTTCTTGTTTCTTCCAATTTTAATTGAGCAGGATCTATCTGACAGAAAGGTGGGCTTTCGGAGGTGGACAAGCAACCTGAAACAGAGAGTCTTCCTGAATAGACTACAACCTACAGTTCTCCACCATCCATCCATTCCCACCCTAGCACCCCCTACAGCCAACGCACGAACCCACCAACATCCTCTGCCTACCCTACCCTATCCCCCCTACCAAGGAGGAGATCAACCCAAGACAGCATCAGCGATGCAAAGATGTGAAGAATCATCAGGACTCTTACAACGTCAACGATGTTCAGGGACAACCACCACCAGCTTTAAAAAAAAAACAGCAAAGTGTCCTGGTGAGTCTCCACACTGGACACTGCAGACCGACATGTCACTTGTACCATAACACTGGCTCCCCTGTCCGACCTGGGTTTTTTTGACGGTGGGCTCTGCAGTCAAGAAACATTTGATGGAACACCCATGGGAACGCTCCCATGGGGGTTCTGTCGTGTCACTTCCTGTGGCCATTACACAATGGCATATGCCTAGAAGCAAATATGTCCCTTCACGTGTTAATGGAATGCCCTGTGCGTGCCTGCACCCTACGTGAACACAGCGCATGCATCCAAGGGTGGTGCATGAGTGCTGCCAGCTGGTTTGTTCGGCAGTAAGGACTGTGTACTTCTCTGGGTGCTACCCGCGCCTTCGGTGTATGTTTTTCTTCTTGTCCCAGTGAATCTCCACACCGGGCACTGCAGACCGACCTGTCAATTGTACCAAAAGAATGCCTCCCCTCTCCGACCTATCCTGCAAACAGAGTAACCAGACTGTGGTGGAGCACGTGTGCCACTGATGCTCCCTCCGTG
>CM065717.1:42990554-42995554 GCA_033310375.1 Conus canariensis
TCTTGTATTCGTATAAAGTATTGCGCTATTTTGTACAATGTGATGCACCACGTTATGATGTACATTAAATCGTGTATTGTATACTGTACTGCGCAAATCTACAGATCTGTTGCACATCTGTAACTTATTAGATGAGCTCCGGTCATTACAGACATTTCCATTACCCGCATCTGTAATACGATATATAAAACAAAATCGTTGTCAGGATTCCAAGTCAGCTTTAAGAAGATAACTGTGATCTGAGTCATGACAAACAATTCCAGAGGGGAGGAGGGGGGGGGGTGAGTGGATGAGGAAAAATGGTAAAACGGATGGTATAATAAAAGAGAAGAATATGAAGGGTAAGGTGAGAGCGTTGGGGGGATGGAGAAAAACAGAGATAACTGAACGAGGTGAGGGTTGGAGGGGAGGGGAAAATAATTAATTCGTATACAAACATATGCAAGCTAAAGATACTGTATCTTGCGCCAGCTTTCTGTGGACCAAATAGACACACACACACACACACACACACACACACACACACACACACACACACACACACACACACACACATTCAGAGAGAGAGAGAGAGAGGGGGGGGAGGGAAAGAGTTCCGAGTCAAAAATGAATCAGAAAATGCACTAAAGACTACATTGGGCAGCCAAGATTGCCACCATCACACGCTGTTATCTGAAGGTTGTGAGAGGGAGGGGAGCGGCAATATTTGTAGCACACAAGACAAGATATATGCCATGGATTTGTTTTAATTCTAAGCCTGTTCAGTCAAGAAGAAGACATGTGCCACCCAAACTGGCCGCAGACGACACGTGGAGAAGCTGCTTCAGTGCCTCACAGACCTATTCCAGCCTGCAACCAACCCCTTCCTGGTGACAGAGACGACTTCAAGAGCCACTCTTCACCCTAATGGAACTTTTTTCTTTCCCTTTTCGTCTCGTCTGTTCCAACACTAGAACGAGTTGATCACTTGCCATGTTGTTTGAACTGGGGACAAAAAGAAGGAAGGGTCCGAATCGATGTTCAAGCCTCGAACGGTAGTGAACATTGCTGTTCAGCGTGGAATACAATGCCATGTAAAATAGGTCTCAGAGCAATACAAAGTTTAGGAGAAGAGAAAAGTCTATCAAATGCTAAAAATTGGTTCTTTGTACAGAAGAATGACTCACCACTCAGTCATGTATTGACAACTAGTTTTTTCCGAGGAATGCTTCTGATTATTCCATAATACTTCCATCAAAGTACAGTATAGAAAGTTGAATGCGGTCGTTTTTCAAGCAGTTCGAGTGGCTAGGTATCATGTGGACAACGTTTTGGTAGGCGTAAGGGATTCATTACATCCACGTTGTCATTAGAAACAATGTCCATTTTCTTCCCCAGTCCGCTGTTGTAGTTAGAGATGATCGATTCCTGGCACTTGCGGGAGCTCTTCTTCAGTAAACTGACAATGCTAGCTTGCTAGCGCTAAAAAAAAAAGGTAAAACACTTTTATTGGCCGTCAGGGGTCATTGTACCTCTTGAGACGCATTCACAGGGAGCCACGGATGTAACGAAGCTAACTATTTAGCTAGCCTTGGAGGAAGAGAGAGTTGTCTCTTCTGAAACTCAACCGTCTCCCATGAAATGAAGTTTAAACAGACGGGCGCGATGTAGACAACCGGTGTATGACTCACCAGGGAAGCCCTTACTGCCCCAGACATCATTTGTGGCCCGTGTCTTAGAAGAGCACATGTCACTGACGTGTAGTGGAAATTTTGATCTAAAGTCGTCTACCTGTCTCATATATAATATATGTTGTGTTGTCTGTCTGATTGTTGGAAAGCGACTCTGCCCTCACTTAAATAAACCACATCTGTGGCTGATGTAATGGCGTTATGGTGGAGTAGCCAAATCTGGGTTTAGTCACATAATCATCTACCTCTGTGCTTCTTGTTTTTTTGTTGTTTTTTTCAGGTCATTTAGTTCTGTCCTAATTTTGCCTACAGGTTCTCCCCCTTTCCCGCCCCCTCCCCCCTGCCCCCGCTCCCTCCACTTGCCTTCTCCCTGTTCCCTTCCGTTGCAGCTTCTGCCGATCCACACCCACCATCAGATTCACCCAGAACGGTGTTCATCCTTTTTTGCTTCATTTCCATGTCAACACCCACAGAAAGAACAAAGCTACAATCTGTACAAGATAGGGTGTGAGGTAACGGTTAATTCATGCCCAGCAAGGAAAGACGCGTGTGGTTTCGAGAAATACGTCTTTGTTCAACCTCACAAGTATTAGAAATGTACGAAACATTAGTAGTAAAATAAACGAATGTAAAAATGGCATCAAAAGCGAGCAATCAAATGAGAGAGAGAGAGAGAGCGAGCGAGCGAGAGAGAGAGAGAGAGAGAGAGGAGAGAGAGAGAGAGAGAGAGAGAGAGAGAGCGTGTGATACTTGAGAGGTTGTATGGTAAGTGTGAAGAGCATAGTTCTTCCTCTGCGAATGATACAGAATAACACATAAAACAAGGTGCAATATGAAACAAACGGGCGATTTGCAAAAACGTCCTCTTCAGATATCACATAGAAAGTGCACGAAACAATATCCCCATGAGCCCTTTTCAAACAGGTCTTCTTCTGACTTCATAAATAACACATGAACTCCACAAAACAATACATACTGAACTGTGGACTAATTTTTCGTGCGTTTCTAATGATTGACACACTTGTTGAAAATGCACATGTCTTTTATTATTGTTTTCATATAGACGTGGCGTTGCACCTTGTTATGGACAGAAATCTGCTGTTTTGGTTTTTGTTTTCAGTAAGACTTTGGTATGTATCATTCTCCTTTCCCAGTATAGCAGACGGCAGATGGATGCTTGTTGAGTGGCGACTGTGACTACGTTACACTTTCCAGTATAAAGGTATGGACAGTGGGTTGAAGAGAAAGTAAAGATGAACATCATTCTGGGTAATGTCGTCAGTCGGTGGAGGCTGATGGAGAATGGAAAAGAAGGGGCAGCGGAGGGGAGCAGGGAACTTGTAGGCAGAAACGTGGGGTGGACAGGAACATCAGAAAAAAAAGCAAGGAACACAGAGGTAAGGAGGGGTGAGGGGGATGAATAATGATCTGACTAAGCCCAAATCCGGCTACTCCACTAGAACGCATTACGTCAGGTATGGATGTGGTCATTTCCGTGAAGACAGTGTCCAACTCCAACGATCAAATATTCAACACAACATATCAAATCAAGGACAAGTAGACGACGTCAGAGCTCTTAATGTGCGTCAGTAACAATAGTTTGCAAAACCACAAAACTGAATAACCCGATTGGACTCTCTAACAGACGGACCCCAAATGATGTCTGGGGCGGACCTACGGTAAAGGCTTCTCCGAAGAGTCATTCACCAGCTCTTCCCATTGCGTCCATCATTAAAACTCCTTCTCCATGGAGACAATTTAGTTTCAGGAAAGACAACTCTCTCTTGCTCCCAGGCTAGTTTACCTTCCATAGCGAGGTTCGTTACACTGGGGCCTTGATGCGATGAGTATCAAGGGGCACAATTACTGCCGCTGGACAATAAAAGTGTTCTCCGCCATTTCTGTAGTGCAGCAGCTAAGTCAGTCCCACTGAGCAGGAGCTCCTAAAGTGCTAGAAATCGATTTCCTCCATCGACGATAGCGAATTGGGGAAGTGATAGTTAACAATGACAAGGCTGATATGATGAATCCCTTACGTCCACTGAATCTTTTGCTTCATCATTCCTTTACAGTTAGAACTGCTTCCTTAACCACCGGATGCAATGTTTTCATTCAGTAGTTTTAAATGCAAACTTTCTGGAATAATCTCCAGAAATTCTATCAATAGAAACTACAGTCTTCTGTACAAGGCACCAGTTTTTAGCAACCGATGGAAAGCAAGTTATGTTTTCCTAACCTTAGGTTTGATCTGCAACCAATTTCACATGGTATTGCATTTAATGCTAAGGAGTAATGCCCTCGTCGTTTGTGCCCTAATGTTCGTGCCTGAAAAATCGACTGAAACACTTATGCCTTTATTTTGTCCCCCTTTATACAGCATGGCAAGTGTCCCTGTTCCCAGCGTAGGAACAGACGAGACAATGACAGGAGCAGGAGACGTTCCATTAGAGAAAAGAGTGGCTCTTGAAGCTCTCTCCACCAGAAAGCGGCTGATTTCAGGCTGGAGGAAGTATGTGAGGTGCTGAAACAGCCTTCCCACGTGTCGTCTGCAGACAGTCTGGGTGGTCCTTGTCTTCTGCATCACCGGGCATGTTCAGAAATGCCATGACATAATTATGTCTGTTTTTGTCCCTTCATCCCTCCATCCAACTAGAATGTGTCCAACAAGTCCCTCACGCCTGTCTCAAGCACACCCAATTGAAACCAACGTTGGACAGTGGCCCTCTTGCTGACAATATGATTTTATGATTCATAACGTGGGCAACTGAGATTACCCCCATTTCTGCTGCTATCTGAAGGGATTGGTAGGGGGCAGTGTCTGTAGCACACGAGATAGCTGGGGAAGGAAGGGACAGAGCCAGACGTATATCATAGTTTGTCTGAACCTGAGTTCCTCAGACATGAAGAAGACACAGGTCGCTCAAACTGGCGCAGACAACACGTAAAAAGGCTGCTTCAGCGCCTCACAGACCCCCTCCAGCCTAAAACCAGACCCTTCCTGGTGACAGAGACGACTTCAAGAGCCACTCTTCTCTCTAATGGAACTTTTTCTTTCCCTTTTTGTCTCGTCTTTTACTACTCTGGGAACGAGTTGAACACTTGCCATGCTGTTTGAACTGGGTAAAAATAATGGAAAGGTCCCAATCAATACTCAATCCACGAAGAGTAGAGAACAAAAGATGCGACCCTCCACAGAGAAGATTACTGTTAGCGTAGAGCACAATGTGATGTAAAATTAGTTCTAGAGTAGTCCAAAGTTTAGGAAAAGATAGAAAAAAAGTTTCCTTTCATATGTTAAAAACCGTTTCTATGTACAGAAGAATGACTCTC
>CM065717.1:43000554-43015554 GCA_033310375.1 Conus canariensis
CATTTTCAAGACCACACTGCGTGCGATCGTGCAGCAGATACACGTTCCCTTGCACCTTGTTTTGTACAGATATTTGCTTTTTGTTCCCTTCTCTGTCACGCTGCAGTGTGCTTCATCCGTTTTTTTCCTGATCAGTGTTGGTAACAGATAGTTGAGTGTTCAGTGACGACTGTGACGAAGACACACTAAAGTATGGCCAAGGGGATGAAGCGAAACGCCGTTCTGGGTAATGCTGTCAACAGGTGTAGCCTGACATGGAGTGAAAATGAAAGGGGCAGAGGGGCCGGGGGGGTTGGGGTGGGGTGGGAGCAGGGGCGAGGGGAGTGGGGAGCCTGTTGGCAAAAATAGGGGAGGACAGAATGACCAGGAGACAAAAAAGGTGGAAAATCTGAGGTGAAGGAGTAAATATTGATCTGACCGACCATACATTCGGCTACACAACACAGCTCCATGAAATCAGCGATGGAAGTGGTTTATTTCGGCGAGGACAGTCTCCCACTCCACCAATAAAAGAGACAGCAAGGTAGATCATATCTGGGATAAGTAAACCACTTCATTCCGAGGCACTTTATTCAGTACATCAGTGACAAATGT
Organism: Conus canariensis; assembly: GCA_033310375.1. Lineage (NCBI taxonomy): Eukaryota > Metazoa > Mollusca > Gastropoda > Neogastropoda > Conidae > Conus > Conus canariensis. The sequence continues at coordinate 43,001,149 of CM065717.1, forward strand.
TAATAAACCAGATAATTGAACAACTCGACTGCGCACATCTGACAGAAGGGCCGCAAATGATGCCGGGGGGCAAACATACCGTTGGGGCTTTTCTGGAGAGTCATTCACCGGCGCTCCACATCGCGCCCGTCCATAAAAAAATCCCTTTGAAGAAGGATGATTGAGTTTAAAAAAAGACAACTCTCTCTTCCTCCAAGGCTGGCTTATCTCCCATAGCGAGCTTGTTACATCCGGGGGCTCTCTGCCAACGTGTGTCCGGGGGCACAATTACTGCCGTTGGACAATAAAAGTGCTCTCCCCTTTTTGTGTAGTGGGGTAACTGTGTCAGTTTCAGTAAGAAGGGGCTCTTAAACAGCCAGGAATCGATATTTTCTATCGGCAACAACGCGATTGCGAAGAATAGGTCATAGTTATTGATGACAGCGTCGATATAATGAATCTCTTACGCCTATTGAATCTCTTTCTTCACATTTCCTTGCTGTCTGAACTGCCTCATAAACGACCACGTACAATGTTTTATACTGTGGGATACTGGGAAACTTTTCTCTTTTCCTAAACTTTGGATTGCTCCGCCACCAATTTCACATGGTATTGTGTTCCAAGCTAAAGAGCACTGTCTTCGGTGGAATGCCGCCATTTTCCCCCTACTGTTCATGGCTTGAATATCGATTGGGACTCTTCCACCTCTTTGGTCCCAAGCTTAAACAGCATGCCAAGAGATCTTGTTCCTAGTGTAGGAAAAAAAATGAGACAAAGAAGGGAGGAGAAGAAGCTCCATCAAAGTGAAGAGTGGCTCTTGAAGTCGTCTCTGTCACCAGGAAGGGGCTGGTTTCAGGCTGAAGGAGGTCTATGAGTCGCTGAAGCAGCCTTTCCACGTGCCGTCTGAAGCCTGTTTGGGCGGTCTGTGTCTTCTTCATGACTGAGCAGTTCAGAAATGCCATGACATATATCTGTCTCTGTCCATCCCTCCCCCATCCGTCTCATGTTCCACAAATGTTCGCCACTCCCCACCCTCAGCCCCCTCCCTACTGATCACAGTGTAAATTGGGAGCCACCGTGATTGTTGTAGCCCTATTGCATTCTGCGATTCATTTTCACCACACAAACCTCTCTCTCTCTCTCTCTCTCTCTCTCTCTCTCTCTCTCTCTCTCTCTCTCTCTCTCTCCTCTGACCCCCTGGGAGCCATGACTTGTGAACGATCATTAACGGGGATATATGGCATTTGTCGTTTCAGTTGTCTCTGTCTTCTCCTATCCCCTCATATCTCTTATCATACCCTTCATCTCCGTCTGCTTTTTTTTTTTATACCATTTGTTTTAACCTTTCTCTCTCTCCCGCCTTCACCCACACCCTCGCCTCCCCTGCAATTGTTTGCCACGAGTCTGGTAACAATTACTTCTGTTAAAGTGGTTTATAATTTCCACATCAGAGTGGTTGGTTACATTCTTATATTACAAATGTGGCTCATGTACGTGTTCATAAAGAACACAATTAACGTACGTTACAAAGGCGTGACAGAGTTCGCAGATGTGTGCAGTACAATATACAAAATATGACTCAGTACATATCATAATGCAAAGCACCACAATCTGCAAAGCAGCACAATAAATACAAGATACAAGTACAAAACAGTGCACGTAACAATACAGTATAGCATAAAACAATTGCAAACAAGACTCCATCAGTCCTACAATACTGAATCATTTGTGCAGCACTGGCGCCCCTATTGTGGCTGTCTTACAGAGCCTTTGTATGAGAGACGACCCATGCCAGAGAGACACGGCATCCATATCCCCTGTGCAAGGACACCCAGCAGAGCCACTGTCTGCGTGTTCTCTATTGCCTCTACATTTAAAGCCCACATGGGAAACGACGCCCTAACCAAATATGTCCTTCCCACAGGTATAGCACTCTCCCTCTGTGACCGGTGTCCTGGTCATATATGCATGCCCCTCCCAGGTCGTCTCTGCTCATAGCATTTTTTCACAGGAGAAGGAAATATGTTATATATATATATATATATATATATATATATATATATATATATATAAATCTTCCCCCGTGAAAATAAACGAAACCACATCTAACAGTAAGTGATGCGTTTCCTCTAAACTAGAGAACTCCAATGTAATTATTAATTTCCATATCTTTCATCAGGATGGTATGTGCGTGGGGGAGGGGAGAGGGGTGGCTTAGGAGTTGCTAATATAGGTTTTACTCTTGGTGTGTTGGTGGGTGAAAAAGACCACGTATTCCATTAAGCCGTTAAAATAATATAAAGCATACCACACTAATCAGGACATTGCAAAAATAACTCTACGGCATTTGTCGCTTAGTTACCGACGAATCAGCTTCGTAACAAGTCACAAATCGTGAGATCTCTCGGCCCGCTACACTGCAGTTGGCCAGGGTGTCAACGAACGTGTGAACCAGCACATTAAGTAATCCCTTTATACCAAAACTCACCCATTTACCCCGTTTAAACGAAAAACGGAATCATTGTTTGAAAAAAAAAATAGAGCAAAGAATCTTTTTACGTGCTTGAGAAACAGATGCAAACGAGATCTATGTTATTGTCAAAACTCCAAAGACAAGCATCATGAATAACGGACATACCAAAGACCCTTACCAGATAGGCTACGTCCTCTTCTGATGTCGTAAACAACATATAAAATCAATGAAACAATATTCACAGGATTCATAAAATCCACGAAACAATATTCAGTAGTCTGGGGAGTATTTACGTGCGTTTCTAATGTTTGTAACGTTGAAGGAAGACACACATGTCGAAAATGCGCGCGTCTTTTGCTATAGCGTATTAAGTAAACTTCTGTTCACTTTGGTGTGTACAGGCATTTGCTTTTGGTTTCTTTTCAATAACGCCACTTTATGTTTCATTCTCTTCCCTCAGTCCTGTAAATGACAGACTGTTAAGTGTTTACTGGCGACTGTAACCACTTTACACTTTGCATTAAAATGTATGGATGTGGGGATGAGTGGAAAGTAATGACACCCATTCTGGGTAACCATGAGTGGGTTCAGGTTGGCAGGGGGTCGGGAGGGAAGTTGTAGGACAAAATTGACAGGGCAGGGGACTTGTTTCCAAAAGCAGGAAATAGCAGTATCAGTGTCGGTTTTATCAAGGAGGCGTCACTGCATGCGGACTTGTCCATAATATGCTACACCACATCCGCTAAGTTTTGAGACCAGACTGCGCGTGATTTAAAGCTGCTGGATAAATAAATGAATAACTAAGATGAGAGAATTTAAGAAGAGGGTCTCGTGGCTACGTCTTAGCAGACGTCTGACCTATGCATAAGCCCAACGCGCTGGTCAGACCTTGAGTACGTACCTAAACCCTAAAAACAAAACAGAAAGGACAGAATAACCACAGGGAAAACAATGGAGGTGGGATGGAGGTAAATAATGATCTAACCGATTTGGGTCTTCTGCCACAACCCCTTTAAATCAGCCATGGAAGTGGTTTGTGGCGTTGAGGACAATCTCCCATTCCGACAGTCATGTAGACAGCAAAACATTTCATCTGGGATCTGTAGAAGACTCTAGACTAGTACTTCCAATGTACGTCAGTAACAAGCGTTTGCAACCAAAAAATGAATAATTTGACCAAGCTCTTCTTACAGGCAAGCCGCAAATAATGGCTGTGGCAGACCTGTGTTAGGGGCTATTCTAGAGAGTCATGCACCGGCGCTCCACATCTCACTCCTCTGTTGAAACTCCCTCTTAGAGGAGACGATTGAGTTTCAGAAAAGACAACTCTCTCTTCCTTCAAAGCTAGCTTACCTCCCATAGCGAGCTTCGTTACATCCGGGGGCTCTATGCGAACGAGTCTCAAGGGGCACAATTACTGCCACGGGTCAATAAAAGTGCTTTCCACTTTTTTCGTGAAGCGGAGTAACTACGTCAGTTCCACTGTGAGAGAGCTCTTTAACATGCCATCTAACAACAGCCGAATGAGGATGAAAATGTATATTGATACTAGTGCCAAAGTGGATATAATGAATCCCTAATGCCTACCGAATCTTTTTCTTCACAATTCTGAGCCATCTTAACTGCTTCAAAAACGACCACATTCAACGTTTTAGAATGCAGAATGAAATGGAAATATCATAGACTATATTCAATAGAGATTACTCTAAGAACTGTATTTTCAATACCTGACGGAGTGGGAGAGTCATTCGTCTGTACATAGCACCAGTTCTGAGCATCTGGTAAGAAACTTTTCTCTTCTCCTGAACTTTGAATTGCTGTGCGACCAATTTCACATACTATTGTGTTCCACGCTAAGCAATAATGTCCTCGGTGGAGAACTGCCATTTTCATCTCTTCTGCACGTGGTTTGAACCTCGATTGAGACCCTTCCATCTTTTCATTCAAGTTTAAACAGCATGGTAAAAAAAACCCATCTCTTTCCGTTGCAGGAATAAACAAGACAAAGAGGGGAGGATGAACAGTTCCATTAGAGTGAAGAGAAGTTTTTGAAATCAGCAGCAGCAGAAAGGGGCTGGTCTCAGCTCAGGTCCGTGAGGCGTTGAAAGAGCCTTTCCACGTATCGTCTGCAGCCAGTTTGGGCGACCCGTGTCTTCTGCAAGACTGAGCAGGCTCAGGTTCAGAAATGGCATGACCTTTGTCTGTCTCTGTTCCTCAGATCCCCACTCCCCTCCCTCCCACACCCTTCAGACAGCAGCATGAGAGGGAGCCAATGTTATTTGCTGACAAGTGTCTGTATTATATTCTCGGATTCATTTTTTGCTTCAGAGACAATCTCTCTCTCTCTCTCTCTCTCTCTCTCTCTCTTTTACGCGCGCGCGCGCGCGCGCGCGCGCGCGCGCGGGGTGTGTGTGTGTGTGGTTGTTTTGTTTTATCTGTGTGATCCATTGTAAGCTGGCACAGGGTACAGGATCTTTAGCATGCATATGCGATAGTATGCTTTTATATATACATCAGCTTTTTCCCATTAACCTCCCTTCCCTTCCCTTCCCTTCCTCTTCCCTTCCTCTCTCTCTCTCTCTCTCTCTCTCTCTCTCTCTCTCTCTCTCTCTCTCTCTGTCCTCTCCGATCCCCCATATCTCTTGCCTTGTCCTTCATCCCCCTCTCTCTTATCATCCATATGTTTCACCTCTCCCTCTCGTCCTTCCCCTCGCCTTCCTTGCAGTACTTTGCCATAATTCTGTTAACAGTTACTTTCCTTAAACAGGCTTCGAATCCTAATATCAATGAGCTTCACTATACTCATGAATTACTAACCCAAAGGTTGCACTTATGTATAAAGATCACAGTTCAAGTAATAAACTACAGAGGAGCAAAAAATCAGTCAAATATACTTACAGTACAAAGTACACTTCACGATTCAATATAGATCATAATGTAATGCATTGCAGTGTACAACATGGGCCAGTCTGTGGAAGGGAGGGGGTCGGAATGTGCGGCGTGGGGACAATGCCAGTGAGATGACAGAAGATGGGACAGAAAGTGAGGCACAATGAATGTAATTTACAAATACAAAAAAAATACACAGAATAAAGCACAAAGCAATTACTAACAAGAGCCCCAAAGTCAAACAGCACCGAATCATTTCAATGGCACCGGCATCCCTTGTCACAGCTTTTCTGCGAAGCCTTCATATGCCAGACCAGCCACACCCTGTGGCCGGAGGGACACGGCATTCATATCACCTGTCCAAGGACACCCTGCGGAGCCACTGTCAGCAGCACCTTACTTCCTCTTCAGCAGGGACCCCCGCGGGACACGACGCTCTAACCAATTATCTCACTTCCATTATAACCACGCTCTTCTACTGCAACTGGTGCCACGTCCGGACATGTCCTTCCCATGACATTTCTGCTCGTGACATTTCTTTTCCTTACAAGAGGCAATCAGGCTTGTATTTAAAAAAAAAGTCAGAATATAAATGAAACAGAAAATAGCGGTAAACGATAAGAGCACGAGAATTAATTACTAGTTCCCATATCTTCATTGGGGAGGAAATGTATTGTGGGGAATGGGAGAGGGGTGGGTTTTTTTGCTGGCATATGTACCACACTAGATTTGGTAATTTTATAATTACTGTCGATGTGATGGTGAGTGTGAAAGATCATGTGTTCTTGTGTTCTATCCTACCAGTCAATAAATGAAAAGCATACTTTTCCTATCAGGAAACTGCAATGACAACAGTATAAAGTATTCGGCATTACTAATCAGCATCTGACTTCTGTTATGTGGTTGGCTGTTATATGTATTGAATATGCATTTTTTAAAGCCCACATTTATCAACTGGAATTCAAAGGGGTAAGACATGTTTTCAGTCAAAATCCAGACTGCCCCATCTTCACTCCATGAAGCCCTTTCAACCCCTGATTCCCGAACTATGATTCCAGAAGGTTGGCAGCTATGTATGTTTACAAAAGAGAGCCAAGATCCTTTTGCATGCGTGAGGTGGAGCTGTCTACTAATCCTCGGTTCTTTTCTCAGAGGTCACTGTAGTGTCCAAAGGATACCCCCACCCCCAGTATTCTCCATTTCGGGACGTTTATCTATAAACAATTGGCAAACAAAACGAACTTTAACAGTATAGGTCACACACGTACCGTGTGCTAAAGGCATATACACAAATACCAGGAGCAGCCAGGAACTTGAAGAAGAATAATCACATATCTTGAGAGCCAGCAGTACAAAAAAAGAAGTGTCAGATATTAGGTCCAGACATCAACACATGCATGGAGAGAGAGAGAGAGAGAGAGAGAGAGAGAGAGAGAGAGAGAGAGAGAGAGAGAGAGAGAGAGAGAGAGAGAGAGATGATGATGATGATGATGATGATGATGATGATGATGATGACGATGATGATGATGATGATGAAGACTGCCAGCGCCCTGTGGTGGAAAGTTCACACGATCATTCAAGGCTTGTTTAATAAATGAGTAGGTCGCTGTTCTTCCTCACTGATCAGCCAAACTAGAAGTAATCACACACAAAGCAAGGTTCAAGAACACCCCCGTTTTACACAATAAAAAGCAGACAAGTATTTTTGGTGATAAAATACTTTTCTGAAGTCACAAATAACAGACAAAACAACATATACAAATTAATGCTTCCAAAAGCCATCAATTAATATGATTCTTCAGACCTAGCAAATGACAGAGAAGCAACTCCAAGATGCAACATTTACCACTATGAGCAGGTCTGTTTTCCTTTTCTTGTGTGTGAAATTCTCATGCCTGTGATTTGGTACGCCTAACAAAGACATATCTGTCGAAAGCTGACCAGACTTTGGGCTTTGTGTATGAAATAAACGTTACTTAGAGCCATGTTGTGTCTGTTCATTTTAGTTTGGCTTGTTTGTAATAATTCTGTGGCATCAATCTGCTCTTTCCACTGTACTGTAGATGGCAGGTGATATTGGGAGCAGAAGTAGGTCCTGTGACGATTATGACAACAGTTCATTTTGCCGGTATAGAGATGCTGATACTGGGACGAAGAACGAGTTAAGAGTAACGCTGACTCTGGATACAGGTGGGCAGGGAGTGGGAAAGATGGGTCAGCTGTTGGCAACAGTACTAAAGGACATAAAAAGGAGGCAAAGAAGGGGGGAAGAGGAAGGCTGGGGAATAATGTTCTGATTGATTCCAGATTTGGCTACTCTGACACAGACCCACTAAGTCAGCGACAAAAGTAGTGTTTCAGTCAGAATGATTGGGGGGTGGAGAATGTGGAACAATAATGACCATGACGTCAGTTCACTTTAGAGTATAAAGTACACAGGGATGAAAATGAAAATGACACTAAAAGTACACCATTTGGGGGCAGTGCTAGCCGATGAAAGGTTTACCAAGGAAGGGAAGGGATGGGGTTGTGGCAAAAAGAGGAAGAGGGTACAGATCAGCCAGAACAAGCAGACAACAAAGGAGGAAAAAGAACGGCCGGCTATCCCGCCACAAACCATTCAATCAGCCATGGAAGTTGTTTCTCTCAGTAAGAACCGCGTTCACCTCCAACCAATCGAATAAAAATGCAATGTATGATATATGGGGCAAGAGACGACAATAGACAAGAGTTTCCAAGGCACGTGTGTGGCCGTGTTGGCAAACCAATTAGATAACTCGACGGCGCTCTTCCAACAGACGGGCCACGAACGATATCTGAGTTAGATGTCGGGTAGGGGCTTCTCTGCAGAGACGTACACCGGCTCTCCACATCTCGCCCGCCTGTTCAAACTCTCTCTCAAGGGAGACGATTGAGTTTCAGAAAGACAACTCCCTCTTGCTCCAAGGCTAGCTTACCTCCTATAGCGAGCTTCGTTACATCGGGGGCTCGCTTGCAATGAGTCTCAAGGGGCACAATTAGCGCCGCCGGACGATAAAAGTGCTTTCGCCTTTTTCATCTGTAGCGGGGTAACTACGTCAGTTTTAATAACAAGAAGCTCCTTAAAGTGCCAGGAATCGATCTCCATCTACAGCCGCTGGATGGGAAGAAACAGGGTAAATTGACCAAGGACAACGCGGGTATAAAGAACTCCTTACGCCTATCGACCCTGGTTTCCTCACAATTCTATGCCATTTTAATTTTGAAATGCTTCATGATCGATTGCATACAGAAACCTTCCAATAGAAACTGCTGTTTCGAGTTCCTAAGTGAGTGGGTGAGTCATTCTACGATACATAGCACTGGTTTCCAACATGCGATAGGAAACTTTTTTCTCTTTCCCTAAAGTTTGGATTGCTCTGCGACCAGTTTCACGTGGCATTGTGTTCCACGCTAAACAGTAACGTCCTCGGTGGAGGGCCGCCATTTTTGTTCCTACTGTTCGTGGCCTGAATATCGATTGGAACCCTTCCACCTTTTTGTCCCCAGTTTAAACAGCATGACAAGTGATCGCCTCGTTCCTAGTGTGGGAACAGACGAGACAAAGAGGGGAGGAGGAGACATTCCATTAGAGAGAGGAGTGGCTCTTGAAGTCGTCTCTGTCACCAGAAAGGGGCTGGTTTCAGGCTGGAGGAGGTCTGTGAGGCGCTGAAGCAGCCTTTCCACGTGTCGCCTGCGGCCAGTTTGGGCGGTCCGTGTCTTCTTCATGACTAAACAGGGTCAAGTTCAGAAATACCACGACTTATGTCTGTCGCTGACCCTCCCTCCTTTCAATGACAGTGTCTCACAGATACTACCACTCTTTTCTCACCGCTGATGACTCACTATGAAATGATGGAGTTGCCCATAGACTAGCCATGCACTGCTGCTGTTCCACGTTGACTCGCTATGTCATGTTAGGGTTCATTATCGACTTACTGTACACTGCTGGGGTTCCACATTCAATCACCATGGAATATTGGGCTACCCCATTGGCTGATTATGCCCTGCTGGGATTGCCAGATGACTCACTGTATCGTGATGGTGCTACGCATTAACTCTGCCCTGCTAGGATTCACTTTGGCTTCTTAAGACCTCTCAGGCCTTCCACTTTAGCTCACTATATCCCACTGCTCGTACACATTAACTCACCATATCTCACTGGGGTTATAATTTGACTCACTACATCCCGTTGGGATACACATTGACTAACTATACCCGTTGGGGTTATACATTGACGCACAATATCCCGTTGGGGTTACACATTGATTAACTCTACCCTACTAGGGTTCGACATTTTGGTTATGCCCTTTTAGGGTTCCACATTGACTTACTACATCGCACTGGGATACACACTGGCGAACTATACCCCGTTTGGATTACATGCTGACTCACTATGACCCGTTAGGGTTACATATTGATTAAACACACCCTCGTATGGATCTAAATTGACTTACTATGCCCTTCTAGGGTTCCATATTGACACACTGTTCCCTGTTTAGGCCTCTTAGCCTGCAACTGGGAGCACCGTCTTCCTAACTTCTGATTACTCTGTCTGGAACAAACCGTCCGTCCTTCCTGACAGTGAACCGACAACATCGTGTGGAACGCAACAGTCCCGTCTGACGCACAGTTCAGCGGGTGTACCTGTCTGGTGTACAATAGGGCGTGAACTCCGCTACCCAATTCGGCTGTCGGCTAGATTTATGGAGAACTAATGAGCACAGTTCTTTTTTTTTAAGAGGACAAAAAGCCAAGATGCTGATGTGAAAATAAATTCGAGAAGAGAATAAAACAGAGAGAGAGAGAGAGAGAGAGAGAGAGAGAGAGAGAGAGAGAGAGAGAGAGAGAGAGAGAGAGAGAGAGAGACGCTTCAGACATATTTTTTTATTGACGTTGATCTATACAAGCCTTGTGTCAAGAGGGAACAAGATCATATTAGCAGCGCCAGGAAAGAGATTTTAAAAAAATCTGGAATGAAACAGGCAAACTGAATAGCTCAGCAAATGTAAACAATCAAAGCATTTCGAAACAAAGTAATAGAAAAATTAAAAAGGGATTCGTCTTGATAACAAATCAAATACATAGTAGAAGTAAAGGAATGGAAAGAGAACACTTTATACAGAAAGAGAGAGAGAGAGAGAGAGAGAGAGAGAGAGAGAGAGGAGGAGAGAGAGAGAGAGAGATGTACTGGGATTCACCCTGACCTAGGACGACGAAATCGTCCTTGTGGAAACTAAAAGAGAACTAGCATCTCACTGCTTAGCCAGGGAAATGGAAGCCGTCACACGTGCCCTTTAGTGACCTGGCTCCACAAGTCAGAATTAAGACAGGAAGAGCTTGGAGAGGCAGTGGCATGACATTGTCCATAAAATACAGCATGAAAAAAAAAGGATCTTGGTCGTAGAAGCTTCTGCTCGGATTATCGCCGTTTTTTTGTAGGACAAAGAACAGCAGCGTGAAAAGGGATCGTCGAGGCACTTCATTCTCACGCGCGTTGAGACTTGGAGAGTACATTTTGTTTTGTTTCTTTGTTTCCTTTCTTTGCTTTGTGTGTCTGGTATGTGATATCTAAAGACCACGTATCTGACAAAAACTCACATGTCTGGCAATACTCAATGGATTTAGGCGTGTGTGTGTGTGTGTGTGTGTGTGTGTGTGTGTGTGTGTGTGTGTGTGTGTGTGTGTGTGTGTGTGTGTGCGCGCGCGCGTCTGTTGCATCTGTGTGTGTGTGTGTGTGTGTGTGTGTGTGTGTGTGTGTGTGTATGTGTGTGTGTGTGTGTGTGTGTGTGTGTGTGTGGTGTGTGTGTCGTGTGCTGCGTGTGCGCGTGCGTGGGTGCCTGCGTGCGTGGAGCGTGCGTGCTGCGTGCGTGCGTGAGTCTATGCTCGCGCGCGCGCGTGCGCACGTGTGTGTGTTTGCGTGCTTGCATGCATGCGTGCGCGTGTGCGTGCGCGGGTGTGTGTGTGTGTGTGTGTGTGTGTGTGTGTGTGTGTGTGTGTGTGTGTGTGTGTGCGTGCGTGTTTGAGTGCATTCATTTTGTGTGTGTGTGAGGGGGGGGGGGGGGGGGACTGCGTGCGCGCGCGCGTTTGTGTGCGAGCGCATGCGCGAGCGTGTGTGTATGTGTGTGTGTGGGGGGGGGGGGGGAGGGGGTGTATGTGTGTGTGTGTGTTTGTGTGTCTGTGTGCATGCGTGCGTACGTGCATGTGTGTGTGTGTGCCTCTGTGTGTGTGTGTGTGTGTGTGTGTGTGTGTGTGTGTGTGGTGTGTGTGTGAACAACACGTACGCGCTCGTACGCACACGCACGCGCGCGTACGGGCGCGTACGCGTTGTTTTCTGTGTATTTTGTTGAAATAAAAACAAGAAAAACACACACACACACACAAAATGAGTGCAAAAGCAATCGGTATTGAAAACTTCCAGATTATTGTTGTTTCCTTGCCCGAGTCGAGTGAAAGCAAAGCAGATTACAGAAATCAGAAGACTCCATGGGAATTAGCGAACCTGGAGAAATCGGACAACGAACTTGTGTTATTGTCCACACATTGCACACAAGAGACATATCAGCAATTGTCTGTGAACGGTGTGTAGTTAGGATTAAGATCCAGCTTTCGTCTGAAGTTCCAGAACACAGCCATCAATGGGGTTTTCAGGCTCTGGTTGCAGGTTTTTTTAAGTTGTCCCCCCAGGCTCTATCATTCCCTGTTGTGAATCTGGCGGTTTTGTGAATAGGGAATTGACCTTCGGAACACTCTGCTGTTGATTCCAATGTCCTTTCCAGCTACCATGTTGTGGATTTGCATTTTTCCCCCCATGAACTTGTCTGTGGGGATCGGCTCACGTACTCTACCAGTCTCAGGGGCTTCGCGCCTGCAGATGATTTAAGATTAAGAATAAAAATGTAACCCTTCTCTTACCTGTACAAAGTAAGTGGTCAATATCTGGCATAAGATGCGTTCTCCCGTGTACTTAAAAGAGATTCTTAGACAAGGCCATGCATGGAAATTCCTTTAGTTGTGAGATTATCTCAGCTTAACAGCTTTCATTCTCTTCCAAACATGAATACAGTTCTCCAGTGGCTGTCTTGTGGTGAATCTCTCTCTCTCTCTCTCTCTCTCTCTCTCTCTCTCTCTCTCTCTCCACACACACACACACACACACACACACACACACACACACACAAACTCTCTCTCTCCACACACACACACACAAACTCTCTTCACACACACACACACACACACACACACACACACACACACACACACACACACACAAGCAGTCTTTGGAGGGACTCTCTCTCTCTCTCTCTCTCTCTCACACACACACACACACACACACACACACACACACATACACACACACACACACACACACGCAGTCCTTGCAGGGGCTCTCTCTCTCTCTCACACACACACACAAACTCTCTCTCTCTCTCTCTCTCTCCTCTCTCTCTCGCACACACACACACACACACACGCACACACACACACACACACACACAAGCAGTCCTTTGAGGGACTCTCTCTCTCTCTCTCTCTCTTTCACACACACACACACACACACACACACATACACACACACACACACACACACACACATACACACAAACTCTCTCTCTCTCACACAAACACTCTCCCTCTCACTCACACACACACACACACCACACACACACACACACACACACACACACACAACACACAGAGACTCTCTCTCTCTATCTCTCTCTCTCCCCGCGCGCGCGCGCGCACGCGCGCGCGCGAGCCACATAGGTACATGAGTCCTTGTGGGAAGAGTGCATTCATATACCGAACGACCTCCCTACTATTTGACTAGAAAGTGCAAACGCCAGCATCACACACCAACCGATTGCATGACCTTGCTGGTATTCATAGCCCATATGGCCCTTTATATCATTCTCTCTGGGGAAGTATGTGAAGGCAAACCCAGACACGTTTATCATCTGAACGCACGGGTAGAGAACAATATGGGCGACAACATTCATATGACTTTCCTTCTTTTCCTGTTTGTTTGTTGTTTCCCACCTATAATTCTAAGCATAATCATTGGTGAGATTTTGGCGCATGTGTCGGTTTCGAATGCTTGTAATTAAGGTAGCCATGATCTGTCTTCGGAAAGGATGGTTCAATACAACACCAGTGTGCATTTCTTATAGTGCTGTTTTTGTTTGTTCTTTTGCTTGTTTGTTTTCGGGCAGGAAGCTTTTCCATCCCATCGGCACGCTATTGCTGTTGTTGTTGCTGTTGTTGTTGCTGCTGATGATGATCATGAAAGGGATTTAACGTGCGTCTCTTTTTTTTTCTTTTTTTTTTTGATGCAAACATTCCTATATGGGGGCTGGGTTTTAATTCCCAACGGGACTGGAGGCTGCACGAGTGTCATGGGAGGAGAGAGAGAGAGAGAGAGAGAGAGAGAGAGAGAGAGAGAGAGAGAGAGAGAGAGAGAGAGAGACAGACAGACAGACAGACAGACAGACAGACAGACAGACAGGCAGACAGACAGACAGAGAGGTAAGGGACACGGATATTTCTTCATTAATAAGCCATTCCCCCTCATGAAAGGGTGCAGCTGAAAGAAAAAAAAATGATCAATAAAGGACACATCAAGAAATAATATGAATATATTCACCAGCCCATAAAAAGCAACGGCGTGACTGTCCATAAATCAGCTTACAGATGACGTACTAATCCCTATGCTGACCGTCGTTGGGCTAATTCCGTTCTTTGAATACAGATAAACCTCTTTCCCATCTGGCTGTACCCCGGCCTCGGCACGGCACAGCCCCTCATCATTCCCCCGGTGTCATAAACAATCCCCTCAGCATCTATCGCTTCCGCAACCCATGCCAGCGACAGTAATCCAAACTCCGTCTACAAGCCAATCAGCACACCCGCTGACCACCCACGTGACTTTCCGGGGCGTCGGGGTGATCTCCCTTCCCCGCTGCTATCAAAGGGAGGTAATTAAGAGTCGCGGGCTCGGCAGGCGGCTCCCTCATCCGGAGGGAATGACATTTACATAGGTTAGGAGT
>CM065717.1:43023054-43025554 GCA_033310375.1 Conus canariensis
TGGGAGTGGTGGGGCTGGGGAAGGGAGTCAAGGAGATGGGGGCGAGCCAGGAATGAGGAAGGGGGGGGGGTGAAGGGAGGAGGTGATAAAAAAATAAATAAAAAGATAAATATATTCCACAGTTTCACACTTCAGAATCTTGACAATCTCTTCTAAATATAAATATGTAGTAGAAATTCTAAATGAACGTATCTTAGCAAACAAAGCTACGCTACATGAGTGAATGATGAAGATCTATATAGCATGCAGCACAAGATTAAGTATCAAAGTTACTGAGCCGTAATAATCAGCCAGTCATTTTCGTCTAAAATATAACCTTATTTTGTTTGTTAATCGCATGGAACACATATCTTGAAACATTGTGCCTATGATTCATACTTGTTGTTTTCAACAGAACATTTACAGGCATTTTCATTGATTCTCTTAGAAATTTAGCTCGAAGGTCTATATACAGGCAACAGTCAAATACGAAATGATACTCATTTTCAACTTGATCCACACAAAATAAACAATTTTTTGTCTTCGACAGATTCACTGTACCGATGCACATTATTATTCAGAGGAAGCACGTTAAATCTTAACTGAGAAAAGGCTACACGAAAGCAATACATATCCATGTCACAAACGTGCCTCTCTTTTTCAAAAACAGTTTTAAATGTTCTGTAATTGCTGTATCTGTCCCGATCTCTGATCAGCTGCGTTCCATTCTTTGAATAAAGAAATCGACAATTCTTTGTTTAAACAAATTCAAAGAGAGAGAGAGAGAGAGAGAGAGAGAGAGAGAGAGAGAGAGAGAGAGAGAGAGAGTAAGAGAGAGAGAGAGAGAGAGAGAGAGAGAGAGAGAGAGAGAGAGAGAAGAGAGAGAGAGAGAGTTGCTGTACACTGGTAAAACAACACCTATTCTTTGTGTCTCTGTGCCAGTATTATTGAAAAAATTTTCGTGCACTCCATTAATAGAAAGTGTTACATTGTTTCACTCTGTGAATATCTCACCAGTGTTGTAACTATATTACCAATCAGCCATGTAGCTAGTTCCCCAGGTATCTGTGCAGAAGCTAGAGATGCCTTGGTGAATATTTGCATTCGTTTGGGTTACACATTCTTACAGGCAGCAAAGAAATCCTTCCACATACAGCACTGTCAACTCCCCCGCTCTCCCTTCCCCCCTCCCCTCCCCCACTCCCCCCCCCTCTCCATGCAGCCTCTACTTTCCAAACGTCCCTCTCCACAAACATGGACCACAGGCAAGTAATCATTGGCTGGCTGCCTGTGGCCGGCACGAAGACAGCTACAAGACAAATTTACATCCACTGCACCATTACATCGTGATAGTAATCCCTCGAAATGGCGAGAGAGAGAGAGAGAGAGAGAGAGAGAGAGAGAGAGAGGAGAGAGAGAGAGAGAGAGAGAGAGAGAGAGATTTACACTTCTACAGCTCGCTTGGAAAATATTGGCTATTTCACAGTTTGATGCTCATTTGGGCTGCTCTATCTACGGACATATATAACGGATCAGCAGCGTGGAGGACATATAAATCTCAATCTTTCTGTCTCTGTCTGTCTGTCTGTCTGTCTGTCTGTCTGTCTGTCTGTCTGTCTGTCTGTCTGTCTCTCTCTCTCTCTCTCTCTCTCTCTCTCTCTCTCTCTCTCTCTCTCTCTTCACTGCACATTTCTTGCACACGTATTTCTGCAAATGTACCAATCATCAGCACATCGCCCTGTACTGTGGTGATGAGAGTTTGTTTGTTAGAGATGAGTCATTTTGAACATGATATCAATGTGTCTATGTTAATGCACAACGTGATCTGTACGCAGTAGAAAGGTCAGCGGAAGACCCATTGCGCTGAGACACACCCGTTCCCTCAGTCTAGTAAGTACTCATCCACAGGCATGAAGTCTCATTGCGTCTGGGAACTTTGTAGGCTGCATCGGGTGGACTTGCAGCCAACAAGGATAAGCAGAGCTGTGTTTGCCCCTGCCGTGTCTGCTGACAAACTATGTCTCAATTATTTTAAATATTAATGTTAGCCCACCGCTAAAAAAAAAAAAAAAAAAGAAAAAAGAAAAAAAAGGGGGACAAACGAATCACAAGACAAAATACGACGCGTTTTAACCTCTTAGGTCTTCTTCAGGCAAGATACAAATCAATCAGGACAACGAAAATGAACGAACAATCACGTTAGCTTCATCCCCTTTATACTTATATTTTCGTTGCCCTGATTGCTTCGTATCTTGCCTGAAGAAGACCTAAGAGGTCGAAATGTGTTGTGTTTTGTCTTGTGATTCGTTTGTCCACGTTGGGATTTTTTGTGGTGCGCTAACATTACTATTTAAAATGTGTGTAGATTTCCGCCTGCAGTTGCCTCACTTTGCAATTAGAGCTATGTCTGACTTGCAACAGCGTGTGTGCTTCAGACTTCGGGTTTCAGAGTCCAATACCTGTCCACAATTCCTCTTATTCTGAGAGATGAGCACATCATTTCACTTCCTTTGTGATTCGT
>CM065717.1:43033054-43043054 GCA_033310375.1 Conus canariensis
TGTGTGTGTGTGTGATCAGCTCTCAACATAATATTTGGAAAACCAGAGAGAGAAAGAAAGAGAGAGAGAGAGAGATTCAGACAGACAGATAGACAAACAGACAGACAGAGAGACAAACTGACAGACAGACAAACAGGCAGGTAGGAATACAGACAGAGGTACATACAGACAGCAAAATTAAGATGCAGACAAAACACAGTCAGAGAGAAACGCAAGCACACAGAGACACGGATAGAGATCGCAAAAAAAAAAAAAAAAAAAAGCAACTGAATGACCTTTTGCGAGAGACAGGGACAAATGGATGGAGATGCAGCGGCAGCCAAACAAACGCAGTGAGTGATTCATTTACGACCTTCAAATAGCAGTCTAAAAAAAACCTGCAGACTGGAGCACACAGCGGACAAATCGCTCCATTACAAACATTCTGCAGCTAACTGTCCACGCTCACGTTGACCACTTCTCCCCATTACCCTTTTTACTCCGAAGTGATAAGAGAGAGCGTAGAACAGGACAGGACGACAAGGATTACACGCACAGGACAGGACGACAAGGATTACACGCACAGGACAGGACGACAAGGATTAAACGCACAGACAGGACGACAAGGATTAAACGCACAGGACAGGACGACAAGGATTACACGCACAGGACAGGACGACAAGGATTAACGCACAGGACAGGACGACAAGGATTACACGCACAGGACAGGACAACAAGGATTACACGCACAGGACAGGACGACAAGGATTACACGCACAGGACAGGACGACAAGGATTAAACGCACAGGACAGGACGACAAGGATTACACGCACAGGACAGGACGACAACGATTAAACGCACAGGACAGGACGACAAGGATTACACGCACAGGACAGGACGACAAAGATTACACGCACAGGACAGGACGACAAGGATTAAACGCACAGGACAGGACGACAAGGATTACACGCACAGGACAGGACGACAAGGATTAAACGACAGGACAGGACGACGAGGATTACGCACAGGACAGGACGACAAGGATTACACGCACAGGACAGGACGACAAGGAATACACGCACAGGACAGGACGACAAGGATTACACGCACAGGACAGGACGACAAGGATTACACGCACAGGACAGGACGACAAGGATTAAAGCACAGGACAGGACGACAAGGATTACACGCACAGGACAGGACGACGAGGATTACACGCACAGGACAGGACGACAAGGATTACACGCACAGGACAGGACGACAAGGATTAAACGCACAGGACAGGACGACGAGGATTACACGCACAGGACAGGACGACAAGGATTAAACGCACAGGACAGGACGACAAGGATTACACGCACAGACAGGACGACAAGGATTAAACGCACAGGACAGGACGACAGGATTACACGCACAGGACAGGACGACAAGGATTACACGCACAGGACAGGACGACAAGGATTACACGCACAGGACAGGACGACAAGGATTACACGCACAGGACAGGACGACAAGGATTACACGCACAGGACAGGACGACAAGGATTAAACGCACAGGACAGGACGACAAGGATTAACGCACAGGACAGGACGCGAGATTACACGCACAGGACAGGAGAAAGGATTAAGCACAGGACAGGACGACAAGGATTTCACGCACAGGACAGGACGACAAGGATTACACGCACAGGACAGGACGACAAGATTAAACCACAGGACAGGACGACAAGGATTACACGCACAGGACAGGACGACAAGGATTACACGCACAGGACAGGACGACAAGGATTAACGCACAGGACAGGACGACAAGGATTAAACGCACAGGACAGGACGACAGGATTACACGCACAGGACAGGACGACAAGGATTACACGCACAGGACAGGACGACAAGGATTACACGCACAGGACAGGACGACGAGGATTACACGCACAGGACAGGACGACAAAGGATTAAACGCACAGGACAGGACGACAAGGATTACACGCACAGGACAGGACGACAAGGATTACACGCACAGGACAGGACGATTAACGCACAGGACAGGACGACAAGGATTACACGCACAGGACAGGACGACAAGGATTACACGCACAGGACAGGACGACAAGGATTACACGCACAGGACAGGACGACAAGGATTAAACGCAAGGACAGGACGACAAGGATTAAACGCACAGGACAGGACGACAAGATTAACGCACAGGACAGGACGACAAGGATTACAGCACAGGACAGGACGATTAAACGCACAGGACAGGACGACAAGGATTACACGCACAGGACAGGACGACAAGGATTACACGCACAGGACAGGACGACAAGGATTAACGCACAGGACAGGACGACAAGGATTAAACACCAGGACAGGACGACAAGGATTAACGCACAGGACAGGACGACAAGGATTACACGCACAGGACAGGACGACAAGGATTACACGCACAGGACAGGACGACAAGGATTACACGCACAGGACAGGACGACAAGGATTAAACACACAGGACAGGACGACAGGATTAAACGCACAGGACAGACGACAAGGATTACCCACAGGACACGACAAGTTTAAACCAGGACAGGACGACAAGGATTACACGCACAGACAGGACGACAAGGATTAGCCAGGACAGGACGACAAGGATTAAACGCACAGGACGGACGACGAGGATTACACGCACAGGACAGGACGACAAGGATTACACGCACAGGACAGGACGACAAGGATTACACGCACAGGACAGGACGACAAGGATTACACGCACAGGACAGGACGACAAGGAATAAACGCACAGGACAGGACGAACAAGGATTACACGCACAGGACGACAAAGATTAACGACAGGACAGGACGACAGGATTACACGCACAGGACAGGACGACAAGGATTACACGCACAGGACAGGACGACAAGGATTACACGCACAGGACAGGACGACAAGGATTACACGCACAGGACAGGACGACAAGGATTACACGCACAGGACAGGACGACAAGGATTATACACGCACAGGACAGGACGACAAGGATTACACGCACAGGACAGGACGACAAGGATTAAACGCACAGGACAGGACGACAAGGATTTCACGCACAGGACAGGACGACAGGATTACACGCAAGGACAGGACGACAAGGATTACACGCACAGGACAGGACGACAAGGATTACACGCACAGGACAGGACGACAAGGATTACACGCACAGGACAGGACGACAAGGATTACACGCACAGGACAGGACGACAAGGATTACACGCACAGGACAGGACGACAAGGATTAAACAGCACAGGACAGGACGACAAGGATTACACGCACAGGAGGAGACAGGTAGCGACAGGGAGGGATTACACGCACAGGACAGGACGACAAGGATTACACGCACAGGACAGGACGACAAGGATTAAACGCACAGGACAGGACGACAAGGATTACACGCACAGGACAGGACGACAAGGATTAAACGCACAGGACAGGACGACAAGGATTTCACGCACAGGACAGGACGACAAGGATTACACGCACAGGACAGGACGACAATGATTACAACGCACAGGACAGGACGACAAGGATTACACGCACAGGACAGGACGACGAGGATTACACGCACAGGACTGGACGACAAGGATTAAACGCACAGGACAGGACGACAAGGATTAAACGCACAGGACAGGACGACGAGGATTACACGCACAGGACAGGATCGACAAGGATTACACCCAGGACAGGACGACAAGGATTTCACGCACAGGACAGGACGACGAGGATTACACGCACAGGACAGGACGACAATGGATTAAACCACAGGACAGGACGACAAGGATTACACGCACAGGACAGGACGACAAGGATTACACGCACAGGACAGGACGATTAAACGCACAGGACAGGACGACAAGGATTAACGCACAGGACAGGACGACAAGGATTACACGCACAGGACAGGACGACAAGGATTACACGCACAGGACAGGACGACAAGGATTACACGCACAGGACAGGACGACAAGATTACACGCACAGGACAGGACGACAAGGATTACACGCACAGGACAGGACGATTAAACGCACAGGACAGGACGACAAGGATTACACGCACAGGACAGGACGACAGGATTAACGACAGGACAGGACGACAAGGATTACACGCACAGGACAGGACGACAAGGATTAAACGCACAGGACAGGACGACAAGGATTACACGCACAGGACAGGACGACAAGGATTAACGCACAGGACAGGACGACAAGGATTAAACGCACAGGACAGGACGACAAGATTAAACACACAGGACAGGACGACAAGGATTAACGCACAGGACAGGACGTAACCACAGGATTAAACGCACAGGATCCACACAGACAAGACGACAAGGATTACACGCACAGAACAGGACGACAAGGATTAACGCACAGGACAGGACGACAAGGATTAACGACAGGACACAGGACAGGACGACAAGGATTACACGCACAGGAACAGGACGACAAGGATTAAACACACAGGACAGGACGACAAGGATTAACGCACAGGACAGGACGACAAGGATTAAACACACAGGACAGGACGACAAGGATTAAACGCACAGGACAGGACGACAAGGATTACACGCACAGGACAGGACGACAAGGATTACACGCACAGGACAGGACGACAAGGATTACACGCACAGGACAGGACGACAAGGATTAAACGCACAGGACAGGACGACAAGGATTAAACGCACAGGACAGGACGACAAGGATTAAACGCACAGGACAGGACGACAAGGATTACACGCACAGGACAGGACGACAAGGATTACACGCACAGGACAGGACGACAAGGAATAAACGCACAGGACAGGACGACAAGGATTAACGCACAGGACTGGACGACAAGGATTAAACGCACAGGACAGGACGACAAGGATTACACCACAGGACAGGACGACAAGGATTAAACGCACAGGACAGGACGACAAGGATTAAACGCACAGGACAGGACGACAAGGATTAAACGCACAGGACAGGACGACAAGGATTAAACGCACAGTACCCTTCTCTTGTTCGTACGTCTTCATCCTTTGTCTTTGTGCTAAGGGTCACGAAGGACGACAAACAAAATGAAGGGACGCGCACACACACACGTGTGTGTGTGTGTGTGTGTGTGTGTGTGTGTGTGTGTGTGTGTGTGTGTGTGTGTCCTACATTTAACGTCTATCCACTATTCGTGATATTAGACAAGTGTGTGTGTGTGTGTGTGTGTGTGTGTGTGTGTGTGTGTGTGTGTGTGTGTGTGTGTGTGTGTGTGTGTGTGTACGTGTGTGAGTGTGTCAGAGACCTTGGTGCCTAAGAAGGTCACCTATCTAATGGTTATACACGCAATGCAGGTAATCCGGGACATTTATTGCTGAACGCTTCGATTTCAGATGGAAAGAAGTTGACACAATCTGGTTATCATGCAGACCAATGAACATATTAACATGGATGAATGATAATTTAAGAAAAAAAAAAACAACGATTAACTAAGACACATCTTTTTAAAAGAAATCTCTCCCATTAGGTTTGGAATTCACTTTATCTGTGACAAAAACACAATTCCTTTCCGGCTCAATAGCCAAAATTTAATCTTTTGTGTTTGTGTTATTTTTCTAATAATGTGTTAAGCCATTACTTTTTGCTCTGCGATTTTGCAGAATTAGCTATCAGAATGTTTACTCTGCGCACACGCACATCTTCTCCTTCCTTCTTTCCTTCTTATATTAAGCCCATGCTCCTGTCCTATGCGTGAATGGACTCCACCATTTCAAAGTGGTCCACATTTACCATTGTCTCTCCTTTCAGCGTGAGATTGTATATTCCTTGGACAAACGCAAAGGGAAAGAGACAGCAATGAAGTTCGAGAAAATGCGATTGAGAGAAACTTTATGAGGAGGAGGAACAGTTGGGGGCGGGGGAGGGGGGGGGGGCAGTCAAACTGATGCAGGGATTCATTTACTGCTTTCAAAGAGAAAGCTAACCCCCCAGTGGAACTGTGCACAAGGCGGACAAATTGCTCCGTCACAAAACTCCAGAGCTAACTGTCCGTGCTCACTTCCACTACTTCTCACCATCATTCTTTTGGCTCGTAAGTGATAATAGGGAGCACGAAATAGGACAGGGCAAAATGAGTCCATATTGTCCTTCTTTTTTGCCTCTTTCTTCTTGTCCTTCATCTTGATGTTAAGGTTCATGAAGAACATGAATTAGAACGAAGGCACACACACAGCCACAGACACACGCACACATACGTGTGCGTGCGTGCGTGCGTGCGTGCGTGCGTGCGTGCGTGCGTGCGTGCGTGCGTGTGGTGGTGTGTGTGTGTGTGTGTGTGTGTGTGTGTGTGTGTGTGTGTGTGTGTGCATATAAAATTCTATAAATAAACGGGACAGAGATTTAAAAACAAAGAAACAAAGGGAAATCAAAACAATTTTGTTTCTCATTCAGCTCCATCCTGCATACAATCCACTTCACCTTCACACAAACACAATTAATGTCTTTCAGGATTTAGCTGTCAAATAGGCGTTGTTGTTGTTGTTGCTGCTGCTGCTAGTGCTGCTGCTGCTGCTGCTGTTCTTGTTCTTGTTGTTACTTTTTTTCTAAGTCGGTAAAGCCATTACTTTTCCTGCACGATTTGCAGGAAGAACCATACAAACGTTAACAATAAGCGCACGCATGTCTTCTTCTCGCCTCATGTGTTGAGCTGTTGTTCTTGTTCTGAAAGGACACCTCATTTTAAGGTGGTCCACGTCCTCTCAACGCCATATTGATTACTCTCTGGAACTGTTCACAAAGGTGTGGCATTCGTCTGACTCACTCCTGTCTGTATGTACCTGACATGGTCTGTACGTCGGTGCTGAGTGGAGGTCTGGGATCAAGTGGATTTGCCCGGACGTCAAACGCCAATTGCAGTTCAGAGAGGAGTCATATGCGGTCATCGTCGTGCGTGGACTGGGAATCGTGTGTGCTTTCTGTGGGCTGTCGTCGATGCCACCGTCTGGTGTAACTTTTAGACCTCTCTCTTTTCTCTTTCTTGAATATAGATATTGTGTACAGCTGTCTTCTTCTTCTTCTTCTTCTTCTTCTTCTTCTTCTTCTTCTCTCTCTCTATATATTATATATATATATATATATATATATATATAAAACAACATAATATATTTGTGTGTTATATATATATATGACTATATATGTTATACATATATAATATATATATATATATAATATATATATATATCCAAAACATCCGAAGGACCCTTTGAGAGAGACAGTGACAGAAGGAGGGAGACTGAGCGGTAGCCACACAGATGCATGGGGTAGTTTACAGCCGTCAAAAAGAAAGCCCAAACCCTTGTGAAATGGTGCACACAGCGGACAGTTTGCTCCATTACAAAATGCCGCAGCTGACTGCATTCACTTTCAGTACTTCTAGCCGTCAACTGTTTTACTCATGAGTAATTCTAGACAGTGCAAAACAGGACAGGACGAAATGGGTCAAATGTATATTATCAGTCTCTGCTGTCTCTTCCTTCACCTCCTTCATATTGATGTTAAGGTTCACGAAGGAAGCAAAACAGAATGAAGGCAAGTGCAGAAGTAAACGTGTGTGTGTGTGTGTGTGTGTGTGTGTGTGTGTGTGTGTGTGTGTGTGTGTGTGTGTGTGGAAGGGGGGGGGTGCATAAGGGAAAAATAAGAGCTTACTGTCGGAGTCATCTGGCACATGTTTATTATATGCAGTGTGGGGAATCCCGTAGAGGCATTTACTGCTGTCAGGGTCCAATTCGTGCATCCACATAGAAAGACATGTATCACGTGTAGAGCTTGATTTGCTCTGATCAACTGTGGCAGACTTGGATTTCCTAATGACAGTATTTCTGATTATATCAGATATTGCACAATGAAATTTTGACCGCAGGTCTTATCAGATGAAAGGAAGACTGCGAATTTTGCTGAATCACGCAATCTGACGTACATCACCTAATTCGTAAATAAAGAAGGAAGAATTGCACTCATTTTATTAACAGTCTAGTCTCTTATTGACCTTCCAACCGTCTAAAATCTACTCCATCTTGGAGACAATTCCAACAAAATATTTTGAGGATTAGCAGAAACAGATACTTTTAGGACCAGTAGAAAATGACTTTGTCACTCTCATAAAGCATTACGACTCCGTATAATACGTAAAAAGAGCTGTTAGAATTTCTTTTTAACTCTCACTAAGTGCATGCGTTCTCTCTTATCTCTTTTGTTCAGCTGCCATCTTTACGAAGAACAGAATCAAAATTTAGAAAAAAAATGATTGTTAGCGTGTCCGCCAAACAACAGGGACAAAGAAATTACAAGACAAAACACGACGCGTTTCGACCTCTTAGGTCTTGTTAAAGGCGTTCAACGCCCATCTTGCGCCGACTATGAGAAGAGAACTGACTGCTGGTTTTCGTTTTCATTGTCCTGAATGTTGTTTGTCCTGCCTGAAGAAGACCTAAGAGGTCAAAACGCGTCATGTTTTGCATTGTGATTTGTTGGTCTCTGTTGTTTGGCGGACTTACTAACAATTCTTTTTAAAATGTGTTTCAATTTCTGCATGCGGCCATTTCACTTTGTGAGTAGATTCAACATGTCAGAGTATTCATACATCCCCCAGAATCTGTTCGTTCAGCGGGACTATGTCAACCTACTGGAACTCTCAAAATAAAAAAAAAGTTAGGGTTTTCTGTTATCTGACGTTTGATTCTGTATGTACTTGAAGTGTTCTGCACATTTGTCAATAGTCAAGCTCTGGCATCAGGCGTATTTGTCGAGACGTCAACTGCTAATCACAAATCTGAGACACGTAGCAGACAGTCACCACGGTCACAATCGTGCGTGGATTGGGAATTGGGTGTTTTCCGTGGCCTGTCGCTGACTCTAGCTCGCTGTGTAGCTTAGACATCTCACCGTCCCTCACTCCCTCGCCCTCTCCCTCCTCTCTCTCTCTCTCTCTCTCTCTCTCTCTTTCTCTCTTTCTCTCTATAGTCGCTTGCACACCTTTCTTTTTCTTTTTCTTCTTCTCTTCCTTCTTTCTTTTTTCTTCTTCTTCTTCTTCTTCTTCTTCTTCTTCTCTCCTCCTCCTCCACCCCCTCACTCTCTCTCTGGCTAATGACGGCTAATGAGGCCGATTATCGCGCTGAATAGTCTATAGCAGTTTGGACAGAGTAGATGAGGAGGTAAGCCAGGATGTCAGGTGGTGCTTGCTCTGTTTTTCGCGAAACTGACGTTTTTCCTCCTGTGCCTCCTCTAGCGTCGTTTCAAAGTCTAGTGGTCATGGTGCGCCAGGTTAAGCGATCTTGCGCAGCTTCTTCCCAGGGGCAGGGCCACAGCACTTCGGTGAGACCTTTAGTGCCTCTTTATAGCGCTTCTTTTGTCCTTCATTGGAACGCTTGCCTTCCAGCAGCTCATCATAGAACAGTCTGTTTGGAAGACGATTTTCATCCATACGGTGCATATGTGCTGCCAACCCGAGCTGAGAGCGTATTTGAATGCTTTCCATAATTATGGGCCTTCTGAAGCACCTCTCTATACCTTGCGATTTGACCTGCCATTTGATGTGCAGCGAGGTTTTGGGGGATCTCATGTGGAAAGGAACGAGATCAGCTGCCTGGCACGTCAACTGTACAACCGTCCAAGTTTCTTCACAGGTATACAGCAGAGATGGCAATACAACTTCACCATACGCTTATTATTCCTCGTCTGGACGGTGTGTTGCCGGTTCCAGAAAAAAAGGTGTCTGGCTCTACAAATATCTCACCAGCCTTGGAACTGGATCCTGCGGCTTCCACAAGAGGTGCAGAAGCTTCAGCTCTCTGTCGGGTCAATGTTTGCATTCGTTTGGGTTTACACAGCCTCAAGAGAGTTAGAGGCAGCTACGAAATCTCTGCACGAGCAACAAACATTGACATCTCCCCCGCTCTCCACTCCCATCCCACGCCTTCACTGCCAAGTTTGGTTTCGTTTTT
>CM065717.1:43055554-43058054 GCA_033310375.1 Conus canariensis
ACCAAAACCCTTGCCATCTCCCCACCACAAACAGTATACAACGTATTTTGTATTCTCTCTCTCTCCTCTCTCCTCTCTCTCTCTCTCTCCTCTCTCTCTCTATTCTGTCTGCCTATTACTCTCTGTCAGTCTGTCTATATGTCTGTCTGTCATGTCTGTCTGTCTGTCTCTCTCTCTCTCTCTCTCTCTCTCTCTCTCTCTCTCTCTCTCTCTCCTCTCTCTCTCTCTGCCCCCGCCCTAGCCAGTTCAATCATTCACGTCAGTATGCACTTCATTGTCCACATCGTCCAGTTAACAGTTCACTCCACCGTCCACACTATATACACAATAGACCACATTGTTCATGTGATCATTCACATCATTATCCACATCAGTCATTTTATCCTCCACATCAGTCACTTCACTCTCCACACTATTCACGCCATTACTAACACGATTGTTCTCGTCAATCATTTCGTTGTTCACATCATTCAACTCGTTGTCCAAATCATTTATATCATAAATCACATCATTGACAAGACCATTCACCTCACTGACCATATCATCCACGTTCATATTCACATTAGTGTTCACAGTATTGGTGCCATTGTTCACATATTTTGTGCCAGCATTGCCCGTATCATTCAAGCTATTACTCACATTATTTTCCAGGTCATTCATGCCATTATTTACATCACTGTTCACATCATTTATGGCATTGTTTATATCCTTGTCCTCAACAATCATACTGTTCTTCTGATTATTGTGAGTATTCGCGTCGTGTTATCATTCACACTACAGTTCACATCATTTGTACCATTATTCACATCACCGTCCACATGACCCAATATTAACATAGCTGTCCCCATTATTCTATACCATCATTCACGTCATCTATGCCATTCTTCTTATCATGTTTCACTTCATTTTTGTCATTCTTCACATCACGTTTCACACTATCCATACCATCATTCACATCATCGTCCCCTTCATTCACGTCGCTATTCACACCATTCGCGTCACTATTCACATACATTCACGCAATTAATCATGTTAATTTTCTCATCATTCACGTTATTATTCGCACCATGTATGCCGTCTATTCACATCATTCATGCCATTATTCACGTCATTCGCAGAATTGTATACACCCACATTCCTACTGTTTACATACCTGTTCATATTACTTCCCACATCATTGACCACATTATCGTTACTGGGTGGCAAGCCAAGTCTCAGGTGGCCGCCACCTGTCTTCATTTAATGACGTTTCTTCCCATCCATCCTCAGTGTACGTCATCACTGCAAAGCTGAATTACCGCCGCCACAACACATCATCATCACACGCCGCCGGCTTTGATTGGTTCCCGGCGGATGCTGCCCGTACGTCACAGTAATGTCAAATCAGCGTCACAACAATCACGTCATAAATTGGTGTCGAACGTGTAGCAGACGCGGTCTGGACGTCACCGCCTGCCCGTATAAACGTCAGAAAAATGGCGTCATTAGCTCGCTGGGGGAGGTGTGGGGGCGCCGAATGTGACTAGGTAAATAAAACGTAAGTCGGTGTGGGGAGTTCTTCGTGTCACTGATTGTCTGGTCGCCGGTGTTCTGGATTGTATCAAGACGGAGGTAAGATAAACATACAGCACAGTACGGAAGTAATGACCACCAGAATGCAACACAGTATGCCGTACAGTATTTCTTTACTCATTCCCACAAGAAAATCACAATGCTGGACGAAATCGATGCAATAGTGGGTAAATGTTTTAAAATTTCAGGCACTTTCAAAACAAAAACTATTACACTGCCAACAGAAAACTAATTCAATTTACCGGTAGAAACGTTACATCACACAAGTCTAGCCATAATGACGAAAAGTGTGCATACTGGAGGGTTCACTATTAGTATATGCTAACGTTTTAGAAGGTGCATGAAAAACTATTTCCTTTAGCAGAAGATGATAATCATACTGGACTCAAATTCAAATTCAGTTGTTGCTACACAACCCATCTTTTCATTTTCGATAATGCCATTTCCACTCAAACAAATAGGCGCTCACAAAGTCATTTGCAAGTCAATTCACTTCACATCTCGGTTCAAATAACTACATTTCCGGTAGTTTCAATTTTTGTTTTAAATCACGGATTCATAGTATCTCGGTTTTTAAAAAATCGACCGAACAAAGCGTCCCCACTCTCTCTCTCTCTCTCTCTCTCTCTCTCTCTCTCTCTCTCTCTCTCTCTCTCTCTGTCTGTGAGATGAGTAAGCACGCAATATCATACAACTATTTGGTTAGTCTGGTTATGTTTATTTTAATGTGGATTGTACTGTGGATTAGTTGTTTGTAATACACACACCCTTCATCAAGAGGCCTCCTCCCCCCCACCTCTCTCTCTCTCTCTCTCTCTCTCTCTCTCTTCTCTCTCTCTCTCTCTCTCTCTGAGATGAGAGAGCATGCAATATCATAAAACTATTTTGTTAGTCTGGTTATGCTTATTGTAATGTGGATTGTACTGTG
>CM065717.1:43068054-43070554 GCA_033310375.1 Conus canariensis
CATTCACGCCATCTCGTGACACCAGTCATGGCATTATATCACATTACTGGCAGAATTATTCACGTTCATCTTTGTTTAATGTACATCCTTGTTCGAATCAGTTCCCACGTTGTTGATCACTGTCCACATCGTTGTCCGCGTTTTTGTGCAATAAATGAGATCTCAGGTGGCCGCCACATGCTCTCTTTAATGACGTAGATTCTCATCCATCCTCCCATACATCATCACCGCCAAGCTGAATCACCACCGCCACAACACATCACCATCACAGGCCGCCAGCTTTGATTGCTTCCCGACGGATGCTGGCCGCACGTCACAGTAATGTCAAATCAGCGTCACAACAATCACGTCATAAATTGGCGATGGACGTATAGCAGACGTGGTCTGGACGTCACCGCCTGCCCGTATAAACGTCAGAAAAATGGCGTCATTAGCTCGCTGGGGGAGGTATGGGGGCGCCGAATGTGACTAGGTAAATAAAACATAAAGTCGGTGTGGGGAGTACTTCTTGTCACCGTTTGTCTAGTCACCCCTGCTCTGGATTGTATCAAGACGGAGGTAAGGTAAACATACAATACAGTATATAAGTAACCATCACCAGAACGTAATGCGGCATCTCTTTCTCCATCCCAAAGAGAACATCGTAATGCTGGACTAAGTCCATGTAAGTCTGGGTTGATGTTTTCGCAGTGTCAGGCATTTTAAAACAAAACTGTTACTCTGTCAAAAGAAAACTAGGGGAAATGAGCACAAAAGGAAAACTAACTTTACAGAGTAGACATACTGCTGAAATACTGCATTCTAAAAGATTCACCGTTATGTATGCTAATATTGAAAAAAAAAAGGGAAAAAGAGTGTACAAGAACATGCTTTCGCAAGCAGAACATAGTAATTTGGGCTGAAACGCCATTCCTAATTCAGTTGTTGCTACACAACCCGTCTTTCCATTTTAGATAATTACATTTCCTCAGAAACAAATATGCACCGAAAAGTCATTTGCAAGTCATTTCACTTCACAACAGATCCGTCCATTGCAACTAACTCCGTTTCCATATGTGTTAACATTTTCAATCACTGGTTTCTTTCTCTCCCATCAAATTTGATTCAAAAAATAATTCAGCCGAACAGAAATCCTTCTCTCTCTCTCTCTCTCTCTCTCTCTCTCTCTCTCTCTCTCTCTCTCTCTCTTACGCACATTTATTTTCACATAAATGCATAGCTTTTATTCAGCTTGACCTTGACTCGCCAGCAGTGCAGTGTTTCCTACAGCGATTGGCCTCGTGACTTTCACAGCAATGCTTTGTTTGTTCTACAGATTCGATGATTGGTCGATTGATGATTTGACTGTTAGGTTGATTTGTATTTGATTTCATCAACAGCTTACAAAACTGAGGAAAGAAATAACAACGTGCGCCTAAAGAATAGGAATTTCTATGACGAGCGGAATCCGTGATACTCAGACAAAGAAAAAGGAAGGAAAGCAATAGTTGCTCCAGTACTCGCATATACCTGGCTCACACGCTTGCTTAGAGAGAGAGAGAAGAGAGAGAGAGAGAGAGAGAGAGAGAAGAGAGAGAGAGAAGAGAGTGAGAGGCAGACAGACAGAGAGAGAGAGAGTAAGGGGGGGGGGGGGGGGGCGAGGGGCAGGCCCCATGAAATCATATGATACTGACTTCTACCTGAGGTGCCACCTCTAAGGCTGTATAACGGGTGGTCGGAGTGTGTGCCGTAGGATGGTGCTGTTCTTGGCGGGTATTGAAAATAAAGGCAGTTAAAAGAAAGAAACAAAGAAAGAACGAAAGAAAAGAAAAAAAGAAAGAAAAAAGAAAAAAAAAGACAAGAAATCCCCTTAATCATACTCCACACGGTTTCCATTCTGAAAAAAAAGAAATTGGCTCGAAAAATAAAATAAAAAAGGTAGTGTTCGATTCGTGATCCTGGTGATGATGAGGTGGCTGGTTTGAATCTCAGCAGAACCACAAAGTCGATGATGGATTTTTCCTCTGAGTGAGCATTGGTTCTGACCCCCACTTCCTTTGACTGAAACGTACAAACCAAGGTACCACATGCATGCCATCCAGTACACACGTACAATGCCCGTCACCATCCTTTGGAAGAGTAGGCCCCATAGACTGAGGTTACGGATGATATGTGTTTCCATGTGGTATACATCCTGTACGCTGATGATGGTCTGCACACTAAGCCTGCTGAACGTACACTATATGACAATCCATCTATAATTCAATGTTCACATCAGTAGCCCTGTATTGATGGGGGAGATACAAGTTTATTTCGTAAACAGAAAAGCCCTGAAAACCTCACATTCACAATATCTGTAGCCTTTTTCTTTATGTATCGTGGGTTTTTTTTTCTATTTAATGATTCTGTGTTACAGCCTCTTGATATTAACTTTTCCTCCAGTAGCTTATGCAGTTAAAGATAGAGAAAGTTGTACATTAACTTACACGATGAGGGATGCAGTTCCATTTGTTATCAAAAC
>CM065717.1:43080554-43085554 GCA_033310375.1 Conus canariensis
TCGTTTTCCCCATCACCAATGCCAATACTCACTTTCTTTTACACACCATTCATGTCATTTTTACACCACAGGTCACACCATTCACTCCGTTATTCATCATACCCCTATCCACATCACTCATATCTTTATTCACATGAATGTCCACGTCATTGGTGCCATTATTCACTTCTTCGTGGAGTTAATGCTTACATCATCCTCGCCACATTTCCGTCGTTCCTTCATCATTCATGTCAACTAGTAGAATAATTGTTAACATTACTCACGCCATTATTGGCATCTTAGTCTGCACCAACCATGCCTTTATCTATATTACTAGAAGCATTCGCATTATGACATCGTTCACATCACAATTCATGTTATTCATACTGTAATTCACAGCATTGTACACATCACCCATGCCATTACTAACATGGTTATCCACATTATTTACGCCGTTATTTGCGTCATTATTCCATTATTTCCATTTCGTTTCACATCATGATTCACAAAACTTTTCTCTCGTTCTTACCATTCTTCACATCACTCAAACTGCTATTCACGTAGCAGTCCACATTAATCACGTCACAATTCAAACAATTCGCATCACTGTTCGCATCATTCACGCCATAATTTGCATCATTTTCCACCACATCTTTCAAGCCATTGTTCACATCGCTCACGTTAACATTCCATCATTCAAACCATCATTCGCATCATGCTTCACATCACTCTCGTCCTTATTCACATCATTCACGCCTTTGGTTTACACCATCAACTCCATTATTCATATTATTCGCGAATTGTTTACATTCATATCCGTATTGTTAACATCATTGTTCATACCAACTGCCACATCACTGGTCAACTCATGGTCTACACCATTGTCCACATCATTGTCCATACCATGTTCGCATCACTGAGCTGTAGTTGAAGTCCCAGATGGTCACTACATGTCTTCGTTAATAACATAGATTTCAATACATTCCCTCCGTACATCATCACAGCAAAGCTGAATCACCACCCCCACAACTCATCATCATCACAGACCGTTTTTGATCGATTCTCGACGGATGCTGGCCGTACGTCACAGTAATGTCAAATCAGCGTCACAACAGTCACGTCATAAATTGGCGATGGACGTATAGCAGACGTGGTCTGGACGTCACCGCCTGCCCGTATAAACGTCAGAAAAATGGCGTCATTAGCTCGCTGGGGAGGTATGGGGGCGCCGAATGTGACTAGATAAATAAAACGTAAGTCGGGGTGGGAAGTACTTCTTGTCACTGCTTGTCTGGTTGCCCCTGTTCCGGATTGTATCAAGACGGAGGTAAGATATACATACAATACAGTATGTAAGTAACCAGCACCAGACTGCAATACAGCATTTCTTTAGTCCCAAAGAGTAAAAATCACAATGCTAGACAAAGTCAATATAAGTTTGCGTCATTACACTTTCAGGCATTCCAAAAAAAAGTGACGTTGTCAAACGAAAACTGGGTAAAATGACCTGAAAAGAAACTTACGTCATATCGAAGACATACTGACAAAAACACGGCATTTTGGAGCGTTCACCGTTCGAGTGAAATATGGTATTCTTGAATAGTACATGACAAACCAATTCCGGCAGAAGAACATAATAATTTGAGCTTCAACGACCATTCAAATTCAGTTGTTGCTGCGCGATCTATGTTTTCATTTTAGATCATCAAATTTCCACTGAAACAAAACTTGTGCAAAAAAAGTCATGTGCGCGTCATTTCACTTCAGAACAGATCTGGTCGTGCAAAACTTCAGTTTCACCTCTTTCAATATTTTTCATCTCTAGTCCATTGTCTTCTTTCAGATTTGGTTTTCAAAAATAGCAGAACACACAGATCTCTCTCTTCCCCCCCCCCCCCCCCCCCCCCCCCCCCCCCCCACTCTCTCTATCTCTGTGTGCGTGTGTGTGTGTTCTTCTTTCAGATTTGGTTTTCAAAAATAGCAGAACACACAGATCTCTCTCTTTCCCCCCCACTCTCTCTATCTGTGTGTGTGTGTGTGTGTGTGTGTGTGTGTGTGTGTGTGTGTGTGTGTGTGTGTGTGTGTGTGTGTGTGCGGCGCGCGCGTGGTGTGTGTGTGTGTGTGTGTGTGTGTGTGTGTGTGTGTGTGTGTGTGTGTGTGTGTGTTCTTCTTTCAGATTTGGTTTTCAAAAATAGCAGAACACACAGATCTCTCTCTTTCCCTCCCACTCTCTCTATCTGTGTGTGTGTGTGTGTGTGTGTGTGTGTGTGTGTGTGTGTGTGTGTGTGTGTCTGTATCTATGTGTCTGTCTCCTCTGTCTTTCTCTCTCTTGTCTCTCTCTCTCTGTACTCTCTGTCTGTCTGTCTGCTGTCTGTCTGTCTGTCTGTCTGTCTGTCTGTCTGTCTGTCCTCTCTCGTCTCTTCTCTCTCTCTCTCTCCTCTCTCTCTCTCCTCTCTTCTAAACTGACGCACATTCATTTTCACCTGACTGCATTATTTTTTTTATTCAACCTGATGTTGACTCTTCAGTAGTGCAGTGTTTCCGCTAGCAATTTGCCTTGTGGCCTTCAATCCAATGATTTCTTTGTTTTATAAATCAATTGATTGACTGATTAGTTCATTGAGTAATTGATTACTTTATTGATTGTTACTTTGATTTTTAGTTCATTCGCAGCTTAAAAACTGAAGAAAGAAAGGAAAATGTGCACCTGAAAGATAGGAGTTTCTTTGGCCAACGTAGCCCGTGATACCACGCACACACACACACACACACACACACACACACACACACACACACACACACACACACACACACACAACAAAGGAGGGAAAGCAACAGTTTCTCCATTACTCACATGTAACCGAGGTTTGCACGCTTGATCATAAAAAATGACCCATAAGATGACGTTATACTGACTTTTCCCTGAGGCGCCATGTCTAGAGCTGTATAAGGGGGGCGGGGGGGTTGGATGGAAATGGCGTGGGATGGTGCTGTTATTGACGGGTATTGAAAATAGGGCGGTAGAACAAGGAGACGAAGAAAGGACGAAAGAAAAGAAAAAAATGGAGAACAAATAGAAAGTTACAAAGACAAAAGAAAAAGCTCGACTTTACTGCTATTCCTAACCACCTCTATCCTGAAAAAGAGATAGAAGTGGATCGAAAAAGCTCTACTGGTTAGAAGTGGATCGAAAAAGCTCTACTGGTTAGAAGAGGATCGAAAAAGCTCTACTGGTTAGAAGAGGATCGAAAAAGCTCCAATGGTTGAAAGTCGGATTCGTGATCCTTGTGATGCTGGGGTCGCTGGTTCGGTTCTCTGCAGAACCGCACAGTTGAGGTCGGGTTTGTCCCTCCGAGTGAACAATAGTTCTGACCCCACTACCTTAAAGAAAAGTCGTTTGAATGAAACTTACAAACTGTAGTAACACACACATTATAGCTCATGCACACTTTCAATCCTGTCGCCACCCTTTGGACCCAGTAGACCGCGGGTATGGATGACGTGTACGCACATAGCACACATTCTGTACGCTGACAATGATTTAGGCATTAAGACTGTCGAGCGTGAAATATATAAAAACGAACTTGTTGTTCAATGTCCGAATTAGTAGCCATGTATTCGTGAGGTGATGCAACTCTATTTTATGTTTAAAAAAAAAGAGAAAAAAAAAAGAAAAAAGCACTGCACAATCTCAAAAACAAAAATATTTCAAGCCGTTTTTGTGTGTTGTGTTTTTATGATTCTATGTTATGGCCTCTTGTTGCTAACTTGATTTTTCCCCCAGTAGCTTTAGACAGGATAAAGACCAGGCAAAGTTGTTCATTAACTTACAAGACGAGGGACGCACTTCCATTTAACAACAAAACTTCATGGCAAACGATGTGTAACTAGTTTGGCTTCCCTCTTCCCCTATCTTGTCTTTCACTTATGTTCTTGTTGGCTGTTCGTGTTGTTGCATTCCGTTTGTTTGTTTGTTTGTTTGTTTTTCCATTTTACTTGTACAGTATAGCGAATAATTTTTGGGTAGGTCTCGCAGATATACCATTCACATGTTGTGGACTATGCGCACTGTTCTTTTGTTGTTGTTGTCGCTGTTTGTTTTTTTTTGGGGGGGGGGGGGGGGGGGGGCTTGCACATCTTTGATCTCCAAAGTTATTAAATTGAATCTGATTTTGGAAAGGGAAAAGGAAAAAGAAGAAGTGAAATACACCACTGAGCATGAGTTTGGAGAAAACACATTCCCATCCAGAAGAAGAAGTTGGTCAGAAAGAGTCAGTGTTCGTTCCCCTTCTCCAGTTGCCAGCTCCACGCAGCCCCGTAGCAGCGATAAGGGTTTTGCATCCAGCAGCCCCTCCTCTGTCTGAACACAAAACAGGTTTTAAGGCCGCCATAAAATTCCACCTTTTGGCCAATTAGCGAGTTCGCACGTGCTCTTCGGCGAGATGGGTCAGACATCACGAGGAAGCAGATGTAGGAACTCCCTCACTAAACTCACGGTAATTGCTGGGCAAGCGCGTGTGTGAGCGCGCACATGTAAACTGTTTCTTTAGTTTTGTTTGCAGTTGTGTGCATGTATTTCTTGTGTGTGTGTGTGTGTGTGTGTGTGTGTGTGCGTGCGTGCGTGCGTGCGTGCGTGCGTGCGTGCGTGCGTGCGTGCGCGCGTCGCGCTGTGTGTGTGTGTGTGTGTGTGTGTGTGTGTGTGTGTGTGTGTGTGTGTGTGTGTGTGTGTGTGTTGCACGCGTTCAATGATTTAAAACATATTTAGGTCTAAGATTTCACAGCAACTGATCAAGCAAGGTTGTGTTTTTTTTCCTGATAACACGATGGAAATCAATCACATTAAGTTAGTAAGTTGGCTGTTGTTGTCATTGTTGTTTTGTGTAAGTGTGTATGTGTGTGGGCGGGGCATTGGGGAGGGGGGAAGGGTGTAATTCCTGCCAACACAACTAAGACAGGCGAACTGAACACAGTTCAGTTTGTTGACTTCAGAAGGGTTAGTTGGCGAAGAAAGGGCAAAGTAG
>CM065717.1:43095554-43098054 GCA_033310375.1 Conus canariensis
ATTTGTAGGGAAGTTAAGCCTTATGAAGTTTACGTTTGTTCCTCCTTGACCAGATCCAGCTTGAACACCTCTCTGCCGCTTCTGCCATTGCTTTCAGGGCTCTGGTTGTTTCCCTCCCTGCAACTGAGAGCTGTTTCATGAGGCTGTATGCAGACGTTCCTACAAACCCCCTAGCTCCAATTTCTGCAGTGAGGACTTTGACCTGATAGCCTTCTCTCCTCAGGCTGTTTGCCAGATCAGCATACTTTTCAGTCTTGTAGATTTGAGCTGCCTCCATTCTGTTCTCATATGGCACCGTGAGCTCGATCATGATCAGCTGCTTGGTTGACTGAGAGTGGACTACTCTCTAAAATAAGTCCAGTCGTTTTCATGTTGTCGTCGTCGTTGTTGTTGTTGTTGTCATACCGTAGCTAAAAGACTCCAGGGATCATCCGAACAGCCTAAGTATTTGAACACTATGGTAGAAATGCGTAAGCTAGGAATGAGAACATTACTTGTGTTACCGTTTTTGATTACCCCGCCACGTGGGCAGCCACACTCCGACTTCGGGGGATTTTGAAGACTGATAATGTTATGCTAAGAGTTTGTCACGACTGATGACAATCCCCGCATTATCTATGCAGAGCATAACAACATTTAAATGCAGCTTTGGTGTTCTTGCCTATGTCAATTGGTCTGACACAGCTTTAAGCCAGGGTTGGTTTTTCGTGTAATTTTGCCGACAGACGAACAAATCAAGGTACTCGGTTGAAAACATAACCTTCTTTAAAAAAAAAAAAAACACCACCAACAACAGAAAACAAAAAACAAACAAAAAAAGCCAGACGATACAATTAAAAAAAATCTGGGCCTGCACGTTGTTGTGTGCATTAAAACACTGTCCGAACCAGCCGCCGTGGCGAAGTGGTTAGCGTCGCGGACTGTCGCCTGGGAGGTCGTGGGTTCGAATCCCATCAGAAGTCATGTGGGTTTTTCTGCCCGACCGGCTCCTACCCAGAGTTGAGTTGCTGCGGACTCAGTTGGGAAGACTGGGACCACACAGTCGAGTTTCATCCACTTAATGGATGCGTTTCTGAGAGTGTTGCTCAAATTTCCTGACCAACACTGCAGGTGCCGGTATCTCTCGGGCCTGGTTGACGCCGGGATATATTATGAAAGGAAGCGTAGAGTACAGCCCTGTCATGTAGTCTCAGACCGAAATGGAAATCCGTAGCATCATCTTAATCATCCTCATTCTCATCGATCAGCATAAAAAAAATGTCTCAAATTCTGTGGCCCTTCATGCCCTGCTCTCATGGTGACCTCAATTTCGATGTCCTCTCCACGTCTGTGGCCTTGGTTTGGTTCCGTCGGGGTCACCGGTATCGGCAAGTCCATGGGAGCTGTCGTTGGACGGACGTGGTGGCGCCCTCCGGAGGGAGAGCTCACTCACGCCGGCTCCGCGACTAAGCAATTATTGTCGTCAGTAGGGGGCTTAGTAGGTGGTGTCCTGCGTATGTTAGATCAGAACAGGCGCCACTGAACACCACCAAAGTGACTCGGCAGCAGTGCAGTGTCTCCTCCGGTGGGTTGCCTCTTGACGACTTGACATTGACTGCTCCCTGTGGATTGCCGGTGCCGGGGCTGCGGCGGGGCCGACCGGGCTGTAGCTGTGGACGGGGTGTCGGAATGAGCGGCGTGGGTGCACTGCCTCTGAGGTGGCGCAGAGGTTGGAACAGCAAAAACAAAACAAAAAAAACAAAAAAAAAACAAAAAAAAACCCCACTGTCCGAAGGAAAGAGATGTCCTGAAGTTCCAGACTCTATAATTCATAACACTTCTAATGTTTCCCAGAGACTAAAGCTATTTTGCAGACAAACCTTTTTCACTGTCTCGCCATTAAGTCCCCCCATCACACTCTTCCTCTTTCCTCTCTCCAAGTTTCCCTCTTTCCCCAACCGCAACAGAGATTTGTACAAAATGGACTTCAGGCTTGTCTTTGCTCCTTGAACATGGAGAGCTTTCAAGGCAGCCTTAAACTTCCCTGTCTGGCTGAACAGCCATTTCCTGGTGGCAGTGTTCCCCCGCCATGTGTAGTAAGTCACAGATCACTAAAAGAAGTCTCGTAATTGCCGCCATGAGCAGGCACTGGGTTTCAATGCTGTGTGTCTAGGTGATTCTTTCTCTTCTTCTTCTTTTCTGGGATGGGGCTGGAGTTTCCTTTCTTATGGATATTTTTCGTTCTCTCTCTCTCTCTCTCTCTCTCTCTCTCTCTCTCTCTCTCTCTCTCTCTCTCTCTCTCTCTCTGTGTCTCAGTCTCTGTGTGTGTGTGTGTGTGTGTGTGTGTGTGTGTGTGTGTGTGGATGTGGATGTGTGTGTGTGTGTGTGTGTGTGTGTGTGTGTGTGTGTGTGTGTGCGCGCGCGCGCGCGCGCGTGCATGCAACACTTCGTGGAACTGCACTTCCTTAGTTTGCATGGATTCGCACCCAACATTGTGTGTCCTTGTAAACTGATGAATGAA
>CM065717.1:43103054-43110260 GCA_033310375.1 Conus canariensis
CGATTTGCTTGTCATACATTTGTGAGGACGATTTGCTTGTCATACATTTGTGAGGACGATTTGCTTGTCATACATTTGTGAGGACGATTTACTTGTCATATATTTGTGAGGACGATTTGCTTGTCATACATTTGTGAAGGCGATTTGCTTGTCATGCACTTGTGTGGACGATTTGCTTGTCATGCACTTGTGTGGACGATTTGCTTGTCATGCACTTGTGTGGACGATTTGCTTGTCATGCACTTGTGAAGACGATTTGCTTGTCATGCACTTGTGTCGACGATTCCTTTGTAGTCCATCTGTGCCCATCCCCGTTTCTCCACACTGTGTCGAAGCTGTGTCCGGCAGTGAAGCTGTTGATGTTGTCTGGTGCTGTCAGATGGACGCCAAAGGCTGCCTGCTCCTGCTTAGGAAAAGAGATGGTGTGTGAATGGGAAGAGGTGAGTGTGTATTATGTATTTTCATCATTCAGAAATAAGCAAGAAGAGAGGTCCATTTTGTGTTTTAAGAGACGTTTCCACGCTTGTAAACCAGATTATTATTTTGTGTACAACGATTTCAGCGATGGCTGGATTACGAGGAGTACGGAGGACAGATCAAATGAGAAAATCCTTTCCCTGGGATAGTTTTGGTGGGTGTTTTTAATGAACAGGACCATAGTCAATTCCAGTGTGTGTTAGTTAGTTAGTTAGTGTGTGTGTGTGTGTGTGTGTGTGTGTGTGTGTGTGTGTGTGTGTGTGTGTGTGCGCGCGCGCGCGCGCGCTCGTGCGTGTGTGAGGGGTGTGGGGGTGTTTGGAATGAAAAACATAAGTATCTGTGCACAATTATGTAAAGTGCTGTAAACGGTGGCTGTCTTTTGTCGGTGAGAGGATTAAAGGGATTAGGTTGTGGGAATTCAGGCGAGTTTGAGTGCCTGTGTGTGCGCGCGCACGTGTATGTATGTGCGTGTGTGTGTGTGTGTGTGTGTGTGTGTGTGTGTGTGTGTGTGTGTGTGTGTGTGTGTGTGTGTGACAGAGACAGACAGAGACAGAGACAGAGAGAGATCTTAAGCCAACAAAAATACCCCCACAAAAGACCCTACCCCCTACCCAAGACAAGAAAAAAAACAAAACAACTCCACAACACTAATAACAACAACAAACATCACGAATAACAAACAACCACCACACAGGACAAGGG
Organism: Conus canariensis; assembly: GCA_033310375.1. Classification (NCBI taxonomy): domain Eukaryota; kingdom Metazoa; phylum Mollusca; class Gastropoda; order Neogastropoda; family Conidae; genus Conus; species Conus canariensis. Next base: position 43,104,234 of record CM065717.1, read on the forward strand.
AATGGAAACCCAGCGCCTGCTTGGAAGGATAACTCCAGGACCTTTTTGTGATTTGTGACCCGCTGTGCGTGAAGGGAGAGAACCACTATCCGGAAGTGGCTGGTCGGCCAGAAACCGGATGTTTATGGCCGTATGAGAAGTTCTCCTCTGTGTTCCAGGAGAAAGGAACACGCTTGTCGTCCATTTTCGCTGCTTCTTCTTGTAAGGGGAGATGGGAAACGTGGAGAGAGTAAGGGGGGGGGGGGGGGAGGGGGGGGGAGAGGATGGCTGGTAATTCAATGGTCAGAGAGCATATGATGCAGTGTGGGTGTGCAGGAGTCATTCAGTTGGTCTTTGGTTTGTTTATAAAAAAAAAGACACAAAGCTTGCAAGGAGAGCAAGCGAACACAGAAAAAAAAAAAAAAAAACTTCCACTGAGAGGAATCCAGAATACAAAGAAAGAGATGAAATATGGTGTGAAGTGATAGTGACTCTGAGAGGAGAGAGAGAGAGAGAGAGAGAGAGAGAGAGAGAGAGAGAGAGAGAGAGAGAGAGAGAGAGAGAGAGGAGAGAGAGAGATGAAATCAATGACCATGCACCCCAAAACAATCAAAGGCTTAAGGCAGCCATGAATCCTCCGCTCTCCAGAGATTCGGCATAGTGTTCCCTGTGAATGGGAAATGATAAATCACTGTGACAGTTGGCCGATTGATGGATGGATGGATTTATTTATTCACTTAGTCACGCATGCATCCGTACATTCATTTGCCAATCCAGTCGACGACGGCTTAGTCCGTGGAAGCAATGAAGCAGTTGAAAGCCAGGCGAGTTTTGATGCTGGACGAGGAAGGAAAGGATGCTGCAAGTCAGCGGACATTTCTGGAAGGAAAGGATGCTGCAAGTCAGCGGACATTTCTGGAAGGAAAGGATGCTACAAGTCAGCGGACATTTCTGGAAGGAAAGGATGCTGCAAGTCAGCGGACATTTCTGGAAGGAAAGGATGCTGCAAGTCAGCGGACATTTCAAGCCATTGGGCCGTTCCTGACCCGTTAGGAATTGAAAGCCAGTCTCGTGACAGGGCCCACAGCGTGGACGATGGACGTTTACGGCTCACATAAAAACGTTCTTTGTTGAGGACAAAGGTTTCAATTTCTTCTCTTTCTGTCTCTGTCTGTTTATTTGTCTGTCTGTCTGTCTCTCTTTCTGTCTGTCTGTCTGTCTGTCTGTCTGTCTCTGTCTCTCTCTCTCCTCTCTTCTCTCTCTGTCTGTCTCTCTCTCTCTCTCTCTCTCTCTCTCTCTAATGTGGTCCAGCGGAAATGATTCATTACGGTGAACATGTGTGCCTGTTTGAGGTGTTTGTATAAATGATTCTGTTATTAAGAAAATTGCACAGTCATGATGAAAAAGTTCGTAATTTTCCTTTTCTACTACAAGGCTTCGAGTCCTAATATTAATATTAACGTAATCAATTTTCTTTGCGTGACTTTTTTTCGGCGCTGCAAATATTAATGTACACCCCTTTGACATAAAGGTTATATGTAGGCCATTGTCAGTAACAACGTATCTAAAGCGTCTGAAGCATCTCTCTCTCTCTCTCTCTCTCTCTCTCTCTCTCTCTCTCTCTCTCTCATTCTTGCATTTTTTCATCACTTCTCCTACAAGATGCGTTGCAAAAACAACAATAAACAAATAAACAATGAAACAAACTTTAATAAGATTTAAGAAAAATAAGGAATGTGCTCTATGTTTTCGACCATACAGTGAAAACGCACGGGAAGCCCCACCACAGCTTGTTCGCAGTTTATAGGTGCCAGGAGTGATGGCATTTACCCCCTGGCCAATACACTACAGCGTACAAGTGCTGCAGAGCAGGGGGTGGTGGGGAGAGGGGATTTGCTCTACGGTCAGTGCTTAATACAAATTACAGCGTTCAAGCGATAAGGTGATGGCATTTACTCTGTAGTCAATGTGTAACACAGATTACATCATTGTCACCGATCGGCGGGTACTAAACTAGTACGTCCACGTGTTTAAGAGTAGTGGTGGTCCAAGATAGAGAGCGTGTGCGAGTATGCGTGCGAGTGTGTGTGTGTATGTGTGTGTGTGTGTGTGTGTGTGTGTGTGTGTGTGTGTGTGTGTGTGTGTGTGGTGTGTGCGTGCACGCGCGCTCGCGCGTATGTGAGGTTGGGGTTTAGTTAGCTAGAGTTAGGTTAAGTTCCTGAGGGTTAGGTAGAAAGATTAGGCTAGGTAGGAGGCTGGGGAAATAGGACATACATTATTCTTTCATTCCGGTCTTCACTTATTGAAGGAATGGAATGGAAGCGGGAGGTTGGTTTCGTTCCCGATTGTTACCTCTTGTTACTTTGGTTCTACACCAGAGAAGGCGGGGCAGGATATCGGCTGTTGTTGTGTTGTCAAGTCTGTGAGTTGTTGTGGTAAATTGTCGTGTTGTTGCACGAGCAATAACTAGTCCGTTGGTCAGGTGTGTCAGCTCTGCGGAGGGATACACTGCTCTGACCAATCGTTGTTTTGTGTGGTGAGTAGAGTTCGCTTGATTCCGACCAGGGCGGAATGCGTTGGGGTAGCTTCACTTCGGTCCCTGGTGTTCGTCGGAGTGGACGTACTCCTTGTAGGTGCGGCGGCAGCGCCGTTAGTTTTTGAAGAGTGACTTCGAGTCATAGTTAGTGCCAGGTCCTCGTCGGGTTTGGGTGCCCTTGGCCTGTGCTGAGTCGGTGTCGTCCTTGTTGCAGCCACTGTCAGCCAGTTGCAGAACTGGTGTGGTTGATCGTCTGTATGTCCAGGTTGGTGATCTGTTAGGTTCGTTGTGCTGTAGTTCGTTTGTGTTGTCTTGTATTATGGCGAGTTGTACTGTAGTTGTCTCATGTTGGGATTAGTTGTATGGTGTTCGTTGCGTATACTGGTTGTCTGGTATGATGTCTTGGTTCCGTGATTGAAATTTGTTGTCAGCCGGTTTGTGTTACCTCTTTTCGGTATATTCTGTAAGTAGTGTACATAGTGGTTCCTGAGTTCGATTGTCATGTGACAGTTTGGCTAGACAATGTGGGTTCGATATAATAACCGTTGATGGGCGGTGATGTAGATATTGTTTGTGGTTAGTTCATATTAAGGTCAGTGGGTTCAATAAGAGGGTAGTACGAGGTTGCATTTTGTTGAGGATCATAATATGAGTCAGGTGCAGATTGTGTCTGCGTGAATCATAGAGGGGTTTGATGATTGTGCTCAATCTCAATTGTAAATAGTAGGAGTTCGTTGAAATTGATTAACGATTCTGGAGTTGACCTGCACAGCATTGGAATGGGTTTTAACTGTGTAGTAGGGCTAAGGCCAATTTGTGGTCGAGTGGTTTATACTGGAGTACGGTCGTGACTATTCAACTTATATTGGTGTCTTGTCACTTTCGTTACGAGTTAGGGTTCTCGATGCGGGTGTCGTGCGCGTGCAGACTGTATCGGTGGCGTACGCATTTGGTACAGGACAGTGAGTCCATATGGTTAGAAGTTTTGTAAGAAAGTGACAGTCGTCACACGTGCAGGGATGTATGTATTTGTGACAGAACGGGGTTGGAGACAGATATTTTAGGTTGTGGGGAGGCAACCCAGTTATGAATTTTAGTAAGCAAAAAGAAGGGAAAGGTAAAGTTTAAGGCGAGTAGCTTAGCAGTTGATAGGATAAAAACGGATGATGTGCAGCATGTAATATTGTATGAAGTGTGGTTGTGTTGGCATAACAAAGATTAACCACTGGGTTATCTGACAAGAGATGACCTGAGAGTGAGGTGCTGGATGGAAATTTAGCGAACAAATCATGTTGTTTTTGATATATGGTTATAATTGACAGTTCAAAGAGGGTAATAAGGTGAAGGATTGTGGCTGCGAGCCGATTCTCTTGTGTGAACATGCTGGAACTGTGAACCGCTAAAAATTGATGTTTTTTTTTCCTCTGAGAGATGTGTATTACTACTGGTTATTGTGTGGAGACATTTCCTTGTGAAATTGGCCATTTCCTGGATTATTTAGTATGTCCTAAGGGGGCCCGTGGAGTCCGTGTTGGATCGCTTAGATTGGGTTATTTCTCCGAGAATTGGGTGTGATTCATAATTTCATATGTAATAGCGTGGATGGGCTCAGGAAGAATATTGTTTTACCGCTGTTGTAAGGGTTGGCAGGAAATGGGTCTGATAACCCCAAAGTGAGTAATGGGTTGGGGGATGTGTTCGAAATTCAAGGGGTCACTCTCATGCCCGAGTGGGAAGTAGGCAAGGGAGATGGAGAGTTAAAGCTTTACCAAGTAGCCTATGTGCCTTGATGACTCGGGTAGTAGCAACATTACAGTAGTGGCCTACATTGTGTCAGCAGGTATCCTGCTCCGTCCTGAGGCTGGGGCCAGACCACCGCAGTCTACTGCCGCGTGCCGGCAGTTGAGCGGCGCTTTCCAGTGCCTGTTGTTTTTCCGGGAGAAGGAGACCACCCAGGCCGTCTGCCTTGTGTGGGGCAGCTCTCCTCCAGCTACCGATGCTCTTCCGGGAGTTCTCCGGCACTGGTTCCTCGTCCCTGTTCAGGCGTCCTGTGAGAGGGCGCTGCACCAGGCCTTTCTCACCCTTGGTGTCCGGCGGGGCCTTCAGAGGAGGAGGCGTCCTACGAGCCCCGGACCCGTCGAGAGGGCGTCTGTTGTGTGTACGTTGGGTGTCGTGCCCATCGCAGGGAGGAGTCAGACTGCGGGAAGCCACGGTCAGCGCCGGGGTGCAGAGTCTTCGGGGAGGGTGTCGGCCCGCGGAGGAGCCACGGACAGCGCCGGGGTGCAGAGTCTTCCGGGGAGGTGTCAGCCTGTGAGGGGCCACGTACAGCGCCGAGGACTGGAGCTTTCCGGGCCGGGATGGTTGTCCCATGTTTGTGGTAGAAGGGGTGTAGCGTTAGGCAGTAGGGCTAGGGGTGTTAGCTACTGCCTCCTTTTAGGACGTAGTGGCCGGCACAGTGTAGGGTACTTGTCGTTGCCTCCCTTAGGGACGCAGCGACCAGTTTGGTAGTGGTCCCGGGTTAAAAGAGAAGGGTGAGTCCGGGGGAGATGTGTGGGTGGTAGCAGTAGTTAAGAGAGTAGAGTCCCTTTGGTAAATCCTTGTCCCTAGTAGTTAGTCACCACGTGTGCGGCTGTCGCTGTGTCCCCAGGTCACAGTGATATACCGCAACTGGTGTTTTAGGTTAGGTTAGGGTCTTCCAGGTCATTATCGTAGAGTAGGGTAAGTCAGCGGGGAAATTTGGATACTTGTGTGCAGTTGTGGATGTGCGTGAGTGGTGGCGCCATGGAGTGTGTGTGTGAAATAAAGAAGCGTGCGTGATTGTAAAACTGTGTTAGTGTGCTGTGTTGTCTGACCTAGTGTGTGATAGGCGTGGGTAAGGGTGGTAGGGCCGTCCGGCTTAGCGACCGTGACACTTTGGTGGAGATGCGGGGTAACATAAGGGGTTCTGGGTAGGTGATAGGTAGCTAGGAGGGAGGTAAGGGGGGTGTTGTGTCCGGTGTGTACGTTGTGTGAAATGTAAGTGGGTGGTTGGTGGGAGCGTACCAGTACCCTGGGAGGTGGTACGTAGTGTCCCTGTTCACTTCAGGCAGGTTTTCATTGGCATTGGGCAGGGCACGTGTGTTGGTGTGATTGGGTTGGCGCTACCGAGTGAGTGAGGTATGAATGGTCAATAAACATTGAGTGGTTGTTGGAAGTGTGAGTGATTACACCGTACAGTGTAGGTGAGGTGCCGGGAGGTACCAGGTGTCTTTTGTGTCCCTTACATGTGGTATACCCCAGTGAGTAGGTAGAGTGGTACCCGGCCGTGACTGTGGACACTGTGTGCTCGGATATCCTGTGGGGATTAAGGGCAGTGTAAGCCCAGGTGACTGTGTGTGGAAGCACGAGGGTGCGCAGTGTTGTGGCATAGGGTATGCTGTGAGTGCACCTGGACTTGAGGGGTGCAAGTGCACTGTGATCGTGTGGGTGCGGCCTACCAGAGACAGTGAGGCCTTTTGACTGTGGGTAACTGG
>CM065717.1:43110360-43127860 GCA_033310375.1 Conus canariensis
CTCTCTTTTCTCTCCACACACACCCCAAAAAACACACTCTCTCTTCTCTCTCTCTTTCAGTATTAACCTGCCTCTCTCTCTCTCTCTCCTCTTTTCTCTCCCCCCCCCTCGGGTGTGTGTGTGTTGTTTGGTGGGGTGTGTGAGTGTGCCCGGGTTTTGAATATCTCCCTCTCTCTTTTTCTCTCCCCCGGGTCTGTCTCTCGTCTTTGTTGAAAATCTCCTCTCTTTTTCTCTCTCTCTCTCTCTCTCTCCTCGGGCTGTCTGTCTGTCTGTCTGTTTTGTCTCTGTCCTCTCTATGTTTGAATATCTCCTCTCTCTTCTCTCCTTCTGTGTGTGTGTGTGTGTGTGTGTTGTGTGGGGTTGGTGGTGTGTGTGCGCGCGCGCGCGCGCGCCCCGTGCGGTGAACAAAATTTTTTATGTAAAAAATGTGGGTTTCGTTCGGAAAAAATTAACTTCGAAAAATATATGGGGGAAAAAATTGCAGCAAGCAAAACCACACACACACACACACAAAAACACACACACAACAAAAATGAACGCAGACAAATGAACGGCGCGCGGGGCGTGCCCAACACACACACGCAAAAGGGCACGGCACGCTCGCGCGCCCCGCGCGCACTCTTACATGTAAACTCACAAACACACCCCAAATGACCTCTTTTCCCCTCCCCCGAAACCCTAAACAATAATGAAAGTTTTTTTTCCCTTTCCCCAAAAACCCCACCTAATTTCCTAAGCGGGAACCCGGGACTCGCTTACCCCCATCTGACAGAAACCGGGACAGCCTAAAACAGCTCCACGCTGTAAACCCACGGGTGGGCAGGGGGGGAATGGGCAAAAAATGGACGACAAGCGAATCACCGTCCCTCAACCACAAAGTTTTTTAAGGCTGTTTTTTAAAACCACCTTTCCCGTACTAATGATTTCCCTTTGGTTTTTGTTGCGGGATGCCCTTACAGATCCTGTGAAATAAGGGGGCAGTGGAAAACGAGGGAGAGAGAAAGGGGGGGGGGGGAGGGAAAAGAGGAGAGGAAAAGAGAGAGAGGGAATAGAAGGAGGAGAAAAGGGAAGGGGGAGGAGAGAGAAGATAGAGGAGACAGAGAGAGGGGGGAGGACAACAGGGGACAGAGAGGAGAAAAGATAGAAAAGGGGAGAGAAAGAGAGAGAGAGAGAGAGAGAGGGGAGAGAGACAGAGGAGAAAAGGGGGAGAGAGAGAGAATTTAGAGGGAGAGAGAGGAGAGAGAGAAGAGAGAGAGAGAAAAGGGGAAAAAAGATGAGGGGGAGGGAAGTGTTTAAAAGAGAGAGAGAGAGGGGGAGAGAAAGGGGGAAAAAGGGGGGGGAGGGGGAAAGATTAAAAGGGGAAGGAGGAGGGAGGGGGGGGACTTGGTTTTAAGAAAAAAGGGGGAGGGGTGAAAAAGAGAGGGGAGGAGAAAGCCGAACTTAATATTAAAATTTTTAAAAACCGACAAAAAAACAAGAAAACCTCATTTTAAAGGGATTAAAAAAGGGGTCCTATAAAGGGGAAAAGGAAAAAAACTGGAATCATTGTTATTGGGAAAATTTTCAAAATTAGGGGTACGGTCAAAATTTGGGGCTTCGTTTTTGGGAAATTTAAATTTTTGGGGGGAGGGTTTGGTTAAAAATTGTACCCCCCCCCTTTTTAATTGGCTTTTTTTAGGGGGGGGTGAGGGGGGGGGGGGGGGGAGAAAAAAAAAAAAAGGGGGGGAAAGGGGGGGGGGGGGGGGGGGGGCCAAAACCCCCCCGGGGGGGGAAAAAAAAAAGAAAGGAAGTAAAAAAAAACGGGGAAAAAAAAATTTAAAAGGGGGGGGAAAGAAAAAGGAGGGCAAAAAGGGAAAAATGAGGGGGGGGAATTTTGGGGAAAAAAAAAGAAAAGGGGGTTTTAAGGGGGAGGGGGGAAGAAAAGGAGGAAAAAAAGGGCCCCCCGGGGGGAAAAAAGGGGAAAAAAAGAAAAGGGGGGGAAGGCCCATTTTTTTCCCTTTTTTAAAAAGGGGCCCCTTTTTTTTTTTTGGGGGGTTTTCCTTTTTTTGGGGTTTTTTGCCCCCTTTTCTTTTTGGTTTCTTAGGGGTTTGGCCCCCTTTTTTGCCCTTTTTTTTTTTCCGGGGTTTTTTTTTCCCCCCCCCCCCCTTTTTTTCCCCCTTTTTTGTTTTTTTGGGGGTTGGGGGGGGGGGGTTTTTTTTTCAAAAACAAAAAAAAAGGGGGGGGGGGAAAAAAAAAGGGGGGGGGGTTTTTTTTTGGGGGTTTTTTTTTTTTTCCCCCCCCTTTTTTATTTTTTAAATTTTTTTTTCCCCCCGGTTTTTTTAGGGAAGTGGGAAAAAATTTTTAAAATAAAGAAATGATTTTAAAAAAAATTTTTTTAAAAATTTTCCCCTTTTTTCCTTCTCTTCTTTTTCCCTTTTCTCCTCTCCTCTCCTCTTTCTTTTCCCCTTCTCTCCCTCCCCCCCTCGGGGTTTTTTTGGGTTTTGTTGTTGTGTTGGTGTGTGTGTGTGTGGTGTGTGTGGGGGGTTTTGGGGGGGTGTTTGTGGGTTTTGGGCCCGAAAAAATTTTTTTTTTCCTTTTTCCCCTTTTTTTTTCCTTTCGGTTTTTTAAACAGGTGTCCCTTTTTACCTTTTCCCCCGGTCCCCCTTTTTTTTCCCCTTTTCCCCTTTTTTCGCCGTTTTTTTTCCCTGCTGTCTTTTTTGTTTTTCTTTTTTGTTTTTTTTTTTTTGTTTTGTTTTTTCTTCCCCTTTTCCCCAGGTTTTAAAAAAAATTTGGGGGAAAATTAAGGGGCCCGGGGCCCCCTTTTTTTTTAAAAAGTTCCCTGTATTGGGGGAAAAAGGGGAAAAACCCTTTCCTTTCCCCTTTTTCCCCTTCCTTTCCCTGGCCCCCCCCTGTTTTTCTCCCCCTTTCCTTCCTTTCCTTTTTTTTCCTTTTTTGGGGCTTCCTAAAACCCTGGGCCGGGAAAAAACTGATCCTCCATCAAGAACAAGGAAAACAATCTGGATCACCTCTGTCATTGGATCTGCATCATAGATCACTGTCAAAATTCAGTGCATTCGTTCTTAGACCACATTCTATCCTTCGGGCAGGTTCGTTCAAATCACTTCAGCTACCCCTCCCCCCCCCTTCCCTTCACTTCGTTCTTGTTTTCAGGGGGGGGTGAGGGGGGGGGGTAGATGAGGAGGCATGATTTTCGAGACAGACATCCAACAAACAGATGTGGGTAGAAGAAACATGAAATTTTTTTCTTGCAGCAGACTAACAAATTATAACAAACAAAACAAAAAAGTCCAGTGCTTGTACACTGTTAAATATGTCACCCCCCCTTGGTCGCCCGTCAGTAAGGTCGGCACCATTTTCTGAGAAGTAAAGCCATGATGTCATTTGTAATTTGTGTTTTCAACCAACAGTGAACCATTTCCTCTACTTTTCGGTCTCGTCTGTCTGTTTCTGTCTGTTTCTCTCTAATCTCTCTCTCTCTCTCTCTCTCTCTCTCTCTCTCTCTCCCCCTCTCGTGTGTGTTGTAGTGGTGTGTGTGTGTGTGTGTGTGTTGTGTGTGTGTGTGTGTTGTGTGTGAGGTGGAGTGTGTGTGTGAGAGAGAGAGAGTAGTTTGTCTGCAAAAGCAGTCTTCTGTCGCTGCGAACTTTATGTAAGTAGTTTTTATGAACCATAGGAATTACGAACCATAAAGAACTTTGGAATGTTTGTCCTTAAGTCGGGCATTTAATTCTCAAACAGCGTGCTAACCTTCTTTTGTTTCTTTACCTAGGTCCGACACGCGAGTGCCACTCCTTAATTATGACAGTGGAGAATCTCTAAATTTCAGCCAGGAATTGTGTTTTCACTGCTGTCTTTGTTTGATTGTTTGCTTATTGGTTGTTTATTTTTGTTTGTTTTGTTTTGTTTTTTTGCTAGATCACGCAAAAATTACTCCAGGGATTTTAAGGAAAATGGGTGGAAACATTGGAATAGGACCAAAGGATGAGCACATTAAATGTAAGTAAGATCGCCAGTGTGCACTTGGGTGAAAGGGCAAAGACAGGATGCCTTCTATTTTGCCCGAGCTTAGCACTTTCCCTGGTGCCCCCCTAGTTTTCTCAACCCGTTTCCTTCCTTTCCTTTTTTTTCTCTTTTTTTCCGCGTATGCAGCTGATACTCCTGCGGACACGCCCTATATAAACAGGCAAGTATTAATCCCATCTGCCCAACAAAGGGAGTGGAGATTTGGTGTATGACCGTTTGTTTATCCCGCCATTAAGGCAGCCATACTCCAACTTCGGGGAAGGTGCATGCTATATGTAACGTTTCATCCTCCCAACGCCAAACTGGCCTTCTCTTCCGAAAGTTGGTGATGGGTTTTTTACTTTGGTGTGCAAGATGTTATGCGTGCATTCACAAACGGAACTGGGTTTATAGTCTCATTCGAAGGGCTGTATGGGAAATGGAGTCAGAACCAATGTTAACTCTGTGGGTGGGAAAAATCCCCCTGTACCGAAACGGCCCGGCGGAGATTCGAACCCGCAGCCCCAGGATCACCAACATTGCGAGTCCGGCGCTCTACCATTGGGCTATTCTGCCCCCCTCCCCTTCTATTTTCTTCTTATCCTATTCTATTTTTTTTGATCAGTCACGTGCACCAAACCCCACCAGTAACATGCTAACAGGACAGAAGATGGAAGATGATGATGGCTTTAAAAAGCCTTCCGTGTTGAGTGGTGATAATTCGCTAGTCATCCCATTTGTGCCGACGAATTGCTTGTCTTACATTTATGCCGACGATTTGCTTGTCTTTACATTTGTGCCGACAGAATTGCTTGTCATACATTTGTGCCGACGATTTTGCTTGTCATACTATGTGCCGACGATTTGCTTGTCATACATTTGTGCCGACGATTTTGTTTGTCATACATATGTGCCGACGATTTGCTTGTCATACATTTGTGAGGACGATTTGCTTGTATACATTTGTGAGGACGATTTGCTTGTCATACATTGTGAGGACGATTTACTTGTCATATATTTGTGAGGACGATTTGCTTGTCATACATTTGTGAAGGCGATTTGCTTGTCATGCACTTGTGTGGACGATTTGCTTGTCATGCACTTTGTGGACGATTTGCTTGTCATGCATTTGTGTGGACGATTTGCTTGTCATGCACTTGTGAAGACGATTTGCTTGTCATGCACTTGTGTCGACGATTCCTTTGTAGTCCATCTGTGCCCATCCCCGTTTCTCCACACTGTGTCGAAGCTGTGTCCGGCAGTGAAGCTGTTGATGTTGTCTGGTGCTGTCAGATGGGACGCCAAAGGCTGCCTGCTCCTGCTTAGGAAAAGAGATGGTGTGTGAATGGGAAGAGGTGAGTGTGTATTATGTATTTTCATCATTCAGAAATATAGCAAGAAGAGAGGTCCATTTTGTGTTTTAAGAGACGTTTCCACGCTTGTTAAACCAGATTATTATTTTGTGTACAACGATTTCAGCGATGGCTGGATTACGAGGAGTACGGAGGACAGATCAAATGAGAAAATCCTTTCCCTGGGATAGTTTTGGTGGGTGTTTTTAATGAACAGGACCATAGTCAATTCCAGTGTGTGTTAGTTAGTTAGTTAGTGGTGTGTGTGTGTGTGTGTGTGTGTGTGTGTGTGTGTGTGTGTGTGTGTTGCGCGCGCGCGCGCGCCTCGTGCGTGTGTGAGGGGTGTGGGGGTGTTTGGAATGAAAAACATTAAGTATCTGTGCACAATTATGTAAAGTGCTGTAAACGGTGGCTGTCTTTTGTCGGTGAGAGGATTAAAGGGATTAGGTTGTGGGAATCAGGCGAGTTTGAGTGCCTGTGTGTGCGCGCGCACGTGTATGTATGTGCGTGTGTGTGGTGTGTGTGTGTGTGTGTGTGTGTGTGTGTGTGTGTGTGTGTGTGTGTGTGTGTGTGACAGAGACAGACAGAGACAGAGACAGAGAGAGATCTTAAGCCAACAAAAATACCCCCACAAAAGACCCTACCCCCTACCCAAGACAAAGAAAAAAAACAAAACAACTCCACAACACTAATAACAACAACAAACATCACGAATAACAAACAACCACCACACAGGACAAGGGAATGGAAACCCAGCGCCTGCTTGGAAGGATAAATCCAGGACCTTTTTGTGATTTTGTGACCCGCTGTGCGTGAAGGGAGAGAACCACTATCCGGAAGTGGCTGGTCGGCCAGAAACCGGATGTTTATGGCCGTATGAGAAGTTCTCTCTGTGTTCCAGGAGAAAGGAACACGCTTGTCGTCCATTTTCGCTGCTTCTTCTTGTAAGGGGAGATGGGAAACGTGGAGAGAGTAAGGGGGGGGGGGGGGGGAGAGGGGGGGGGGGAGAGGATGGCTGGTAATTCAATGGTCAGAGAGCATATGATTGCAGTGTGGGTGTGCAGGAGTCATTCAGTTGGTCTTTGGTTTGTTTATAAAAAAAGACACAAAGCTTGCAAGGAGAGCAAGCGAACACAGAAAAAAAAAAAAAAACTTCCACTGAGAGGAATCCAGAATACAAAGAAAGAGATGAAATATGGTGTGAAGTGATAGTGACTCTGAGAGAGAGAGAGAGAGAGAGAGAGAGAGAGAGAGAGAGAGAGAGGAGAAGAGAGAAGAGAGAGAGAGAGAGGAGAGAGAGAGAGATCAATGAACCCATGCACCCCAAAACAATCAAAGGCTTAAGGCAGCCATGAATCCTCCGCTCTCAGAGATTCGGCATAGTGTTCCCTGTGAATGGGAAATGATAAATCACTGTGACAGTTGGCCGATTGATGGATGGATGGATTTATTTATTCACTTAGTCACGCATGCATCCGTACATTCATTTGCCAATCCAGTCGACGACGGCTTAGTCCGTGGAAGCAATGAGCAGTTGAAAGCCAGGCGAGTTTTGATGCTGGACGAGGAAGGAAAGGATGCTGCAAGTCAGCGGACATTTCTGGAAGGAAAGGATGCTGCAAGTCAGCGGACATTTCTGGAAGGAAAGGATGCTACAAGTCAGCGGACATTTCTGGAAGGAAAGGATGCTGCAAGTCAGCGGACATTTCTGGAAGGAAAGGATGCTGCAAGTCAGCGGACATTTCAAGCCATTGGGCCGTTCCTGACCCGTTAGGAATTGAAAGCCAGTCTCGTGACAGGGCCCACAGCGTGGACGATGGACGTTTACGGCTCACATAAAAACGTTCTTTGTTGAGGACAAAGGTTTCAATTTCTTCTCTTTCTGTCTCTGTCTGTTTATTTGTCTGTCTGTCTGTCTCTCTTTCTGTCTGTCTGTCTGTCTGTCTGTCTGTCTCTGTCTCTCTCTCTCCTCTCTCTTTTCCTCTCTGTCTGTCTCTCTCTCTCTCTCTCTCTCTCTCTCTCTAATGTGGTCCAGCGGAAATGATTCATTACGGTGAACATGTGTGCCTGTTTGAGGTGTTTGTATAAATGATTCTGTTATTAAGAAAATTGCACAGTCATGATGAAAAAGTTCGTAATTTTCCTTTTCTACTACAAGGCTTCGAGTCCTAATATTAATATTAACGTAATCAATTTTCTTTGCGTGACTTTTTTTCGGCGCTGCAAATATTAATGTACACCCCTTTGACATAAAGGTTATATGTAGGCCATTGTCAGTAACAACGTATCTAAAGCGTCTGAAGCATCTCTCTCTCTCTCTCTCTCTCTCTCTCTCTCTCTCTCTCTCTCTCATTCTTGCATTTTTTCATCACTTCTCCTACAAGATGCGTTGCAAAAACAACAATAAACAAATAAACAATGAAACAAACTTTAATAAGATTTAAGAAAAATAAGGAATGTGCTCTATGTTTTCGACCATACAGTGAAAACGCACGGGAAGCCCCACCACAGCTTGTTCGCAGTTTATAGGTGCCAGGAGTGATGGCATTTACCCCCTGGCCAATACACTACAGCGTACAAGTGCTGCAGAGCAGGGGGTGGGGAGAGGGGATTTGCTCTACGGTCAGTGCTTAATACAAATTACAGCGTTCAAGCGATAAGGTGATGGCATTTACTCTGTAGTCAATGTGTAACACAGATTACATCATTGTCACCGATCGGCGGGTACTAAACTAGTACGTCCACGTGTTTAAGAGTAGTGGTGGTCCAAGATAGAGAGCGTGTGCGAGTATGCGTGCGAGTGTGTGTGTGTATGTGTGTGTGTGTGTGTGTGTGTGTGTGTGTGTGTGTGTGTGTGTGTGTGTGTGTGTGTGTGTGCGTGCACGCGCGCTCGCGCGTATGTGAGGTTGGGGTTTAGTTAGCTAGAGTTAGGTTAAGTTCCTGAGGGTTAGGTAGAAAGATTAGGCTAGGTAGGAGGCTGGGGAAATAGGACATACATTATTCTTTCATTCCGGTCTTCACTTATTGAAGGAATGGAATGGAAGCGGGAGGTTGGTTTCGTTCCCGATTGTTACCCTCTTGTTACTTTGGTTCTACACCAGAGAAGGCGGGGCAGGATATCGGCTGTTGTTGTGTTGTCAAGTCTGTGAGTTGTTGTGGTAAATTGTCGTGTTGTTGCACGAGCAATAACTAGTCCGTTGGTCAGGTGTGTCAGCTCTGCGGAGGGATACACTGCTCTGACCAATCGTTGTTTTGTGTGGTGAGTAGAGTTCGCTTGATTCCGACCAGGGCGGAATGCGTTGGGGTAGCTTCACTTCGGTCCCTGGTGTTCGTCGGAGTGGACGTACTCCTTGTAGGTGCGGCGGCAGCGCCGTTAGTTTTTGAAGAGTGACTTCGAGTCATAGTTAGTGCCAGGTCCTCGTCGGGTTTGGGTGCCCTTGGCCTGTGCTGAGTCGGTGTCGTCCTTGTTGCAGCCACTGTCAGCCAGTTGCAGAACTGGTGTGGTTGATCGTCTGTATGTCCAGGTTGGTGATCTGTTAGGTTCGTTGTGCTGTAGTTCGTTGTGTTGTCTTGTATTATGGCGAGTTGTACTGTAGTTGTCTCATGTTGGGATTAGTTGTATGGTGTTCGTTGCGTATACTGGTTGTCTGGTATGATGTCTTGGTTCCGTGATTGAAATTTGTTGTCAGCCGGTTTGTGTTACCTCTTTTCGGTATATTCTGTAAGTAGTGTACATAGTGGTTCCTGAGTTCGATTGTCATGTGACAGTTTGGCTAGACAATGTGGGTTCGATATAATAACCGTTGATGGGCGGTGATGTAGATATTGTTTGTGGTTAGTTCATATTAAGGTCAGTGGGTTCAATAAGAGGGTAGTACGAGGTTGCATTTTGTTGAGGATCATAATATGAGTCAGGTGCAGATGTGTCTGCGTGAATCATAGAGGGGTTTGATGATTGTGCTCAATCTCAATTGTAAATAGTAGGAGTTCGTTGAAATTGATTAACGATTCTGGAGTTGACCTGCACAGCATTGGAATCGGTTAACTGTGTAGTAGGGCTAAGGCCAATTTGTGGTCGAGTGGTTTATACTGGAGTACGGTCGTGACTATTCAACTTATATTGGTGTCTTGTCACTTTCGTTACGAGTTAGGGTTCTCGATGCGGGTGTCGTGCGCGTGCAGACTGTATCGGTGGCGTACGCATTTGGTACAGGACAGTGAGTCCATATGGTTAGAAGTTTTGTAAGAAAGTGACAGTCGTCACACGTGCAGGGATGTATGTATTTGTGACAGAACGGGGTTGGAGACAGATATTTTAGGTTGTGGGGAGGCAACCCAGTTATGAATTTTAGTAAGCAAAAAGAAGGGAAAGGTAAAGTTTAAGGCGAGTAGCTTAGCAGTTGATAGGATAAAAACGGATGATGTGCAGCATGTAATATTGTATGAAGTGTGGTTGTGTTGGCATAACAAAGATTAACCACTGGGTTATCTGACAAGAGATGACCTGAGAGTGAGGTGCTGGATGGAAATTTAGCGAACAAATCATGTTGTTTTTGATATATGGTTATAATTGACAGTTTCAAAAGGGGTAATAAGGTGAAGGATTGTGGCTGCGAGCCGATTCTCTTGTGTGAACATGCTGGAACTGTGAACCGCTAAAAATTGATGTTTTTTTTTCCTCTGAGAGATGTGTATTACTACTGGTTATTGTGTGGAGACATTTCCTTGTGAAATTGGCCATTTCCTGGATTATTTAGTATGTCCTAAGGGGGCCCGTGGAGTCCGTGTTGGATCGCTTAGATTGGGTTATTTCTCCGAGAATTGGGTGTGATTCATAATTTCATATGTAATAGCGTGGATGGGCTCAGGAAGAATATTGTTTTACCGCTGTTGTAAGGGTTGGCAGGAAATGGGTCTGATAACCCCAAAGTGAGTAATGGGTTGGGGGATGTGTTCGAAATTCAAGGGGTCACTCTCATGCCCGAGTGGGAAGTAGGCAAGGGAGATGGAGAGTTAAAGCTTTACCAAGTAGCCTATGTGCCTTGATGACTCGGGTAGTAGCAACATTACAGTAGTGGCCTACAGTTGTGTCAGCAGGTATCCTGCTCCGTCCTGAGGCTGGGGCCAGACCACCGCAGTCTACTGCCGCGTGCCGGCAGTTGAGCGGCGCTTTCCAGTGCCTGTTGTTTTTCCGGGAGAAGGAGACCACCCAGGCCGTCTGCCTTGTGTGGGGCAGCTCTCCTCCAGCTACCGATGCTCTTCCGGGAGTTCTCCGGCACTGGTTCCTCGTCCCTGTTCAGGCGTCCTGTGAGAGGGCGCTGCACCAGGCCTTTCTCACCCTTGGTGTCCGGCGGGGCCTTCAGAGGAGGAGGCGTCCTACGAGCCCCGGACCCGTCGAGAGGGCGTCTGTTGTGTGTACGTTGGGTGTCGTGCCCATCGCAGGGAGGAGTCAGACTGCGGGAAGCCACGGTCAGCGCCGGGGTGCAGAGTCTTCGGGGAGGGTGTCGGCCCGCGGAGGAGCCACGGACAGCGCCGGGGTGCAGAGTCTTCCGGGGAGGTGTCAGCCTGTGAGGGGCCACGTACAGCGCCGAGGACTGGAGCTTTCCGGGCCGGGATGGGTTGTCCCATGTTTGTGGTAGAAGGGGTGTAGCGTTAGGCAGTAGGGCTAGGGGTGTTAGCTACTGCCTCCTTTTAGGACGTAGTGGCCGGCACAGTGTAGGGTACTTGTCGTTGCCTCCCTTAGGGACGCAGCGACCAGTTTGGTAGTGGTCCCGGGTTAAAAGAGAAGGGTGAGTCCGGGGGAGATGTGTGGGTGGTAGCAGTAGTTAAGAGAGTAGAGTCCCTTTGGTAAATCCTTGTCCCTAGTAGTTAGTCACCACGTGTGCGGGCTGTCGCTGTGTCCCCAGGTCACAGTGATATACCGCAACTGGTGTTTTAGGTTAGGTTAGGGTCTTCCAGGTCATTATCGTAGAGTAGGGTAAGTCAGCGGGAATTAGGATACTTGTGTGCAGTTGTGGATGTGCGTGAGTGGTGGCGCCATGGAGTGTGTGTGTGAAATAAAGAAGCGTGCGTGATTGTAAAACTGTGTTAGTGTGCTGTGTTGTCTGACCTAGTGTGTGATAGGCGTGGGTAAGGGTGGTAGGGCCGTCCGGCTTAGCGACCGTGACACTTTGGTGGAGATGCGGGGTAACATAAGGGGTTCTGGGTAGGTGATAGGTAGCTAGGAGGGAGGTAAGGGGGGTGTTGTGTCCGGTGTGTACGTTGTGTGAAATGTAAGTGGGTGGTTGGTGGGAGCGTACCAGTACCCTGGGAGGTGGTACGTAGTGTCCCTGTTCACTTCAGGCAGGTTTTCATTGGCATTGGGCAGGGCACGTGTGTTGGTGTGATTGGGTTGGCGCTACCGAGTGAGTGAGGTATGAATGGTCAATAAACATTGAGTGGTTGTTGGAAGTGTGAGTGATTACACCGTACAGTGTAGGTGAGGTGCCGGAGGGTACCAGGTGTCTTTTGTGTCCCTTACATGTGGTATACCCCAGTGAGTAGGTAGAGTGGTACCCGGCCCGTGACTGTGGACACTGTGTGCTCGGATATCCTGTGGGGATTAAGGGCAGTGTAAGCCCAGGTGACTGTGTGTGGGAAGCACGAGGGTGCGCAGTGTTGTGGCATAGGGTATGCTGTGAGTGCACCTGGACTTGAGGGGTGCAAGTGCACTGTGATCGTGTGGGTGCGGCCTACCAGAGACAGTGAGGCCTGTGACTGTGGGTAACTGGTGCGCATGCACAGTGGACAGTGGACACACGGTGTCACGTGGTTCAGTCCGTGACCAGACAGTGCATTGGTAGTATTGTATGGGTTGGAGCCCATGTGGGTATATGTATGAGGTACACAAGTGTGGGTGGAGTTATGCTTGGTGCGTGACACATTGAGAGTATTGTGTACTTGTGCTGAGTTGCTTCAGGGGCTAGTGCGTAGTCAGGAACCTCCAGTTGCGCTCAGATCGCATACTGTCCGTTGCTAGTTCTGTGGTGGTAGGGGTACCCTATGTCTAAACACACACCGAGCCCATCCGCAGTACGACCCCGATAGTGTCATGGATCCACAGGCCCCTACGGCGGATACCAAACCTAAGGTTAGTGACCAGGGAGCGGGGGTGGATCAAGAACAGGGGACGGGGGCTTATGCAAAGTTTGCCAAGTTGGGAGCGGCGATGGGTTTAGCTGGGGGAGACCTCGCCAAGTTCGTCACAGACTCAGTACGTAATGAGGATGAGAAGACGGCGAGAGAAGCAGAATTGGAGCTCCGGATGGAGGAGAAAGTGAGGCAGAAGATGAGGGATGAAGAGGAGAAAGCTGCTAGGCAGAGGGAGCTAGATATGCAGCAGAGGAAGATAGAAGAGGAGGAAGCTGCTAGGCAGAGGGAGCTAGAGATGCAGCAGAGGAAGATAGAAGAGGAGAAAGCTGCTAGGCAGAGGGAACTAGAGATGAAGCAGAAGAAGATAGAAGAGGAGAAAGCTGCTAGGCAGAGGGAACTAGAGGTGAAGCAGAAGAAGATCGAAGATGAGAAAGCAGCGAGACAGCTGGAACTGGAACTGCAGAGGAAGAAGATGGAGGAAGAAAGGGCAATAAGGGAAATAGAAGCTCAAGCACGGCAAGCCGAGTTAGATCTCAAGAGACGAAGGGATGAAGCCGAGTTAGAGGCAAGAGAGCGAGAGCTAATCATACAAGAGAGACAGGCCTTAGATGAAGCAGCGCATAGGAAACGCTTGATTGAGGTGGAGGAAACGAAGCATGTCCACCTTGAGCCGTTAGGAGAGAACGACGACGTGGACGCTTTCATCGCCCAATTTGAGCGTGTAGCCCAGATGTGCAAGTGGAGCAAGACCTCATGGCCCACACGTCTGATGTCTCTGCTGAGAGGAAAGGCTAGAGAAGCGGTGATGCGGTTAAGTGCGGATGAGTTAGGCGACTATGATCAGATAAAGGGCGCCCTGTTAAGCCACTTCAGGCTAGATGCTGAGGCCTACCGGGAAAAGTTCAGGAGCATCAAGAAGGACGCTGCTGAGACTTTCGGCCAGATGCTGGGAAGGATGAAGCGGTGGTTTTCCCTCTGGTGTGCGGCAGCGGGCAAGGATGAGAGTGTGGCAGAGGACGTAAAGGATCTGCTGTTCCAGGAACAGTTTTATCAGCTATTGTCTCCAGAGTTCACAACTGAGGTGCGGAAGACATGCCCGAAAACTGTGGAACAACTTGCAACGGAAGCTACTGTTTTGGCAGAGGCCAAAAGACTGGGGAGGAAGGCGAGGCAAGACCGAACAGTTAACCAGCCCAACCTGGGTAATACACGTGAAACAGCAGGGAACCAGCCCGCAGGGAGGTCCCAACAAAGTGATGGTGCACTACAGCAGCTGAACAGGAGATCAGAAGGGCCTAGATCGACCATAGTTTGTTTCAACTGCAAGAAGCCAGGCCACATCGCTAGGAAATGCCCTGAGCCCCATTCTGTTGGAGCTGTTCATTGTTGTGACCAGCCCCAAGCTCGAGTAGTCCCTACGTTGTGTCGCCCATGCGCTGAGCAGCGGTACGAGCCTGCGTGCATCGTAGAAGTTGACGGGTCTCCGGCCAATGGATTACGGGACACTGGTGCCGGACACACCGTAGTGGCCAAGTGGTTAGTACCGGCAGATGCGTACACAGGAGAGACAGTCCCAGTAGTGTTGGCTGAATCCAGATGTAGGTCTGTGTTACCTGTGGCGGTAGTAGAGTTGAAGTCACCATTCATCGCAGGGAAGTTGGAGGTTTTGGTCATGAATAGCCCTGTGCAGGAAGTCCTGATCGGAAACTTCGCAAAGAGAGTAGGAGGTCCCGGTTGGACACGTGTGCCTGTATACGCAGACCCGGCATTGGTAGGGGCAGTGCAGACACGCGCGCAGAGAGCCAGGGAGCAGCAAGAACCCGTACCACTGCCCGTCGAGGAATGCATTCTGAACACCTCTACCCAGCAGTTAATTCAGATGCAGGACCAGGATGAAACCCTGAGGAAGGCTCGGAGTGCGTGTGAAGCAGGGACGCACTTCCACACCAAGTTTGGACGAGTTGAGTACGCTCGGAAGTCTGGTGTACTGGTCAGGCGGTTTGAGGGTCCCAAGGACGTAGCGAGTCAGATCTTCGTCCCAGCAGAACTACGGACCACGGTAATGAAGCTAGGCCACGACGTACCCATGTCTGGTCACTTAGGTACCACCCGAACCAAGGAGCGAGTTGGTCGCCATTTCTATTGGCCAGGCATGCATGCTGACATTCGTCGGTACTGCCAGTCATGCTTCCAGTGTCAGCGTACTGTGGACAAGGGAAGAGTGTCAAGAGTTCCCCTTGTAAGGATGCCACTGATGCGCAGGCCCATGCAGATACTGAGAGATCGGTGGTTGCAACCCGAGAGGCGAGAGCTCTGCACAGCTACAGAGTACGTCGTCAACCTAATAGCTAAGACGTGCAAGTTGGCAAAGGAGAACTTGGCAACGGCAGCTTGCAGGTACAAGCGACATTTTGACTTGAAGGCGAAACCCAAGAAGGTAGCTGTGGGGTCTAGAGTGTTAGTGGGAGAATCACAAGGTGGGCACTGCAGCTGCAGCCATTTCAGTTTACGGTGCAGGCAGTGTCTGGAAGTGACAAGGTGGCGGCAGACTTCTTGAGTCGATTGACATAGAGAGAGAGAGAGAGAGAGAGAGAGAGAGAGAGAGAGAGAGAGAGAGAGAGAGAGAGAGAGCGCCTGTAAGTTCCATTAACCTGTGTCGTGGGAGGTTGTCATTGTCGAAGCTGTGCATGTGTTATTATCTTTGGAAGAGAATGACGTAGCAAAGTGTTACTGAGGGTGTGGTATTTGTAGCACGTGTTACACAGCAGTTGTGCGTAATCAGAGCCCCTCAGTTATGGAATTTATATGTAGTGCGTAGTGTAACGGCTGCCCATAAGTGCCTGCGTTAAGGTCGTGTGAGGCAGAGTTAGTCCAGGTTGATTAATGTAACCTGTGGTTGTTGATGTATTTAAAGGTTGATGTTGTTGGGATGGAAGTTTTGGAGTGCATCAAAAGTAACAGTAGGACAGAATGAGTGATAGAGAATTGGATTGTTATAGGTAGGGTGTGGCCAAAACGCCGATCGAGTGAAAAGTTGTTGTTGGTTTTAACCTGTAGTTAAAACTTAGGCAGGGGGTGTGTCACCGATCGGCGGGTACTAAACTAGTACGTCCACGTGTTTAAGAGTAGTGGTGGTCCAAGATAGAGAGCGTGTGCGAGTATGCGTGCGAGTGTGTGTGTGTATGTGTGTGTGTGTGTGTGTGTGTGTGTGTGTGTGTGTGTGTGTGTGTGTGTGTGTGTGTGCGTGCACGCGCGCTCGCGCGTATGTGAGGTTGGGGTTTAGTTAGCTAGAGTTAGGTTAAGTTCCTGAGGGTTAGGTAGAAAGATTAGGCTAGGTAGGAGGCTGGGGAAATAGGACATACATTATTCTTTCATTCCGGTCTTCACTTATTGAAGGAATGGAATGGAAGCGGGAGGTTGGTTTCGTTCCCGATTGTTACCCTCTTGTTACTTTGGTTCTACACCAGAGAAGGCGGGGCAGGATATCGGCTGTTGTTGTGTTGTCAAGTCTGTGAGTTGTTGTGGTAAATTGTCGTGTTGTTGCACGAGCAATAACTAGTCCGTTGGTCAGGTGTGTCAGCTCTGCGGAGGGATACACTGCTCTGACCAATCGTTGTTTTGTGTGGTGAGTAGAGTTCGCTTGATTCCGACCAGGGCGGAATGCGTTGGGGTAGCTTCACTTCGGTCCCTGGTGTTCGTCGGAGTGGACGTACTCCTTGTAGGTGCGGCGGCAGCGCCGTTAGTTTTTGAAGAGTGACTTCGAGTCATAGTTAGTGCCAGGTCCTCGTCGGGTTTGGGTGCCCTTGGCCTGTGCTGAGTCGGTGTCGTCCTTGTTGCAGCCACTGTCAGCCAGTTGCAGAACTGGTGTGGTTGATCGTCTGTATGTCCAGGTTGGTGATCTGTTAGGTTCGTTGTGCTGTAGTTCGTTGTGTTGTCTTGTATTATGGCGAGTTGTACTGTAGTTGTCTCATGTTGGGATTAGTTGTATGGTGTTCGTTGCGTATACTGGTTGTCTGGTATGATGTCTTGGTTCCGTGATTGAAATTTGTTGTCAGCCGGTTTGTGTTACCTCTTTTCGGTATATTCTGTAAGTAGTGTACATAGTGGTTCCTGAGTTCGATTGTCATGTGACAGTTTGGCTAGACAATGTGGGTTCGATATAATAACCGTTGATGGGCGGTGATGTAGATATTGTTTGTGGTTAGTTCATATTAAGGTCAGTGGGTTCAATAAGAGGGTAGTACGAGGTTGCATTTTGTTGAGGATCATAATATGAGTCAGGTGCAGATGTGTCTGCGTGAATCATAGAGGGGTTTGATGATTGTGCTCAATCTCAATTGTAAATAGTAGGAGTTCGTTGAAATTGATTAACGATTCTGGAGTTGACCTGCACAGCATTGGAATCGGTTAACTGTGTAGTAGGGCTAAGGCCAATTTGTGGTCGAGTGGTTTATACTGGAGTACGGTCGTGACTATTCAACTTATATTGGTGTCTTGTCACTTTCGTTACGAGTTAGGGTTCTCGATGCGGGTGTCGTGCGCGTGCAGACTGTATCGGTGGCGTACGCATTTG
This sequence comes from Conus canariensis, assembly GCA_033310375.1. NCBI lineage: Eukaryota > Metazoa > Mollusca > Gastropoda > Neogastropoda > Conidae > Conus > Conus canariensis. The sequence continues at coordinate 43,127,416 of CM065717.1, forward strand.
GTACAGGACAGTGAGTCCATATGGTTAGAAGTTTTGTAAGAAAGTGACAGTCGTCACACGTGCAGGGATGTATGTATTTGTGACAGAACGGGGTTGGAGACAGATATTTTAGGTTGTGGGGAGGCAACCCAGTTATGAATTTTAGTAAGCAAAAAGAAGGGAAAGGTAAAGTTTAAGGCGAGTAGCTTAGCAGTTGATAGGATAAAAACGGATGATGTGCAGCATGTAATATTGTATGAAGTGTGGTTGTGTTGGCATAACAAAGATTAACCACTGGGTTATCTGACAAGAGATGACCTGAGAGTGAGGTGCTGGATGGAAATTTTGGCGAACAAATCATGTTGTTTTTGATATATGGTTATAATTGACAGTTCAAAGAGGGGTAATAAGGTGAAGGATTGTGGCTGCGAGCCGATTCTCTTGTGTGAACATGCTGGAACTGTGA
>CM065717.1:43132860-43135360 GCA_033310375.1 Conus canariensis
CTGTTTTTCTGTGTCTGTGAGAGAGAGACAGAGACAGAGAGAGAGAGAGAGAGGGGGGGAGGGAGAAGGAGAGGGAGAGCGCGCGCGCGAGAGAGAGAGAGTGTGTGTGTATGTGCATGTGAGAGAGATACATACATACAGAGAGAGAGAGAGAGAGAGAGAGAAAAAGTGTGTGTGTGTGTGTGTGTGTGTGTGTGTGTGTGTGTGTGTGTGTGTGTGTGTTGTGTGTGTGTGTGTGCCACAAAAAGTTTGTGCATGCATACACACAAATGCGTATGTGTGCAACTTGAATATGCATATGACTATTTGTGAAAAATCAAGACAAACATGACCTTTTTGTTTCCTCTTTCGTTCATAACTTCCTAAACAAACTGTCAATCCCACCTGGAGATCCCTTTAGTAAGTCATATGAGGCTTCCCATGTATATTCACAGGTTCATGATCATGACCGTATCAAACACAATATAACTTCAACAGAAGGTACTTAGTTTCTAAAGAAGGTAGAATCTGTTCATCAGTAGTCCACTCACCTGGAACCCATCACTAGCAATGCGCTGCCCAATCCAGAATTCCCCTTCAGGGCATCAATGGCATCAACGACCCCATGGAAAACCTTTATGGAAGGACAGTAATGTATCGATGAACCGCAAGATCAAGCTTCCGCAATTATAGGAGAGTAGAATTTCCGAAAGCTACTGGCATGACTGAATTTGTAGAACGTTGTAAAATGTGTAGTTTCTATGAATAGGGCGACATTGCGGATGTCTGAATTTATTCGTGAAATTACAGAAAATCCAGAAATGGAACTCTTCAACAGTCTGGTGGCTCTTCCTGCCTATCAGAAAGTGTACCTATTTTTGGTGCTTAAGGCAAAATGATGATCGAGCATAATCAGAAGATCTGTCCTAAGCCTTTTAAGAGAACATTTATCTTGTTTGACTCAAACATGAAGTGGAATTTAAACAGGTAGTAGCTCACTGGAAACTAGATGGACTGAACTTCGTGTTTCCCACTGCCCCCCTCATGAATACTAATACATATGCTGGGCTATAGAACCGCTGAATTTTGTAACCTTTCTAGCGATTGGTAGAAACAGCCGGCGACTTTCATTTGTCAATATAATTCCAGACATTTTGAGACGAAATAGGCCTGTCTCGCTTCAATGAACAACACTTAAAAACGTTGTCGAAAACTTTCCCGAGACACCCCCCAATAAACGCAGGACAATTTACCCTCGCTAAAGCGGAGAGCGCGACGACTAATCCTCCAATCCCTCTTTCTCGGCAAACACTCGTCGCTGGACGGTGATGCAAATGTATGGGCACTTTCTCTCACTACCGGCGGTCTCCGGGTTCAAGTCCCTCTTCACCACTCCCACCCCCTTTTTATTTCCAGCCCCTAATTTCCTCCCAACCACTCGCCCCCCTTCCGGTAAATGAGTACTTTAGGTACATAGCCGCAAGCGTCGTAACCCCGCCATGGTGGAGACCTGTCTCCGAGATCTTGTTTGGTAGGGGGGTGTGCGCTTGAAGGAACAGCGACCGTCTGCTGACAGAGAATCGCGTTTGGCGCGCTTCATTTGATAGCACAGCCTGTCTGGTATTGGACAGATTTGATTGGGCGACCCAGGTCTTCCGAATTTTTACATCTTTCCGCCCCGAGGCTCGCGTTTCGTCTTTATCTTTTGAGTTGTCTCCCATTTGCCGCCGTCTTGACAGCGGCGGAGAGTTTAAGGGTTCTGACCTCACAAAAGATACCCCGTGTCCTCAGCTTGGAGTTGTCCGAGTTCCATAGTCATGGCCATCACCCTCTTCACCCGCATGCGCTCCTCGTTTTCTAAATAACCTTTCTCTCTCTCTCTCTCTCTCTCTCTCTCTCTCTCTCTCTCTCTCTCTCTCTCTCTCTCTCCCCTCTCTCTCTCTCTTACAGTTCAGGGTAATCCGTAGATAACTGCATACTATACTGTGCTGAACAGTAAAAACCACCAACACCCAATAAGCATATTGCAAATTTTCGGTTTATTGGTAAAACCTTTGTCAAGCATAAAAAACCAAGGGCTCACTAAATGACAGCCCAAAGCACAGCATTTATATTCTGAAACTGCATACTATACTGTGTTATATAGATATTTTGTTTTCACCCTTCGTACGAAGAGAACTGAACATGCTAATGTCGTATCGCCGCATGACAACTCCCCCCCCCCCCACCTTTCTCTCTCTCTCCCTCTCTCTCTCTCTCTCTTTCTCTCTCTCTCTCCCTCTCTCTCTCCCTCCCTCCCTCTCCCACCCACCCCCACCTCCCAACTCACCTTTCCCTTTCGTTTCTCTCACTCTCATCCGAAGCCCACTCCCTAGAGCTGCTCTGCCTCGCTCTTGTCTCTCTCAATCGATGCCCTCACCCCCACACACCCACCCCCCTTCCCATCCCCTATTCCCCTACCCCCCACCCCCATCCACCCCCTCCCCCCACCCCCCGCCCAAACCTCCTACTTCCCCATTCT
>CM065717.1:43142860-43145360 GCA_033310375.1 Conus canariensis
ATGGAAGAAGGAAGGACCGGGCAGGGGGGGGGGGGACGTTGGAGGGGATCCTCTGTAATTCTGCCCCCTGTAATTCTGTTTCTTTCGCTCTCTTCTGGTCTCCTGTAAGCAGCAGACAAGAGGGCCAACAGCCTTCAACGCGCACTTTTCTTCCTCTTTTTCTCTGAATTACTGGGAAAAGGATTGAGGCAGGTGAGAACCAGGTGGCACGTCTGGGTGTGCGTGTTTCGGGAGGGGCTGGGTGGGGGGGTGGCGGGGTGCTGAGCGGCGTGCCCACCCCCTCAACCACCCCCACCTTCCGTATCACTGTCCCCAGTACTGAAAAGCTATCACGTTTTGTAGGAGCACTGTTCTGATTATTCTTTATGTTCCCTTAAAACCAAAAAAAAAGAGGTTTTCGGATTAGCATATCTCTTCTTAAATAACAGTTGGTTTTTGTTGTATCACGTTGATTATTTTTTTTAAAGGAAATGAGATAAGGATAAAATGTATTCTACTGATGATATCACACAATGAAAGAAATGAGTTTTAGAGATGGTGTCTTCGTTTTATTATTTCATCCTTTTAACCTCGAAACTTTTAATATAATATTGTTCTGTACTGCGTTGCAGCCTGTAGGAAGAAACTCTACGGAGAACCTCTTCAGCGCAGAAATCTCACTGGCGGCTTTAAACTCCTTATTGGGACGGGCCGCATCTATGGCATGATTCACAGCAGCTAGCAGTCCTCTCTGCTGCCAGATTGTTTTCTCTCTGGCACTGCCAGGATTCGAACCAGCAACTTCTGGATGGGTGAGCGTCTCAATGCGTTGCCATTCTAGATGGAGGGAGGTCTTACTCTGAGAAGATTACATTTGTTCCTCCTCGACCAGACCCGGATGGAAGTCTTTCAGTTGCCTGTGCCATTGCCTTCGAGGTTCTAGTCCTCTTATTATCAGAAATTCCGGGCAGTTGCATGAGATCAGAGGTCGATCAGCCCATACCCCCATTGTTCCACCCTCTATACCGAGCACCCTGGCTGGGATTCAGAACCTCTCAAGCTGCTGGCAAGATTGGCATACTTTTTTTAGTTTTGTAGGCATGAGCTTGTTCCATTCCATTTGGCACAGTGGGTTCAATCAGGATGGATTGTTTTAATGACACCGACTGGAGCTCGGTATTCGACCTCTTCGTAATGTATTTCTATCGCATCGCCCGCGTGTATCTGTGAATTGTGATCTCTAATTTCGGATTCTGAGTCCATAAACTTAAAAAAAAAAAGAGTACTGTTCCGCCGAACGAAAGAGACAAACAGATTGCACGACAAAACACGACGCGTTTCGACCTCTTCGGTCTTCTTCAGGCAAGACAAACGACATCCAAGACAATGAGAACGAAGAGCGAACAATCACTTGTCTCTTCGCACAATGGAAGTGGAATGAAAACGAGGCTCCTGGGATGGCTGGATGCTTGATAAAACTGTAGACACAGTGGTACAAATACCTGCAGAGATCACAAGGTTTTTTTCTTTCTTTCTTTTAATTTTTTTAAGAAACTCTGTGGAATGTCTGTAGTTATAGGTATGGTTGTAATTACTACATTATCACCATGAACAACATCACAGTCATCAACGTACAGTTGATGTTGTTACGCTGCATATGTATGTGTGTGTGTGGGGGGGGGGGGGTCTGCGTGCGTGCGTGCGTGCGTGCGTGCGTGCGCGTGTGTGTGTGTAAGAGAGAGAGAGAGAGAGAGAGAGAGAGTGTGTGTGTGTGTGTGTGCATGTGTGTGTGTGGTGTGTGTGTGTGTGTGTGTGTGTGTGTGTGTGTGTGTGTGTGTGTGTTCGCCCGCGAAAGGGAGATATGACTAAGCCATGCTGAGTGCACCAGTAACTCTGTTAAGTCTATCGTATTGATATTTTTTTTTAAGTAGCTAGATAAAAACAGCCAATGAAAAATAGGTCAGTACTATTCCTGGTCTCCCATGAAACAGTGAAAGAAAATAAGCAACACACACACACACACACACACACACACACACACACACACACACACACACCACGCACGCACGCACGCACGCACACACGCATACATGCACACACGCGCACACACGCACACACACACACACATACACATATACACTCGCGCTCTCGCTCACCCTCACGCACGCACGCATGAACTCACGCACGCACGCACGCACGCACCACCCCCACACACACACACACACACACACACACACACACACACACACACACACGCGCACGCACGCACGCACACACACACACGCACACACACAACACACACACACACACACACACACACACACACACACACACACACACACACAGAGCACGTACGCACGCACAACGATAAGGTCTTAAGGCATTAGACAAACAACATCACACACAAAGGACAGCTAATGCCTGCAGACGGTGTAAACACTCTCTCACAATCAGGACGACTGATTACAGCAGAAGTGCTGGCGCATCGGGAATTTGAAGCCAGACAAAACGCCTAAAAAGA
>CM065717.1:43152860-43160360 GCA_033310375.1 Conus canariensis
GGTTTTAATTTAAACTTGAAAGAAGAGATAGAATCTGAATGTCTGAGACAGTCTGGCAGTCTGTTCCACGTCGCTGGAGCTTGAAAAGAGAAAGATCTTTCACCAGTAGTAGTCCTGAAGCGAGTCATTCGCAGAAGGCGGTCGTCAGCACAGGACGTAGTTGTCGAGAGGGGGTGTAGATTTTAAGGAGATCTGAGAGATAAGAAGGTCCATTTTCAAAGAGAGCAGAGAAAGTGAGAGTTGAGATTTTGTACGAGATACGGTTTGAGACAGATAGCCAGTGAAGAGAGTGGAGGAGAGGCGAAATGTGAGCATGTTTTCTTGCTCTACAGACGACTCGGGCTGCATGATTTTGGATTCGCTGTAATCTTTCTATCAGGTATTTTGGATGGCCGGCCAAAAGTGAGTTGCAGTAATCTATTCTAGATAAGACAAATGCACAAATGAGAGTTTTTGTAGCATCTGTAGAGAGAAGGTAACGTACAGAGCTGATTCTTCTTAGTTCTAAATAGGCAATCTTGCAAATATTTGAAACCTGTTTCTCAAAGGAGAGGGATTGGTCAAGTATGACCCCTAGACTGCGGACAGAGGTGGAGACAGAGACTGCACAGTCATTGATAGTGACAGTTGAAGGTAGAGAAGGATGGTTAGGCTGTTTTGTCACGAACATGAGTTCCGTCTTGTCGTCGTTTAGTTGTAGTTTGTTGGTTGTCATCCAGTACTTCAGGTCTGCAATGCAGCCCCGCGTCCGAGAAATCAGTGAGTCAGTTTCAGCAATGGGAGCCGACTGATGAAGCTGAGTATCGTCAGCAAAGCTTTCATGCGACATGGCGTGACCACTGATGACGTCAGACACAGGACTAGCATACAGCACAAAAAGGACTGGCCCAAGTACAGAACCCTGAGGCACACCGTACCTAAGAGGAGAACTGTTTGAGTATCTTCCCTGTACACACACTGTCTGAGTCCGTCCAGTCAAGTAAGAGATAATCCAGTCGAGAGCTGTGTCTTTGAATCCAAAGGAAGTTTGAAGCCGTGAGAACAAAATATTATGATCGATCGTGTCAAATGCTGCAGAGAGGTCTAACATCGCTAATAAGGAAACATTCCCATCGTCAAGCCCGCAGAGGAGGTCATTGACTATACGGAGGAGTGCTGTCTCACAACTATGGCCTTGTCTGTAAGCAGATTGATGAGGATTCAAAAGGTGATTCTTTTCGAGATGTTCTAGAATTTGTTCCAAAACGATCTTCTCCAATAATTTTGATAGAAATGACAAATTTGATACAGGCCGATAATTCTTTAAAACATTTTTATCTAATGAAGGTTTCTTGATCAATGGACGTACCACTGCGGACCGGAAGATTTCAGGAACGTGACCAGAGGACAAAGAGGTATTGATAACATGAGTAAGATGGGGTAGGACATCATCAATGCACTGAAAGAGCAAGTTAGTGGGAATGGCATCAAGTTCACATGATTTAGGGCTGCATCGCAAACAAAGTTTTTTGACATAGTCTTGACTAACAGGACTAAAACAAGCCAAAGGAGGTCCACAGTAAACTTTGTCATTCAGAGGATGTACAGGTGCAGTAGAATCTAGCTTTTCACGGATAGTGTCAATTTTTCCATTGAAAAACTCTAAGAATTTCTGAGGGAGCTCTTGAGTTTGGAAGATGGTGGGAAGGGGGAGTAGCTGACTTTGCCTAGGAGACTATTTGTGACATTAAATAGTTGCTTGGCCGTATTACAGGCCAATATCTTTGAAGAATAGAACAAAGTTTTTGCGTGATGAACAATGTCAGTAACATGATTTCTCGCAGTTTGATATATTTCCCTGTGCACAGTCAGTCCCGTGGCGCGCCATCGCCTCTCAGCCTCCCTCCTCTCCTGCTTGGCCTCGGACAACTCGGGACCCACTGTGTTGTGCCATTGACACAGTGAGCGATCAGTGATCAAGCGCCTGCTCACTGGAGCATGCTTATCAAGCATGGCACGGAGGGCAGAGGTCAGCTGACAGGCCGATGGCTCGCTCGGTATGGCCGTGCTCAGATCAGATTTGAAAGCCTCTATATCGATAGCAGAAATTTTCCTAACTTCCTTGTAAGTCTTTGGAACGGCGGGCCTAACGATATCTAATTCACACTTCACAGCATAATGATCCGATGCTAGGTTATCGTCAACGGTTGAGGATTTGAGAAGATGATCACTGTCTCTGTAGACTACCCAGTCTACTATGTTACCCTGTTTGTTCGTCATTTCATTCACGGACTGCTGGAGTCCGAAAGTATCTAAAATTTCTAACACCTCGGGCGTGTATCCAACTGTGGGCTTATTGAAATGGAAGTTGAAGTCGCCGATCAATAACAATGTTCCTGGAAGGTCATTTACAAATTCAAGAAAGTCTGGAAGTTCGTTGACAAACATGCTGGGCGTAAATTTGTTCTTTCTGCTGGGTACCGGTCTATAAATCCCAAAAATGTTAGTGACAGGAGCGCTAGGTAGGGACAGTTTCAGGTGAACAAGTTCAAAGGTCCGATGCTGAAAATCAAAAGACGAGTCAAAAGAGCAATAGGGGAGCAGCTTATCCGAGATGACGAATGCGATTCCGCCCCCGCAGGTCGTGGTGGGGCGGGGGAAGGACTTGGTGGTATAGCCAGCTGGGGCGAGGTCACGTAGCTTTGGTTCATCGCCGCTTTCCTTGAACCACGTTTCCGTTACACAAAGAATGTCGATATCATTGGAGAGTATAAAGTCATTTACGGCAGATCGTTTCTTTTTACAAGTATTACCAAGTGACTGAGCATTGAAAAGTGTCAGCGAAATGTTCGTTGTTGTTTGTGTGTGTGTGTGTGTGTGTGTTTATTATCTATCTATCTATCTATGTATGTATATATATATATATATATATATATATATATATATATATATAAACGAGAGAAGAGAGAGAGATATAAGTGTATGTATATATATATATGAAAAAATATTTATTACTCCTGTCAAAATTGCACCTACACTCAAATCGGCCGGGAGTTCTATCTAATACCCTAAGAGCACACTGTGTTGTCTCCCATGGAATGGCTTCCTTACTTGATGACGTCACTCCAAAAACCATTAGCTGCAAAAAGTGCACCAGACTGGCTGTTGTCGACCTTACCACCACCCCCCCCCCCCCCCCCCGTCCCACCGCCACCCCCGCCACAATACGTCCCCCTCCTTTCTATGCTGGCACACACACACACACACACACACACACACACACACACACACGCACACACGCACACACACACGCGCACACACACACACACACACACACACACACACACACACAACACACTCGCAAGCGGCACGCGCGCAGGCGCACACGCCTGACACACGCGCAAACACACACACATACACACACACACACACACACACACACACACACACACACACACACACACACACACAGAGATGATCACTGAAATAAATAATTTAGTACATTTCCTCTCAGTCAGAAACACTGAAATAACATTTCTTTGGGTGCGGTTATAACGATAAAATAACACTTCGGGCATGATCCTTGACCCACAATGAATGTACCTTCAAATTTTCAGAAAGATCGGCCAAGTACTAAGATATTCAATAAGAAGAAAAACCGTTATGGGCCGTTAGTAACGGATATAACGGTAAAACAAAACATCAGGCATGATCCGTGACCCATAATGAACATACCTACAAATTTTCAGAAAGATCGGCCAAGTACTTTCCGAGATATTCCATACAAAAGAAAAACCGTTATGGGCCGTCATGGCCGTTAGTAACGGCTACAACGGGTAAAATAACAGATCGGCCATGATCCGTGACCCATAATGAACATACCTACAAATTTTCAGAGAGATCAGCCAAGTGCTTTCTGAAATATTCCATAAAAAAGAAAAACCGTTACAGGCCGTTATAGCCGTTACTAACAGCTATAACGGTTACATAAAACATTGGGCATGATCCGTGACCCATAATGAACATACCAGGAGGAGGAGGAGGAGGAGGAAGAGATGAAGGAGAAGGAGGAAAAGGAAGAGGAGGAGGAGGAAAAGGCAAGAAAAGAAGAAGAAGAAGAAGAAGGAGAACGAGATTAAGCAGGTTTATCCTTTTACTAATTTGTGGGTCAGGAAGAGACAATAACGTGAACTGAACGAATTCCCAACGAAGAAATTAAAGTGCAACATTCATTGTGGAATAAACGAAGAAGAGGCACAGAAAACTAAGATCGGACATTTTGCACTGTTATTAAACTGACACCTTTAACAACTTCTAACGAACAAACAAACAAACGAACACAAAATTACACACACTCCGCGCATTTTCGAATAAATAAAACAATGTACACGCTTTTTCTGTTGTTTTTTTTTTTTTCTTTTTTTTTTTTTCTAAAATATCGAATTGCTTCTTATAAGATACCCTTTTCTCCGTCTAACGTGAATTACATGAAGTAAACACTGACAATGGGAAACAGTAATTTCCGGGGCATCGGTGAGTTTCGAAATGTCGTATTTTCAGGGTGAAAATAGGAACGTAACAACCAAAGGGGCAGAACAAGTCGTGGAAAGAGGAACGCTGAAAGTAGAACAGCGGCGTAGGAAGAGGAAGAGGTTAAGGGTGGAGGAACTGGGGAGTGAGGTGGAGAGTGGGCAGGACCGTCGGAAACGATTTTCTGTAGGAAGAGGAAGAGGTTAAGGGTGGAGGAACTGGGGGAGTGAGGTGGAGAGTGGGCAGGACCGTCGGAAACGATTTTCTGTAGGAAGAGGAAGAGGTTAAGGGTGGAGGAACTGGGGGAGTGAGGTGGAGAGTGGGCAGGACCGTCGGAAACGATTTTCTTTCTGTGAAACCAATAAAATTACATACCTAGCGAGGAAGAGAAAGATTTCGTTTCTTTTCCTGTCGAAATTACTCCATAACCTAAATCGGCTGGGAGTTCTGCTACCCTAAGAACAGACTGGGTTGTCTCCCATTGCATGGCATTTTTACTTGATGATGTTACTCCAGAAGTATTAGCGGCAGAAAGTGATGGACGACTGGCTGTTCTCGACCCCCCCCCCCCCCCCCCCCCCCCCCCCCCGCAACGCCCCCCCCCCCCACACACACACACACACTTCCCCCTCTTTTCTTTGCTGGCTTTTTTTTTCATGGCTCGATTGACATTGTGGTTGTACGTGGCAGAAAAACATGTTAGTTCCTGCCCCCCACCCCCACCCCCTCCCCTCCTCGCCACATCAAACCAGGGGACAACACGCCCACCCGCTTCCGTCGACCCCGCACAATTCGTGTGTGACTGTTTCTAGATAGACACATGTCAATGGTCGACAGAAAAAAAAAGATGGCGAAAGGGCACATAGAAAGGAAAAGGCGACAAGGTGGACACAACGTATCTTCCAAGCAAATCTGTTCATGAAATTTCAATAGAAAGCAGGTTTGCGTTTGTGTACTCTCTCTCTCTCTCTCTCTCTCTCTCTCTCTCTCTCTCTCTCTCTCCTCTCTCTCTCTCTCTCAATCATCATGATACCCAGCAAAGGAGAAGACAATACACTCATATCAAACCGTATGCCGCACCGGATAAAGCACGCGAACGAAGCATGAAGAGAGAGACAGAGGCAGAGTGTCATGAGTCGGCCGAATGTTCTCGAGCATTTAGGCAAATTAAGGGTAATTTTGCTGTTGTTGAGAGCAAGTTCCTTGGGTTCTTCAAGTGTGCGAACTCAGGCATCACCAGAGGGGAATACCCCGAGTCATATACTGAAGGAGGGAGAGTTACTGGGGAGTGGTTCGCATGTCTAGGGGGGTAGTAACAAGAACATGCCGACCTGCCGGTCCTGGGTAGACGAGAGTGTCCACTCTGAGCACTGACTATTCACGGGGTTCTCCAGTGGGCCTGAAGGGAAGGCGATCGTGTCAGGTGACCGTCACGGGAAGGTGACCGTCAGCCTGCAGGCAGAGTACAGCGACCAGTCAGTCGTCCTTGTTCTGAGGAATGAATGGAAGGCTTCGGCCTATTGAGTGGTTTGCACCTTGTTGTCTATAGAGGTAGTAACTACTTGAAGCATCAGTCCTGGCTGGTAGAGAAGTCCAGGCTGTTAGTACAATGGGTAGCTCGGGGAATCGAACATGAGTTGAATAGGAGGTTATGCATTAACTACTTGGTACCCAAGTCTTTGTTGGCGCTAGCAGCTGTGGTGTGTGTGTATGTGTAGGTGACTAGTGATTCCATTGGCGGAATAAAAATAACTTGGGGATTTATTGGTACAAATCGTGTGATGTGTGTGTGTGCCAGTGATTCCATTGGTTGAACCAGTTAAACTCGGGTTCTCTCTTTCTTTGAAAACGAATATAAGGTGCTTGGAAAACCAGGAAGTGTGTGATTCACTTAAGGGAAAGTGAACTCGCCCGTCTTGCTGAGGGCTCAAGAAAATACAGCGTGAAGCAGAGGTTTGCTGTCGCCTCGTTGTCTCCTGGGTGGGGACGTAAGACAGTGGAGGTTTCTGTAGCCTCGGAGCCGACGACGAGAAGAATTGTCTCCCGTGTGGGGACAGTCGACAGCAAGACGTGTCAGCCTGTTGGAGCCTAGACAGGGAGTTGCCAGACAACGGTGGGGTGTTTGCAGCCAGAGAAGACCTGTGGGAGAGGCCGACAGGAGCCCTTTCCGTGGAGAGGGCGAAGTGCAGTGGAGTCCGGGAGCCTCGGTCTGAGGGTGTGACTCAAGCTACGTTGCCAGTGTCCCCCAACTGGGATTTGGCCAATCGGGAGGACACAACAGTGTGGCAGCTTCAGTTCGTGGTCGCACAGTGGGAGGAGAGAAACTGACGGTCAACCAAGGAATGCTGGCAAGTTATGGACGTTTTACTTGTTCTTAAGTCTATAGTGTGCAAACAAAATAGTGGAATATTGTCTTTCCTGGTTAAGTAAGAATAACTGAAGAACAGGGGATGCGATTTATGAGATTGTCTGTATGATGTTTACATTGTTGTATGATACAGATAAGTGTGTTGTGTAGTGACGGGTGGGGGCTCGGAGTCAAGTTAAATAAAAGTTGATTATTTTCTATGAAATGTTATTGGTTTCCCGTCACTTTTGTGCGGGCCCGATGTGAGTGACAGAGTGCGTGTGCCTATGCGGAAGCGCATTTTGGTTGTGAAAGCGTAAATACTTCTGTCTATAACCCCCTGCATCCCTGAATATGAAAATCATATTTTAATAACGAGGGGGAGCGTCGGAGGCCCGTCACACAGAGAGAGAAAGAGGGAGAGACAGACAGAAGACAGACAGAGAGAGACAGACAGACAGAGACAGAAACAGACACACAGACACAGACACAGACACAGACAGACAGATAGAGATTTTGTTCAGAGGCAGTCTTCTTTGGTCTGTACAGATCTGGACTCGTTCTTCCTTATACCCTCTCCATCCCCCACCCTCGTACCCGCACCCGCCCAATTTCTGCCCCATAGTTCTCTCTCTCTTTCTCTC
>CM065717.1:43180360-43182636 GCA_033310375.1 Conus canariensis
TGATGGCCGGTGTGCAGCCAGCATAGAATCGTTTCTTCTTTGCCACCACCAGATGTACCACGAGCCGTATGTTAAGTGATGATGAAGGCAACGACAGTGGCATTTGGGGAAGAGTAATAACGTAGGTAAGGTCAAACAGTCCTCTGTTCACTGAAACCGGGTTTTACTCCAGATCCGCACAAAATCTGATCTTACAAGTTAGTGGATATTATCAAATACATCTAATAAGCCTGATTTGTTTCCATGGAAATCTGTGCCGACCTCGGAAGGGGGTGCGGGGGGGGGGGGGGGGGGGGGAGGGGGGGGGGGAGGGGAGGAGAAAAAAAAAGAAAAAAAAAAGTTTGAAACCTAATATGATTCAGAGCCAAAGGACAATAATTATGGTGGGCGCATGACTGAAAACAAACGACATCTGGAGGCATACATAGTCGAAAACAAATAACTTTAGATGATACGTGTTACCCGGAAGTAAACATGATTGAGAACAAATTTTACCTGAACCTGTATATGATTAAATCAAAGGCCATTAATGATGAAACAAACGCAAATTTGCATGATGCACGATAAAAAAAAGCAAATAGTCCTCGGAGGTGTACAAAACTGAAACAAAGGACAAGTTGGAGGACATACAATGAAAACAGAGAACAATGTCAAGGACACATGACTGAAAACAATGAACATTAAGGAGGATACATGATCAAACACAAAAGACGATGTGGAAGAGGCACGGCTGAAAACAATGAACAATAAGGAGGATACATGATTAAACACAAAAGACGATGTGGAAGAGGCATGGCTGAGAAAAAAGCACAATTTCTTGTACAGGGTATGTCACTGAAAGCAAAGGCCAATGCGGAGGATACATGATAACACAAACGATAGCACGCGAGTACTTGACTCAAACAAGCAACGCAACTGGAACAAACGACAGTGGGTGATACACAATTGAAACAAGTGACAGTGGATAGATACACATGAAAACAGTGACGTGGTAGATCACAATAGAAACAAGTGACAGTGGATAGATACACAATAGAAAACAAGTGACAGTGGATAGATACACAATAGAAAACAAGTGACAGTGGATAGATACACAATAGAAAAACAAGTGACAGTGGATAGATACACAATTGAAAACAAGTGACAGTGGATAGATACACAATTGAAAACAAGTGACAGTGGGAAGATACGTGATTGAAAACAAGCGACAGTGGGTAGATACACAATAGAAAACAAATGACAGTGGGTAGATACGTGACTGGAAACAAGTGACAGTGGGTAGACACATGATTCAAAACACGCTACAGTGGGTAGAAAGTTAGTTGAAAACAAGCGACAATGGGTAGATACGTAATATTAAAATTAAAAAAGCGACAATGGCAGGTAGGTGATTATAAACGAAGGAAAGTGGGAGGGTATGTAATCTTAAACGAACGACAATGGGAGGGTAAGTAATTTCAAACGAACGAAATTGTCTGTGTGTCGGGTGAGGTGTGTGTGTGTGGGGGGGGGGGGGGGGGGGAGGGGGGGCGGGGTTAAGTAATTTTAAATAAACGAAAGTAGGAGGGTAATTTCAAACGAACGACAGTGGGAAGGTAGGTAATTTGAAACAAGACAATAGTGGCTGGGTACGTAATTCTAAACGAACCCAAGTGGGGTGGGTGCGTGACAGAAACGACAGTGAGTATATACATTACTGTAGAGAATGAGAGTGGGAATGGTCAGTGCTCCTAACCCCCACTCGTTCCCCTTCCTGTTCAGCCCTATCACGTGCAGGTCTTTATCGCGTGAACGTGCTTGACAGAGAGACGACTGTCCGTTCCTATCAAATGTATGCTATATATTACGCTGAGGCACATCCATCAACACCATCACGCTGTAATCAAACATTATGCTTTAGATGATGGACTATCATTAATCATGGACACTAGGACAACAATTTGCAGTGGTGCAATGCAGATTCCGATGCGGAGAGAGAGAGAGAGGAGAGAGAGACAGCGGGGGGGGGGGGGGGGGTGAGACAGACAGACACACAGAGAGGGACGGAGAGGGGAGAGAGACATGGCAAGGAGAGAGAGAGAGAGGGGGGTGGGTGGGGAGGAGGAGGGAAGGAGTGAATGGACATGATTATTGTTTCAGAACATACCACAGCCCCTTCTAAAAGGAAGTTACGCTCAAAACATAATTTCTGATATTCATATATATATGAATCAGACGGAGAGAGAGGGAGAGACTCAGAAGAGAGAAAGAGAGAAAGAGAGAGAGAGAGAGAGAAG
>CM065717.1:43182736-43185236 GCA_033310375.1 Conus canariensis
ACCGAGACAGAGAAGGGGAAAAGGCAGAGGGGATAGTCAGAGACAGACAAAAAATTGACGAGGACAGACCCCAAAAAAGTCAGAGAAAACGGACACAGACAGGGACAGACCGATAGAAAAAACAGACAAAAAAACAGAAAAGGAGGGGCAAGAAACAAAGATAAAACAACGAAATAAAAGATTTTTTAAATCAAGCAAGCAATGAAACCCTTTTTTTTTTGCCCCAGGACAAGAACCCAAACTGGGGCCTAAAAAAAACAGAACAAAAAACGAAAAAATAAACACAAAACCCAAAAAAATGTAAAAAAAAGGAAAACCCCCCCCAAAAAATTTAAAACCCCAAAACTTTTTCCTTCCCCGGTCCCCTTTAAATCATCCCCCCCCCCCCCCCTCACTTTTTTTATATTCCTCCTTTTAAATAATGTTTCCCGTGCCCCCGGGCAGCCAAAAACCTTTTAAAACCCAGTCCCCGTAAGGTAAGGTAATTTTTTGCTTAAAGCCCACCGCCCGAAAAGGGGGCCATGTCAGGGTTGTCCCCCACGTTGAAATCAACTCACAAAAGTCTTTCTTTTCACAAACTCTTTAAAATACATTTTTTTAAAAACACCCCGGAAAATTTTTGTTAAAAAAAATTTTTCCCCCATAAAAAACTTAGACCCGCGATGAAAAAAAGTTAATCTCTTTTTCCCCGGAATTCAAAGTCGCATTTTGATGGAACATCTCTGAAAAAGGTTTTCATTGGGAAACTGCTGTAAAATGTTTTTTGTCCCCACATCAAAGCAAGTCCCAAAAACTCTTAAAAAAATATTTTCAATTTTGAGTGGCACCAGGAGCTTTCTTCACCTTTCAAAGGTATGAATAAAATATAAGCTAAAAACCGGTGTGGGAGGGCCGGGAAAAAATTTGTTTTTTTTTTTCTTTGCCACCACCAGATGTACCACGAGCCGTATGTTAAGTGATGATGAAGGCAACGACAGTGGCATTTGGGGAAGAGTAATAACGTAGGTAAGGTCAAACAGTCCTCTGTTCACTGAAACCGGTTTTACTCCAGATCCGCACAAAATCTGATCTTACAAGTTAGTGGATATTATCAAATACATCTAATAAGCCTGATTTGTTTCCATGGAAATCTGTGCCGACCTCGGAAGGGGGGTGGGGGGGGGGGGGGGGGGGGGGGGGGAGGGGGGGGAGGGGGGGGGGAGAGAAAAAAAAGAAAATAAAAAGTTTGAAACCTAATATGATTCAGAGCAAAGGACAATAATTATGGTGGGCGCATGACTGAAAACAAACGACATCTGGAGGCATACATAGTCGAAAACAAATACATTTAGATGATACGTGTTACCCGGAAGTAAACATGATTGAGAACAAATTTTACCTGAACCTGTATATGATTAAATCAAAGGCCATTAATGATGAAAACAAACGCAAATTTGCATGATGCACGATAAAAAAAAGCAAATAGTCCTCGGAGGTGTACAAAACTGAAACAAAGGACAAGTTGGAGGACATACAATTGAAAACAGAGAACAATGTCAAGGACACATGACTGAAAACAATGAACAATAAGGAGGATACATGATCAAACACAAAAGACGATGTGGAAGAGGCACGGCTGAAAACAATGAACAATAAGGAGGATACATGATTAAACACAAAAGACGATGTGGAAGAGGCATGGCTGAGAAAAAAGCACAATTTCTTGTACAGGGTATGTCACTGAAAGCAAAGGCCAATGCGGAGGATACATGATAACACAAACGATAGCACGCGAGTACTTGACTCAAAACAAGCAACGCAACTGGAAACAAACGACAGTGGGTAGATAACACAATTGAAAAACAATTGACAAGTGGGATAGATACACAATAGAAAACAAGTGACAACATGTGAGGATAGATACACAATAGAAAACAAGTGACAGTGGATAGATACACAATTGAAAACAAGTGACAGTGGATAGATACACAATTGAAAACAAGTGACAGTGGATAGATACACAATTGAAAACAAGTGACAGTGGGAAGATACGTGATTGAAAACAAGCGACAGTGGGTAGATACACAATAGAAAACAAATGACAGTGGGTAGATACGTGACTGGAAACAAGTGACAGTGGGTAGACACATGATTCAAAACACGCTACAGTGGGTAGAAAGTTAGTTGAAAACAAGCGACAATGGGTAGATACGTAATATTAAAATTAAAAAAGCGACAATGGCAGGTAGGTGATTATAAACGAAGGAAAGTGGGAGGGTATGTAATCTTAAACGAACGACAATGGGAGGGTAAGTAATTTCAAACGAACGAAATTGTCTGTGTGTCGGGTGAGTGTGTGTGTGTGTGTGGGGGGGGGGGGGGAGGGGGGGCGGGGTTAAGTAATTTTAAATAAACGAAAGTAGGAGGGTAATTTCAAACGAACGACAGTGGGAAGGTAGGTAATTTGAAACAAGACAATAGTGGCTGGGTACGTAATTCTAAACGAACCCAAGTGGGGTGG
>CM065717.1:43190236-43210236 GCA_033310375.1 Conus canariensis
GAGAGAGAGAGAGAGAGAAGAGAGAGAGAGAGAGAGACAGACAGACAGACAGACAGACAGACAGACAGACAGACAAGCACAGACAGAGAGAAGGGAGAGTTAGCGAGGGAGAAAGGGGAAGCATAGAGAGAGAGAGAGACAGACAGACAGACAGAGACAGATAGAGAGACGGAGAAAGGGAGTTGAAGGGGGCAGAGAGAGAGAGAGAGAGAGAGAGAGAGAGAGAGAGAGAGAGAGAGAGAGAGACAGACAGACAGACAGACAGACAGACAGACAGACAGACAGAGTAGTGAGGTGAGAGGGAGGGAGAGGGAGAGAGAGAGGGAGAGAGAGAGACCGAGACCAAGACAGAGAGAGAGAGAGAGAGGAGGAGAGAGAGAGAGAGAAGAGTGAAGGAGAGACAGAGACAGACAAAACCAGACAGACAGACACGTATGAGAAACAGGCTCCCACAATGATAACAAAGCAATGTAACTATCATGGTTTTTCTCCCCTAAAAGACAGACAATGATAACAAAGCAATGTAACTATCATGGTTTTTCTCCCCTAAAAGACAGACAATGATAACAAAGCAATGTAACTATCATGGTTTTTCTCCCCTAAAAGACAGACAATGATATAAAAGCAATGAACTATCATGTTTTTCTCCCCTTAAAAGACAGACAATGATAACAAAGCAATGTAAACTATCATGTTTTTCTCCCCTTAAAGACAGACAATGATAACAAAGCAATGTAACTATCATGGTTTTTCTCCCCTAAAAGACAGACAATGATAACAAAGCAATGTAACTATCATGGTTTTTCTCCCTCTAAAAGACAGACAATGATAACTAAAGCAATGTAAACTATCATGTTTTTCTCCCCTAAAAGACAGACAATGATATTAAAGCAATGAAACTATCATGTTTTTCTCCCCTAAAAGACAGACAATGATATTAAAGCAATGAAACTATCATGTTTTTTCTCCCTAAAAGACAGACAATGATATTAAAGCAATGAAACTATCATGTTTTTCTCCCTTTAAAAGACAGACAATGATATAAAGCAATGTAACTATCATGTTTTTCTCCCCTAAAAGACAGACAATGATATTAAAGCAATGAAACTATCATGTTTTTCTCCCCTTTAAAGACAGACAATGATAACAAGCAATGAAACTATCATGGTTTTTCTCCCTAAAGACAGACAATGATATTAAAGCAATGAAACTATCATGTTTTTCTCCCCTTTAAAGACAGACAATGATAACAAAGCAATGAAACTATCATGGTTTTTCTCCCCTAAAAGACAGACAATGATAACAAAGCAATGAAACTATCATGGTTTTTCTCCCCTAAAAGACAGACAATGATAACAAAGCAATGTAACTATCATGTTTTTATCCCCTAAAAGACAGACAATGATAACAAAGCAATGAAACTATCATGTTTTTCTCCCCTTTAAAGACAGACAATGATAACAAAGCAATGAAACTATCATGTTTTTCTCCCCTTTAAAGACAGGCATACTGCAGTGTCTTCTTTCACAGAACACAATAGTCTCTGAGCATTAAAATCAGAAAGTTTCATAACTAAATTTAAAACAAGTACAAGGACAATAACAACAATAACAACAACACAACCAATAAATTTTTACAAGTTAATTAACTTTTGTTGGCTTTAATAAACAAAGTAAGTCGAGAAACCATACAATCAGATTTTCGCCCGAACGGCGCTCATTCCTTTTCAGATCATGTTACTCTTTGAGGTAATTACACTCAACAAGCCAGGAAGCATTGTCACAACACGCACGGTGTTAGCTGTATGGTCAGTGATTAGAAAGGAAATTAGCACATCTTGCGTGACATGCTTTCGACTGCAGCCCCAATCAAATCTTACATCAGCATGTCACCGGCGCAGTTTCTTTGTACTTCATCCGAAACTTTTTTTCAAATCGCGACAGAGAAATATAAAACGGATTAAAATAATCTGTTCATTATTTTTGTCCCCACGCCCATCTTAAAAATGAAATCAAAGAGAACATAATGAGCACAACTCACATAACCTGTTTCCTCTCACAGCTCCAATCAAATCTTGCATGATTAAATGGCTGGCGGATAGTTTTGCAGCTCACAGTTAATAATTATAAGCAAGAAAATGAACCATGGAAAAAGAAATTATTATTTTCCTCATTTTAACGATATCCACTTATCTCTGTGCGCGAGTCTGCTGGTTTTGACGCGCTCGTGTTTCTGTTTGCGTGGTGTGTGTGTGTGGTGTGTGTGTGTGTGTGTGTGTGTGTGGTGTGTGTGTGTGTGTGTGTGTGTGCGTGCGTGTGCGTGTGTGTGTGGTGTGTGTGTGTGTGTGTGGTGTGTGTGTGTGTGTGTGTGTGTGTGTGTTGTGTTTCGTGTGTGTTTTTGTTCTTCGTGGTGTGTGTGTGTTTTGTTCTGTGTGTGTGTGTGTATGTGTGTGTGTGTGTGTGTGTGTGTGTGTGCGCGCGCCGCGCGCGCTCGTGTGTGTGTGTGTGTGTGTGTGGTGTGTGTGTGTGTGTGTGTGTGTGTGTGTGTGTGTGCGTGTGTGTGGTGTGTGTGTGTGTGTGTGTGTGTGTGTGTGTGTGTGTGGTGTGTGTGTGTGTGTGCGTGAGCGCGCGCGCGCTCGTGTGTGTGTGTGTGTGTGTGTGTGGTGTGTGTGTGTGTGTGTGTGGTGTGTGTGTGTGTGTGTGCTTTGACTTAGAATTTGTATTTTATCACGTTTCTGCAATTATGCGCTTTGGGCTGTCGCGAGGTAAAGCGCTCTATAAAGATCCTTTTACATCATACAATTACATTACATTACATTACATTACATTACATTTGTGTTGGCGAAAAGTATTACATGCCACAACACTCAGATGTCTTCCCATTTCACTGATTCTAATCGCATTCATGAATTTGAAAATTGTCTCCTATACCACCTGCACACTGTTCGCTGCCCAATCAATGATGACAAAGAAATCAAATGTGTGAAACATTTTCGTCTGACAACTTTAACTTGATGTTTAATGTTTTCATAGGTTCCGGAGATGTGAGAGTGTCCTCTTCGCTGAGTCGGACGCATTCCTCAGAGCGGAGCTGTGAAGAAAGAAGAAAAAAAAAGAAAGAGAAAAGAAAAAAAAAAGCGAATTCAGTGTGAATGACTTCGTGTGCGTGGGTGATTTGCAGGCGATAGCCCCCCCCCCCCCCCCCAACCCCACTCTCACCCCTTTTTTTCCCCTCCAGCAGCCTTCCTGGCCAGCGGTCCGCATGTGCATGCCTTTGTTCCCCTCAATGTTCCTTACTGGAAGAGAAAGTTGAATCCAAAGCAATTTATGATGCCATGCATTAAGCCAAGATAGTCATCAACACCACGGTTATGTAATAATCGTATGTTTCAAGTGAACTATCATGAATAACAGTGGCTGTGAGAATGACAGACAACACCAGTAATAGTATTGTTTTCAGTGAACTATCATGAATAACAGTGGCTGAGAGAATGACAGACAACACCAGTGGTGCCAGACAGATCCCCGACTGAACAGTTACAGAGACAGAAAGAGGCAGACATACACGCAGAGACAGACAAGGGACTCAGCAATATTGAGAGAGAGAGAGAGAGAGAGAGGAGAGAGAGAGAGAGAGAAGAGAGAAGAGAGAGAGAGAGAGAGAGAGGGGGGGGGGGCTAAAAAAATTAATCAACACTAACTTTTAAGGGATGCAGATCTCAGGTTTCTCTGCCCAAAAAATAAATTCTGAGCCTCCCTTACTGTGTTCAAGTCAGACACATTCCAACGTCTTCCCCCAAAGGAAATCTTACATCTGTGAAAATAAAAAGAAGGAAATCAAGAGGAAAAAAAAGACAAATCAAGGCATAAACAACAACAACAACAACAACAAAAAAACAGATGTATCATATGCTACTTTTTTTTCCCTTTGTCATTTGAAAAGTACATCAAAGATCTTTTTTAACCTGAATTGCGCACATCCTTCTATCTTAACTGCCTGTCAGTTACTTCAGTCACAAAGCAGGATACGTTGTTGTGACGTTGGGTCTGTGGACACAGAGGAAATGAACACAATTCGTCTGACATGGACATGCTGTTCTAAGCTCCAATCAAATCACGCATCAGCAACGCACAGGCAGGATTTTTTCTTCTGTTAACTTTAGAGTTAAGATATGAACTTACAAGTTAACTGATCAGGCAATAGGATACTCCTTCATTTTTCTTTTTACCTGACCTCACTTAAACAATATTTGAAAAAAAAAAAAAAACAGGTTATTGTCCCACGTCACTCTCTTGTAATTGCATTCACGATTCAGGACGTCTTGTCAACACAACTTGCATGCAGAAAGTTGTTGTGTCAGGTGTAACTACGGAAACGAAAACTTTTGTGCGAGATATTTTCCATTCAAAACCAACATTTATATTGACAATTAGTTGGCACGATAATCCATGCTCCATTCAATGTATTCCAGAAATGTGAGCTGATCCTCATCGGCAATTCAAAATATTACCCTAAGATACAATGAATGCAGAAAATAGGAAAGCAAAACAAACAAAAGAGAAAAATAAATTGAGAAAAATAATAAACAGTGTTGATCAATTTGTGTGGGTGGATAAAATGTAGACAGTACACTCATCTTAATGTTCTGACATTAAGAGACAAGTTAATATCAGAGGTCCCATACAGATCCAGAACTAGAGAGAGAGAGAGAGACACTGACACTGACACTGACATTTTTTATTGTCCGTTTAGCAGTTAAAGCCTTTTAGACAAGGGGGTTGGCAAATGCATTCACCGATACAAAAAGCAGAAATTTCGTGCGTACACACACACACACACACACACACACACACACACACACACACACACACACACACACACACACACACGTCCTCACCTTTCCCTCCGCCCCACCCCCGCTATCTTTCTACTATTGCCCCCAACATCCATACCGCCATAATCACACACACTTGACCACTAACCCTTCCCTCTCCCTCCCCCTATTCCGCCAGCCCACACACCCTCCCCAACTTCCCCGCCCTCCCCAGAACATCCGCACATTGGATCATCCTTATGTTAACCCGGGTATTTTGCTCAATTATCTTTTTTTCTCACATACATGGCTTCAGCTATGTATTTAGCCACTTCTTTAACAACACGTTCATTGTTATTAGATAACACTGAAGCAACGCTAGCATTATTTTGGTGGAATGAACGAGTATTCAACACACTGCAGCTTTTACGTTTGTCAGCAAAGTAGTACAATGAAACAAAAAATGTTCTTCGTTTTCTAATTCATTTCCACAAGATGGGCAAATAGTATCATTCGAATATTCAGAACTTAAGAACCATTGCTTACAGTTTTTCAGACCACTAACCCTTAACCTAAATCTGGCCAAACTGGATTCTGTGCCATTTATTTGTAATTAACGTTAGGTACTTTTCTGCCTGAAAAATGCTTTTGAAGGAACAGAAATATCTAATTTTATCGTTATTATCTATTTCTGCATGCCAATTTTGTTTGAAACAGGAAATGAGTCTGTCTTTGAATTCTGTTATAAAACCATATTCGGAACAAACTCCCTGGTTCAGCCAAACAATACCAAAGCCATTTTCAGTCAGAGTCTTTTGTACTTCTGACACCCAATTAAAGTGACCAGATTCGTGCTGTAACCGAAGCATTTCGTAGGCTTGCCTACATATTCTCGACATGGGGAGTCTGACTAGTTTTAACCAGTATTTGATGCATTTTATGGTAGTTTGTGACGCGTAGAGAATACCTCCCAGTTTCTCCATATATCAGTTTATTTGATGTATGTAGGGGTACATTCAGATATCTTTTTATGGCAAACATGTGGACATTTTCAATCTGTTTACTGTCTTGTTCTAATCCCCAGACTTCAGCTGCGTATGTTAGGATAGGCTGAATTTGTGTATCGAAAAGCTTCCAAAATAAATTTATATCAATAGTGTTTAGTCTTCTTAATGATTTCATAATTTCCATTACTCCTTTTTTTGCCTTTCTACAAACATCAGACAGAGCATTGCTAACACTCAACTTTGTGGTAAAAGCCATCCCTAAGTATTTGTATGAGTTAGTTACCTTTACTTCTTCATTTCCATAAAACCATCTTTCTCTGTCACTTAAGTACCACCTTTTCTGAAAACCATTACATCTGTTTTGTCAAGATTCACTGTTAACTTTAATCGATCTGCCCCTTCTCTAAGACTATTTATTTGATTCTGGAGCCCAATAACAGAGTCAGATAACAAAATAACATCATCCGCAAACAATAATAAGAATATTTCCACTGCACCAGGAATAAGCTGAATACCATGTTTTCCATTGTTTGACAAATCAACAGCAAATTCGTTTATGAAAAAGGAAAATAAGAGCGGCTAAGTAGACATCCTTGTTTCACCCCCCTTGGGCATTCAAAGTAATCAGAATAACAAGAGAGAGAGAGAGAGAGAGAGAGAGAGAGAGAGAGAGAGAGAGAGAGAGAGAGAGAGAGAGAGAGAGAGAGGGAGAGAGAGAACTAAAAGCAAATAAACAAACACAGGAAATTTGGATGAGCTTATGCGAATGGATGATTTGTGGACGACACCTGCAATCCCCCCCCCCCCCCCCCCCCCCCCCCTTTATTCCCATCTGTCTCCTGGCAGTTGATCTATGCATGTTTTTTTCCCCTTATGTGACGGACTGGGCGAGAAGTGCCAACAACAAACACACTCATGCCATGCATTAAGCTGACTTTTTTTTCAACACCTTGGATCTGTAATAATTATATTACATTTCAACTGAATAATCAAAAGCATTGACCCTGTAGAACAACAACAGTAGCAGTGGTACCAGGCTGAAATTATTTGTGGCGAGAGAGAGAGAGAGAGAGAGAGAGAGAGAGAGAGAGAGGGGGGGGGGGGGGGGGAGGGAGGGAGGAGGGAGAAACAGACAGACAGGAATGCAGGCAGGCAGGGAGACAGATTGTGATGGTAAGAAAAACGGTCAGAGAGAGAGAGAGAGAGAGAGACAGACAGACAGACAGACAGACTGACAGACAGACAGTATAGACAGAGGAGGGAGAGAGACAGAGAGGTAAAGAGAGAGGGGGAAGACAGTAGGTCAGAGAGAGAGAGAGAGAGAGGGGGGGAGAGAGGAGACAGACAGACAGACAGACAGACAGACAGATAGACAGACAGACAGGCAGACAGACTGACTGACAGCCAGCCAGCCAGCCAGCCAGACACACAGACACATGGAGGAGAAACACACCTCCACTATGATATCAAAGCAATGCAGCTAGCATGTTTCTCTCCCCTAAACACAGACACACACACACACACACACACACACACACACACACACACACACACACACACACACGTATCTTTTTAAAGGAAACACTAATCCCTGACCATGAAAATAAGAAAGTCAAATAACTAAAATGAAAACCAAAAAGAAGACAGACAACGATAACAACAAGACCGATATATTTCGCAAGTTAATTAACTTTACTTGCATTGGCCTTTAAACAAAGTGAGTCGAGAAATCAAACAATCAGATTTGTTCCCCCGATGGCGCTCATTCCGTTTGTTTTTTTTATATCCTATGATCTATCCATTATTTGTTTTGCACACCTACCCTAAAAATCGATATCAAAGGCAAGATAAAGAACACAACTCGCGATGCCTATTTCCTGCTGACAGCTCAAATCCAACCTCGCATCAGTAGATGGTGGGCATGATTAATTTGTAGTTCACATTTCTTTTTTTCTTGAACATGAGCATAAAAGAAAAATCACGTCTCTATCGTTTTCCTCATTTGTGCTGAGGGAAGAAAATCAAATGCCACAACAATCAGATTCCTTCCCATTTCACTGACCTCTAACTGCATTCAAGAAGCAGGAATTCTTCTCATATACGACCTGCAAACCATTTGCTTCCCAATAGTGATGGGAAAACAAAACGAAATGTGAAATATTATTTTCTCTGGCAACCATTACTTTGCCATTACAATAGGTAAACCCACTCTTATCTGTTAAAAGGTCAAGAAGCTCCGTGGTGTTTTCCACGCCATGTTCCACTCACAGTGAAACATATTCTTTCAGAATGGTGGGACATGCACAATGTGAGACATAAACACTTGACAGCAGACTCCATGAAAACTTTGTTCAGAGATGTCCCATCTGACGTGATCTTTGAATTTCTGAAAGTGATTAACATTTTCATCTGATCTAAAATTTTACGGAAGAAAGATTTTTAACGAAGTTTCTGGGGTGTATTTTAAAGAGATGTGTGAATGGTGTTTTTTTTTTTTTTCTTTCTTTTTTTTTTTTTTTTTTTTTTTTTTTTTTTGGATGGCCTGTGAGTTGGCTTCAACGTCGTGACAGCCCTGACATGGCCCTTTGCGGTCGGCTGGGCTATAAGCAACATTACCTTATCTTACCTTAAGTCATCGAAATGCGTTATGTTTTTTCGTAGATTCCATGAATGTGAGAATGTCCTCTTCAGTAAGTCTGACAAATTCCTCAGAAGGCAGCAGCAAAAAAAAAAAAGAAAAAAAGGACCAAAGAAACAAACGTAAAATGCAAATTACATTCTGGATAAGTTCGTGTGGGTATGTGACTTGTGGACGATAGCCCATCCCCCCACACCCCCTCCTCGTTTTCCCCCTCCAACAGCCTTCCTGACAATTGTTTGCGTGTGCATGTCTTTCTTCCCCTCAACGTTCCGGACTGGAAGCGAAGAGACGAATCCAAAGTGATTCATGCCTTCCATGAAGCCAAGATATTCCTCAGGACGATGGTTCTGTAATAACCATATCATGTTTTTAATGAATTCTCATAAAACACATAAGCTGAGAGAATCACAGACAACAGTAGTGGTGCCATGCTGATTTCCATTTGGGCAGACACAGAGACACAGACAGAAAGACAGCGAGACAGGGAGAGAAAGAAAGAGGCAGACAGACACACAGAGGCAGACATGGGAGAATAGCGACATTGAGAGAGAGAGAGAGAGAGAGAGAGAGAGAGAGAGAGAGAGAGAGAGAGAGAGTGTGTGTGTGTGTGTGTGTGTGTGTGTGTGTGTGTGTGTGTGTGTGTGTGTGTGTGTGTGTGTGGAGGGGGGGGGGGCTTAAAATTTCATCAACAATAACATTCATAAGATACAGCTATCATGTTTCTTTCCCTTAAAATAAATCCAGAGCGTTGTTTATTGTCTTCAAGTCAGACACATTCAGTCGCTTTCCCCGAAAGGAAGGATTAACTCCATGAAAGTAAACAGAACCAATTTAAATCACACACACACACACACACACACACACACACACACACACACACACACACACACACACCACGCACACACACACACACACACACACACACACACACACACACACACACACATTCAAGAAAAGAGCAACAAAACTCAGACATATGACATGCTGTTTATTCTCTTCATCATTTAAAGAAAAGATACATCAAGAGTCAAAGAGGTCACAATTTTTTTTACCGGAACTGCACACATCCTTCTATCTTATTTACTGCCTGTCAGGTATTTCAGGCACGGACCAGGAAACATTGTCGCGACGTTAGGTCAATAGACAGAAAGAATAGGAACATAACTCCTGTGACACACTTCTCTAAGCTCCAATCAAATCTCGCGTCACCAGTGCACAGACAGGAGTTTTCTTGTGTTCACGTTTTTTTTTTTTATTAAAATATGAACCTACAAAATTAACCCGGTAAAAGAATATTTCTTCAATTTGATTTGCTTTTTTCTTACCTGACCTCTGCTAAAGAGAAATCAAAAGACACCACCCCCCCCCCCCCCCCCCCCCCCCGGTTATTTTCCTTTGTCACTCGCTTGTAATTGCATCCATGAATTAAGACGTCTTGTCACGAAAGCTCGCACGCAGAATGGTTGTTGCGCCAGGTGTAAGTAAAGCTATGAAAATAACTTATATGAGATATTTTCCATTCAAGACCAAAACTTGTATTGTCAATTACCCTAAGACGTGACAATGAATGCAGAAAACAGGAAAGCAAAACAAACAAACAAACAAGAAAACAGTCAAACAAAAACTAAGAAAATAATGACCGTGTAGCTGAATTCGTGTGGGTGGATGATATTGTAGACTATACCCTCAGACGCCTCTTCTCCTCCCCCCCCCCCCCCCCCCCCCCACACACACTCCTCCATCTTCAACAGCCTCCCTGGCTGATGCCTGCTGTGCATACCTTCCTTCCTTTAAATATTCCTACCTGCAACAAAACTGGCGTTTCCTTACCAACGGGTGTCAGGCCTTCAGCTCAGAAGTTCACCAACATCATGATCCTCTAATAATCACATCACCTTTGCATGAATCCTTTAAATCACTGACATTAAGAGACAACGGGCAAAAGTAGAAGTCCCATACAGACCCAGAGCTACAGAGAGAGAGGAGAGAGAGAGAGAGAGAGAGAGAGAGAGAGAGAGAGAGAGAGACAGACAGACAGACAGACAGACAGACAGACAGATAGATAGACAGACAGACAGATAGACAGACAGGCAGACAGACAGAGAAAAAGACAGAGTAAGGGAGAGAAAGTGGGAGGTAAAAAACACAAGGCCGAATAGACTAATGGGATTAATGGAGATAGCTGCACAAAGAACTGGTGAGGAAAACGAGTGCAGGCTAAATATTGCTCCGTAGTCTGAACAAAGACTTCGCAAAGATGTTAAGAAAAATAAGAGAGAGAGAGAAGAGAGAGAGAGAGAGAGAGAGGAGAGAGAGAGAGAGAGAGAGAGGAGGGAAAAAGAGAGAGAGTGAGTGAGAGACAGACAGACAGACTGACTGACAGACAGAGAAAGAAAGAGAACAAACTGACAGACAGACAGACAGAGAGACAAACAGATAAACCAAGGAAATTTGGATGGGCTTATGCGACTGAATGATTTGTGGACAATACCCGCAATCCCTTTTTTTGCTCCCGTCTAACTGTCTCCAGAGAGTCGACCTCCGCATGTTTTTCCTCCCCTCAACAGGATGGACTGGGCGAGAAGTGCCGACGCCAAACACACTGATGCCATGCATGAAGCTGAAATAACTCATCAACACCATGGCGCTGTATTAATAATATCACGATTTAAATGAATTATCATACATCATTGACACCGAGGAACGGCGGACGATAGGAGTGGTGCCAGAAATAACTTGGAAGGGGAGGGGGGGGGCAGAGGAGAGAGAGGAGAGAGAGAGAGAGAGAGAGAGAGGGAGAGAGAGAGAGAGAGAGAAGACAGACAGACACACGGACGGACGGACGGACAGGTCGGTAGGCAGTGAGACAAATGGGGACAGCAAGAGAGACGTAGAGAGAGATGGGGTGGGGGAGAGAGAGAGAGAGAGAGAGAGAGAGAGAGAGAGAGAGAGAGAGAGAGAGAGAGTGGGGAGAGGAGGAAGGAAGGGAGAAGAACGGAGAGAGAGAGAGAGAGAGAGAGAGAGAGAGAAGAGAGAGAGAGAGAAAGAGAGAGAGAGAGAGAGAGAGAGAAGAGAGAGAGAAGAGAGAGAGACAAAGACAGATAGACAGAGACAGGCAAACATACAGAGGTAGAGAGCGAGAGAGACAGACAAAGAATATGTGTGAGAGATAGAAAACAGAGAGACGGAAGGAGGGAGGGAGGGAAGAAGGGAAAAAAAGAGAAAGAAAGAGAGTGAGAGAAGGCGAGAAACAGAGACAGAGAGAGGGAAGCAGAGACAGAGAGGCAGACACAGAGACAAGAGAAAAGAGAGGCAGAGGTGTGACAGAGAGAGAGAGAGAGAGAGAGAGAGAGAGAGAGAGAGAGAGAGAGAGAGAGAGAGAATAAAAGAGGAGAGGGGTAGCGACAGACAGACAAACAGGCAATGAGTGAACAACAGAGAAACAGACAGACACTGAGGAGAAACTCGCTAAAACCATAATATTAAAGTGATACAATTATCACGTTTCCTTCCCCTAGAATACATCCAAAGTATCAACAATTCCTGTTCAAGTCACAGACACATTCTGGTGTCCTCGTCCTAAGGAAACACCATTTCCTGAACATTAAAATCAAGAAAATCGCATCACTAAATCTAAACCATGAACAACACAAAACAAAACTGATAACTTTCACGAGCTAACGTGATCTGCACTTGCCATAAAGAAAAATTAAGACGAAAAAAAAAAAGATATATATCCCGAAAGGCGCTCGCTACGTTTTATCTTCTTTCAACCCCTGAGCTAATTACAGCCAAGAACTGGGAAGCCTTGTTACTACACGCACACTGGTAGCTGTTAGCTCGATGACCATGAAGGAAATCAGCACATTTCGCGTGACATGATTTCTTCTGCAGTTCCGATCAAATCTGACGTCGGCAGTTCACCGGCAGATTTTCTCTGTGTCGCCCTCCCCCTCCCCCCCCCCTCACACCCCCGCCCACCTCTCCCACCACCCCCCATCTCTCCCCCCCCCCCCCCCCCACCTGCTCGCTTCATTATTTTTCTCCGCATCCACTCTAGAAATGAAATCCAAAGACAAAATATTGAAGACAACTCGCGTGACATGTTTCCTCACCGGCAGCTCCAATCAAACCTTGTATCAGAGAATAACCAGCAGGATGCCTTTGTAGTTCACATTTCGTTTTCTTTACTTTAATACCAGCAGAGGAAAAGAACCAAGAAAAAACACATCATTTCTCCCTTATTTTCCTCAATTACACTGCAGAAAAAAAAAGCGACAACAATCAGATTCCTTCCCATTTTCACAGAGTTCTAATTGCATCCGTGGATGAGCAAATCTTATCATATGCAATCTGCATAGCATTACCTGTCGGATCAGTAATGACCCCTAAACACAATATGAAATAATTTCTTCTAGCAACCTTAACTTTGCACCGACAATCAGTAGGCCAGATGTTTTTCCATCGTTTCCAGAAATGTGATAATGTCCTCTTCACTGAGTCTGACAAACTCCTCAGAATGTAGCAGTGAAACGCGAAAACACACACACACACACACACACACACACACACACACACACACACACACACACACACACACACACACACACAAGGAAACAAAACATACAAAGCAAATAACAGAGTGGATGAATTCGCGTGGGTGGGTGATTTGTAGACAATAGCCCCCCCCCACCCACCCCCACCCCACCCCGCCCTCTTTTTCCCCCACACAACCTCTCTGTCAAGCGCCTACATGTACATGGCTGTCTTCCCTGAACTATTCTGGACTAGAGGAGGACTGGCTGTTCCAAGCCAATTTGTACAACACATTGAGCCAAGACATAATGTCTGTTCCAAGCCAGTTTGTACAATACATTGAGCCAAGACATTCATCAACACCACGGTTCTGTAATAATCACATCACTTGTTTAATGAATTATCATAAATCACATACGCTGAGAGAACTACAGAGAACAATAGTGGAGCCACGCAGATTCCAAAGTGGGCAAAGAGACACCAAGAGAAGGACTGAGGGAAACACAGAGAGAGAGAGAGAGAGAGAGAGAGAGAGAGAGAGAAGACAGACAGACAGACAGACAGACAGACAGAGAAGAGAGAGAGAGAGAGAGAGAGAGACAGACAAGTGGGAGGGATGGAGGAGGAGAAAGAAAGCAGATAGACGAAACAGAAGGAGCAAAACGACACTGAGAGAGAGGGAGGAGAGGAGAGAGAGAAAGAGAGGAGAGAGAGAAGAAGACAGAGAAGAGGAGAGAGAGAGAGAGAGGGGAGAGGAGAGAGAGAGAGAGAGAGAGAGAGAGAGAGAGAGAGAGAGAGAGAGAGAGAGAGAGAACTAAAAATAATCAACGATAACATTCACTCATGTAGCTCTCAGGTTCTTCCTAAAAATACATCAGAGCGTATTTATTATGTTCAAGTTAGACACATTCTGAACCCTGAAATAACAGAAGAAAATTAAAATACCAACAAACAAAAAATCAAGAAACATCAACAACAACGAAGCTCACATACTAGGTTTTCTCCGTCTGTAAAAATACGTCCAAGAGCCAAGTAGTCCACAGTTTTGTACCGAATCTAGACATCCTTTCTTTTTTTTTTATTAACGATGTCATTAATTTCATCACGAACCAAAAATCGCGCACGTTGCTCGGTTGACATGAAAACAACTCTACGCGTTTCTAGTCCAATCATACCATCCGCAATGCGCAGCGAGTTTTCTTGTGTACGTTCTTTTTGTTAAAAATGTACTTAAAAACTGATCAGGCAAAGAATCATTCCCAACTGTTTTTTTTTCCCGAACTAACTGGACACATCCTCTTATCTTTTTTTTTTTTTTACTGCCTGTCAGTTATTTCAGTCACGAACCAGGAAACATCGTCGCGACGTTGGCTCGGTTGACAATGAAAACAACTCGTGTGACATGCGTTTCTAAGCTCCAATCAAATTACGCATCCGCAATGCGCAGGCAGGAGTTTTCTTGTGTTAACTTTCTTTTTTTGTTTAAAACATGACCTTAAAAATCTGATCAGGCAATAGATCATTCCCTCAACTTGTTTTTTTTTTCCCTGAACTAAACTGGAAAAGATATCAAAAGAAAAAAAAAATCTGATTATAATCACACGTCACTTCCTTGTAACTGCATCCGTGGAATCAAGACGTCTTGTCAACATCACTTGCACACCGAATGTTGTTGCGTCACGTGTAACTAAAGAAATGAAAACAACTCGTGTGAGATATTTTTCATGAAGAACCTAATAAACGTGCGCTGGCGATTGGTCGACAAGACAGTTTATGATCCATTTAGTGTATTCCAGAAATGTGAGTAGGTCTTGGTAATTGACGCTGAAATTTTTCCCCTAGGCATAACGATGAATACGGAATATATAGTATAAATAGAAAGAAAAAAAATGACAGCACTGATGGGTTCCTGTGGGTGGATGATAGGCAGACGATACTCCCAGACCCTCCCATCTTCCACATCCCTCCCCCCAACAGTCTCACTGGCAGGCGCCTCCACATACTTACCTCCCTTTCTCTAAATATTCCTAAAAGGAAGAAAAACTGTCGATTCCCTACCATTGTGTGCCATGCATTCAAACCAGACATTCCTCAACACCATGGTCCTATAGCAACCTTGCAGACTTTAACCAGAATCGTCATTAATCACATAAAACCGGCAACAGTCATGGCTCCATACAGATCCAGAAATACAGAGACAGGAGCAGACAGACAGACAGACAGCAGTGATCCCGTACAGAGAGAGAGAGAGAGAGAGAGAGAGAGAGAGAGAGAGAGAGAGACAGACAGACAGACAGACAGACAGACCAGACAGACAGACAGAAGACGACAGAGACAGAGACAGAGAGACAGAGAGAGAGACACAGAGAGCGAGACACAGAGAGAAAGACAAGACCGACAGACACAGACAGATAGACAGACAGACAGAGGAAACAGAGGAAAGGGCGTGAGACACACACACACACACACACACACACACACACACACACACACACACACACACACACACACACACACACACGGAGAGAAAACTGTACAGATACCTAAAGAAAAATGGCGAGAGCAAAACTGTATGTGGTTGAGAAAACATGTGCAGGTTAATCATTAATCACAGACAATATGATTAAACCGGCAACAGTCATGGCTCCATACAGATCCAGAAATACAGAGAGAGAGAGCAGACAGACAAACAGACAGACAGCAGTGATCCCGTACAGATCTGGAGAGAGAGAGAGAGAGAGAGAGGAGGGAGAGAGGAGAGAGAGAGAGACACACACACACACACACCACACACACACACACACACACAACACACACACACACAGAGAGAGAGACAAAACCGACAGACACAGACAGATAGACAGACAGACAGAGGAAACAGAGGAAAGGGCGTGAGAAACAAACACACACACACACACACACACACACACACACACACACACACACACCGGAGAGAAAACTGTACAGATACCTAAAGAAAAATGGCGAGAGCAAAACTGTATGTGGTTGAGAAAACATGTGCAGGTTAAAAATCCCTCTGTGATGTAAACAGTGTCTTCGTACACATTTAAACAAGAATAGAGGAAAAAGAGAGGCGGGGGGGGGGGGGGGGGGGGGGGGGGGGGGGGTAGAGAGGTGTAAGAAAGAAAATAGGAAGAAAAAGTAAAAGCTTTAAAATGTAAATATTAAATATCTTAATAGTAGCTTTTGGGGCCATCAAAGTCTGTGTTGAAAACAGAACCATTCAAGCCTATTGAGTTGAGTTCAGTTTGTAGAGTCGGACTTATCAGTGGAACATGACTTATTGTTGCAGTCCTCCGTTGGAAACAAATGGAAATACATTCTCCATAGATCTGTGGTATTGTCACCGCCAAGGGCTTACAAACAAAGTCCAACGGCATTCAACACCAGACTAGGACTGAGCAAAAAAGGAAAATGAGGAGCAAATACTGTAAGGAAATACGTTGCGTTAAAAGTAAAACTCCGTCTTGGTTTAACGCTGTGTCAGACCAATAGACATAGGCTAGAACACCAAGGCTACATCAAAATGTTGTTATGCTCTGCATAGTTATGCGGGGATTGTCGTAACAAGCTCCTAGCATAACATTATCAGTCTCCAAAATCCCTCCAAGTCGGAGTGTGGCTGCCCACATGGCGGGGTAATCAATAAAGGTCACACACGTAATGTTCTCACCCCTAGCTGATGCATTTGTACCATAGT
The DNA here is from genome assembly GCA_033310375.1 of Conus canariensis. Lineage (NCBI taxonomy): Eukaryota > Metazoa > Mollusca > Gastropoda > Neogastropoda > Conidae > Conus > Conus canariensis. Next base: position 43,206,955 of record CM065717.1, read on the forward strand.
GTTCAAGTACTTCGGCTGTTCGGATGATCCCTGGAGTCTTTTAGCCAGGGTACGACAACAACAACAACAACAAAAACTAAAACTGGCAAGGGAAGAGTGATAACTATAGGTACAATTCATTCAGGTCACAAGGAAAAGGTAATGACTATAGGTAAAAATAATTCAGTTTATGCTTAAGGATTTGTGTAAATATACAAAGAGTTTCAATAGGAGTCAACAGAGTTGTCAGCTCCGTTGTATTATAAACCCGCATTGTCAGTGACATCAGTGCTACAGCAGCAGAGAAGCGTGCAATCTTCCCTTGATTGACCAAACAATCATACCACTGACCAAACAATCATACCACTGACCAAACAATCATACCACTGACCAAACAATCTTCTGCTGAACAAAGCAGTAAGTGGATGAACACAAGTGCAAGCTGACGTCCTCAGTCATGGAAACAATGACTCGGCAAACATTTCTTTTAAAATCAGTGTGAGGTAGAGGGTGAGGGCAGGAGGTGAGGTAAAGACTGAAGAGTGCAAGAGAGGTCGACATAAGAGAGAGAGAGAGGAGAGGAGAGAGAGAGAGAGAGAGAGAGAGAGAGGGAGCAACAAATGAAGGATCAAACGGTAATTTTCTTTCAACTGTCGTAATAAAAAAAAAAATCAAACTAAAAATACATAAATAAAAAATTTGAAAAAAAAAAATGAACGAGAGACTAAATGCTGCCTCCCCCCCTCCCCCCCCCCCCCCCCCCCCCCCCCCCGCCCCCCATTTCCATTTTTACTGCCTCTCAGCTAATGTAATTGCACTCATGAACTCGGAGGCATTATCACGATGCACACATTGTTAGCTGAGGGATCAACTGTCACAAAGAAAACGAACGCAAATCACGTGACATGCTTTTCTACTGGCGGCTCCAATCAAATTTCACACCAGCGATCGAGCAGCAGGATATCTTTGTAATTCACTTTCCTCTGTCGTTTTATCGTAAGCACAGAGAAAAAGAACAAAGCAACAGGAATCACGTTATTGTCATTTTCCTCAGTCATACTTTCCACACAAAAAAGTCAATAATCAAAACCCCACTGTATTGAATTCTTGTAACAGCATTCGTGAATCAGAAAGACTCGTGAAGAAACTGCATCATGTTGGCAATTGGGTCAGAGATGACAACTTGTATGAGATGTTTTTTCTCGTGGTCATCTAAACCTTGCATCAACAACTGGCAGGCAAGGTAAATTCCATTTCCCGTCTAACATACGAGGAAGAAATCAGAGCCCTTGTTCACCACCGATTTAGACAACGCGTCGGGGAGAGAGAGAGAGAGAGAGAGAGAGAGAGAGAGAGAGAGAGAGAGAGAGAGATGAGAGAGAGAGAGAGAGAGAGAGAGAGAGAGAGAGAGAGAGAGAGGAGGGAGAGGAAATGGGGGGGGTGCTGAAGGACTTCTGTAGCTGATGATTTGTGGATGATACCTCCAATCCAATTTCATTCCCTTTCTGACTGTCTCTGTGGCAGTCGACCTGTGCATGTTTTTCTTCCCTTAATGGGATGCACTGGGCGAGAAGTGTTGACACCAAACAAATCTGTGCCATGCATTAAACTGAAAGAACTCATCAACACCGTGGCTCTGTAATAATCATATCACGTTTTAAATGAACTATCAGTCTCCGAAATCCCCCGAAGTCGGAGTGTGGCTGCCCATGTGGCGGGATAATCAAAAATGGTCACCCACGTCATTTTCTCATCCCCAGCTGATGCATTTGTACCATAGTGTTTAAGTACTTCAGCTGTTTGGATGATCCCTGGAGTCTTCTAGCCAGAGTACGACAACAACAACAACAACAAATGAATTGTCATAAATCGTTGTCGCTATTAAACAACAGATAACAGCAGTGATGCCAGCTGGGATGAATAGAAGTGGAGAGAGAGAGAGAGAGAAGGGGGGGGGGGGGGGAAGAAAGACTGAGAGAGAGAGAAAACAGAGAAACAGAGAAACGAGAGAGAGAGAGAGAGAGAGGGGGGGGGGGGGGGCAGGGGGTCGGACAGACAGAAAGACAGACAGGCATACAGGCAGACAGATCGGAACAGTGAGAGAGAGACAGACACAGACAGACAGACAGACAGACAGAGGAAGACAGATAGAAGAAGGGAGAGATGGAGGGAAGACAGAAGAAGTAGATAGATAGATAGATAGATAGATAGATAGATAAAGATAGATAGATAGATAGATAGATACTGGAGAAATGCGATTCTAACATGATCTTAAAGAGATTCAGCTACCATGTTCCTTTCTCCTAAATTAAGTCCAAAATATTGTATATACATGTTGAAATCAGATGCCGGTGTCCTCATCCAAAGGAAACATTAGTCCCTGAACATCAAAATGAAAGACATTACAGCACAAAAATGAAAACAAAAACAACAAGAACAAGAACGAAACCGATAAATTTTGAAAGCTAGTTAAGTTTTTCTTTATTGGCCATAAACAAAGAAACTGGAGAGATCAAAACAAAACCAAACAAACAAAAACATCAGATTTTTTTCCCCGAACTGTCTTTGATCTAACTGCACCAACGAACAAGAAAGTGTTGTCATGACACGGACGGTGCTAACTATATGATCAGTGATCATATGGGAAATTAGCCCATCTCGCGTGACTTGCATTCTGCTGCAGCTGAAATCAAATCTTACATCAGCATTTCACGGGCAGAATTTCTTTGGTCTTCTCCATCATTACCACCACCACCCCAATCTTTTTTTCTTCAAATATTTAAAAAGAGTACGAATAAGAAATAATCTGTTCATTATAAACAGTAAACAAGTGGGGTAACTTTTGCTCCCATAAGAAAACCGAACACAGAGTAACTTTAATTCAAGACTGGCACAGCCTTTTAAACTTGAATAAAGTCAGACAAATACATAGACGAACAATAGATTGTCATCTTCACTGAGTCTGACATATCTCTCACAGTGTAACAGTGAAAAAAAAGGACAAGGAAGCAGAAAATAAAAATACAATGCAAATGACAATGTGGATGAGTCTGTGTGGGTGGGGTATTCGTGGACGATCGCCCTGACTCGCTCTTCTTCACCACCACTCTGACAAGCGCCTGCATGTGCATGGCTTCCTTGCAACGGAGATCCACAATTCGGTAGAAACACAGACGCAAATAGAAAGACAGTGGAACAGAGGGGGGGGGGGGGGGGGGGGAAGCACAGAAACAGACAAGGGAGCAGGGCGACACTGAGAGAGAGAGAGAGAGAGAGAGAGAGAGAGAGAGAGAGAGAGGGAGA
>CM065717.1:43212736-43220236 GCA_033310375.1 Conus canariensis
AAATAATTCATCAACACCGTGGCTCGGTAATAATCATATCACGTTTTAAATGAATTATCATAAATCATTGACACTGTGGAACACCAGACATTAGCAGTGACGCCAGGAGGAATTGAATTGGAGGGCGGTGTGGGGGGAATGGGGGAGGGAGGTAGAGAGAGAGAGGAGAGAGAGAGAGAGAGAGAGAGAGAGAGAGGACAGAGACAGAGAAGGAGAGAGCGAGAGAGAGAGAGAGCGAGAGAGAGAGAGACGTACGCGTGCGCTTGCACACACAGACACACAGATACACAGACACACACAGACACAGACACACAGACACAGACACACAACACACACACACACACACACACACACACACACACACACACACACACACAGATAGTATGCAGGCATGGAACTAGATGGTGACGGTAAGCCAGACGTTGAGAAAGAGACAGAATGAGAGAGATGGAGACAGGGACGTGAACTGGGGAGGACGATGGAGAGAGAGAGAGAGAGAGAGAGAGAGAGAGAGAGAGAGAGAGAGAGAAGAGAGAGAGACAGAGAGAGAGACAGAGAGAGAGAGAGACAGAGACAGAGACAGAGAGACAGAGAGACAGAGAGAGACAGAGAGAGACAGAGACAGAGACAGACAGACAGACAGATGGACAGACAGACAGATAGAGACAAACAGACACAGAGGTAAACAGACAGACACAGAGGACAAACACTCCTGAACTATAGTACCAAAGTGATGCAACTACCATGTTTCTTTTACTGGAATAAATCGAAAGAATCTTCTATCCCTGGTCAAGTCAGACACACTACAGTTTCTTCTTCAAAAGCAAACATCGTATACCTCGAAATCAATACTGAACGGAAAATTAATCACTAAAATGAATACAAGAACACAAGAATAAGAGTGAAACTGATAGAGTTCACAAGCTGATTAACTTTTCTTGAACTGGCCATGAACAAAATAGTAAGTCGAGAGACCAAACACTCAGATTTTTGCCCCCACGATGCCCATTCCTTTTTCTTTCTTTTCTTCCCCCCCCCCCCCCCCCCCCCCCCCCCCCCTCCCTTTTACTGTCTTTGCAGCCTGATTACACTCCAAGAGCTAGGCAGCCATTGTCACGACACCGCACTCCGCTGACTGAGGTGGTCCTGCATCATAGGAGGAAATTTAGCACCATTTCGCGTGACATGCTTTCTACAGCAGCTCACAATCAAATCTGACATCAGCGTGTCACAGGCAGAATTTTTTGTAGTTCCCTTTTCTTCTGTATTCTTCTTCTTCTTCTTCTTCTTCTTCTTCTTCTCTTTCTTCTTTTTTCTTTTCTTCTTTGTTTCTTTGCTTTGTTTGCTGGCTTGTTCTTTTTTTTTAGAAAGAAAGATAAAGCAAGTAAATGTAATCCATTCATTTGTTTTCACAGCCACACTAAAAATGAAATCAAAACAGAAAAAAGAAAGATTTTTTTCCTCCATCTTCACAGATTTCTTGTAACGGCATTCCATGAATCTGGAAGTCTCTGGAAGCCTGCATATGTTAACTGTTGGATCAGGTATGACTAAAAAATAAAATGAGCACAACTTGCGTGACATTTCTTCCTCTGGGAACCTAACCTTTGTGTTCGCACTGTTCGTCAAGATATGTTCAGCTCACTTTTCATTCAATACGCTTACAAATACTGAAACAGACTTCTGCGCTGATTGCGACGAATTCTTCAGACAGCAGGAGGAAAGTGAGGTAAAGGACAAACTTTTTGGGCATTCGACTGTGTGTGATTGGTTTTCTTCCCCTGGATGTTCCGGATTGGAAGAGAACTCTTCGATTCAAAAGAAATATATGCCACATTTAATCACAGACAATCAATAAGACCATAGTGCTTTTTATAATGTTGAAAATTATTTATCAGAAATCACAGACAACACTTGACAACAGGTAATTCCAGTAGTGCGACACAAAGCCCTTCGATCTGGAGAGAGAGAGAGAGAGGAGAGAGAGAGAGAGAGAGAAGGAGAGGAGGAGAGAGAGAGAGGAGAGGGAGGAGAGAGAGGAGAGAGAGAGAGAGGCAGACAGATAGGGCAGACGCACAGACAGAGTACAGGCAGGCAGGCAGACAGACAAAGACAAAGGGAAGATATGCGTCAAAAACGATATTCAAAATGAAGCAACTTTCAGGGTTTCTTTTTTTTTTTTTTTTTTTTTGCTCAAGAACAAATCGAAAATATCCTCTCTTACTGATCAAGTCAGAAACAATCTGGTGTATTCTCAACAAAAAAGATACATTTTCAAAATCAAAATTAAGCAAAACCACATCATTAAAAGAAAACATCAGACAAAAAGACAAACTACGCAAGCAAATATGATTTTGTTTTTATTCATCATAAAAAAAATTGAATAAAACGAGAGACCAAAAGCCATTTTCCCTCGCCCACTCCATTTATATTTTAAATGCCTGTCAGCTAACTGCAGTCACGAGCCAGCAAGCACTGTCACGGTGAGCACGGTGTTAGCTGCCGGGTCAGTGGTCACTGAGGCAATGAACGCAATTCGCGTGACATGCTTTTTGCCTGGCAGTTCCCATCAAATTTTGCATGAGCAAGTGAGTGACACGATTTCTCTTTCTTTTTATAATGAGCACAAATCAAATATACGAAGCAAAACACATGACCAGATTGTATTTTTCCTCAGTTATATTTATCATCCCCTCGCCCCCCCCCCCCCCCCCCCAAAAAAAAAAAAAAAAAAAAAAAAATCAAAAACCCAAACCAATATTTGTTCCCATGTGATTGATTTATTGAAACTGCTTTCACGAGTCAGGAAGGATTCTCCTAAACAACATGCACGCTGTATGCTGTTGGGTCAGGGATGACAAAGAGCATGAACACATCTTGTGTAAGACACTTTCGTCTAGCAGTTCCAACCTCACACCGACAACTGGTCGATCGGCAAGATTATGTTCATGTTCCGTTTAACATGCGTTCAAGAGAATATGAGTCTTTGCTCATCGTTGATAATAACAGATCTATCTGAGCATAACACCACAGAGAAAAAAAAGGGGAGAAAGAGAGAGACACAGAGAGAGAGAGAGAGAAGAGAGAGAGAGAGAGAGAGAGAGAGAGAGAGAGAGAGAGGAGACAGTGACAGAGACAGAGACAGAGACAGGAGACAGAGTGACGTTGACAAAGACAGAGAGGGAGGGAGCGAGACAGAGAGAGGGAGACACACACACACACACACACACACACACACACACACACACACACACACACACACACACAACGGACAATGATGTCGCAATCATGATATTAAAGTGATGCTATTATCACATTCATTTCCCTGAAAATAAACCCAAAGTATCATCTATTCCTGTTCAAGTCGGATGCACCGCCGTGTCCTCTTTCAAAGGAAACATTACGTTTCTGCGAAATAAATGAAGCAAAATTATGCTACCAAAAGAGAAAAACAACAAGAACAACAACAACAGCGATAATTTTCACAAGCTAATTAACTTTTTTTGCATTGGCTATATAAAGTAAGTCGAAAGTCTAAAAAATCCATTCTTTTTATCCCGAACTTCCCTCATTAAAAAAGACTGCCTTTGAGCTAATTACATTCACGAACTAAAAAGCAAGTCACAACACGCACGCTCTTGGCTGTATGATCAATGGTCAAAGAGGAAATGAACACATCTCGCGTGACATCCTTTCTACTTCAGCTCCAATCAAACCTAGCATCAGCTTTTCACCGGTGGAATTTCTTGTTGTCCCTCCCCCCCCCCCCCCCCCCCCCCCCCCCCCCCCCCCCCCCCCCCCCCCCCCCCCCCCCTTTTAAACAAATCTGGGCAGATAAATATAAAACGACTAAAAATAATCCGTTGATGATCTTTTCCACAGCTAGTGTAAAATCAAAGCAAAAGACAAAATAATTATTTCCCTCACTTCGTTATTTTCTGTAGCTGCATTCCATGAATCTGGAACCCCTGGCAGCCGATACAGTTTAGAAAGAAGAGGGGTTAGTTACCGCCACAGATACAGACAAACATGTTACAGGACAAAACACAACGCATTTCGACCGCTTGGGTCTTCTTCAGGTAAAAACAAAACAATATATGACAGTGACAACGAAGAACGAGAAACCACTTATCTTCTCATAATCGGCGCAAAATGGCTGTTGGTTTTCATTCAATGTTGTTTGTTTTTGCCTGAAGAAGACCCAAGAGGTCGACATGCATTGTGTTTTGTCCTGCAGCCTGATTGTCTGTATCTGTGGAGGTAACTAACACCTCCTCTTACTAAATGTTGCTTCATTTTTCCGCGCTCAGTCACTTGGTTTTGAAACTAGCCGATACAATGTTAACGGCTGGACCAGGCATGTTTGTGAAATGGAAACACTTCTTGTGTAACATGTTTCCTTTTCATAGTCAACTGTCGCCAATGTATTGTTCAGCTCCTTTTGCTCCATTCAATGGGTTCATGACAATACTTCAGCAGACCTTTTGCACAGATTCTGACGAAATCTGTAGAGACTAGCAGGAAATAGAGCATAGCGAAAGCCTCGCTGGCAGTCGGCTGTGAGAGTATTGTTTACTTCCACTGAAAGTTCTGGATCGGAGAAGAACTGTCGATTCCAAACACGTTTATGTCATACTTTAATCGACGCCAACTATCAACACCACGGTCCATGATATGTTCATGCCGTGTTCAAAATTAATTCTCATGAATTGCAGAGACTAAGAGAAAACGGAGAACTGAAGTGGTGCCACGCAAAGCCACAGAGAGAGAGAGAGAGAGAGAGAGAGAGACAGAGACAGAGACAGAGACAGAGACAGAAAGACGGAGAGAGAGAGACAGAGAGAGAGAGCTGACACTGACATTTTGAAACTGTGATGTCATTGGCAAAAGGTCTTGTGACAAGGGGGAGAGTATAACCACAATCAGTGTCAACGAGAACAAACAACGAAATAAACGAAAACAAAAAAAACAAAAAAAAGATGAAGAATATAGAGTAAGGAAAAGGAAAATTTTACTGATGAGAGACAACAATCCCACTCATATGAAAGAAGAAAACTTATCCAAATATTTACAAACTAATCCAGATCAACACTACATGGCACGTTTGGAATATGCACCTTAAATCTGGGAGGAAAAAAAATCGGTAATCAAACTAATTCAGAACAGCTCAACCATCCAAAAAACTGTAGATAAATTCAATCTTCCAATCTGTTATGCCTCACAGTTTTAATTCTTCTTTGTCTAACACTCCATGCCTCTGTGATAAATTTTGCAGCAGACTGTATATCTACGTCTCTTGATGACAGTAAACCAGATGTCTCCTCTTTCAACAATATGTCACCTAAAAAGCGAACAATGTGCTCTGATATCTTCAAAAACTGTACAGCGAAATGAACATGGATTCCATCGTCAACAGGGTTTCCGCACACTGGGCAAGGCGATTCCGCGAGTGTCTCAGGGTAAAGCCACCTCTTCCTTGCATTCAATCCAAAGGTTCTCAATTTGAATGAAGCGAAATGTAATCAATGCCATTTACTCTAAATCACTTCAATGTATTTCTCTGTCTGAAAGATATTTTCAAATGAGTATAGCCAGTTATATATCCCCCCCCCCCCCCCCCCCCCTTGTTTTTACATGTCAGTATTCCAGTGCTGCTTATAACACGCAATCAAACGATCTTTGAATTCTGAAGTAAAGCTCTGTTCACGCCCTACTCCCTGGAACAGCCACATAACGCCAAACTCATTCTGATATAAAACTGATTTCACACAATACGTCCTATTTTCTTTACCATGCTCCATATGCCCTAGCATCATGTCATATGCTTGTCTACAAAGTCTAGTTGGAGGTACATCTGTGGCCTTGGTTTGGTTCAGTCGGGGTCACCGGTATCGGCGAGTCCATGGGGGCTGTCGTTGGACGGACGTGGTGGCGCCCTCCGGAGGGAGAGCTCACTCACGCCGGCTCCGCGACTAAGCAATTATTGTCGTCAGTAGGGGGCTTAGTAGGTGGTGTCCTGCGTATGTTAGATCAGAACAGGCGCCACTGAACACCACCGAAGTGACTCGGCAGCAGTGCAGTGTCTCCTCCGGTGGGTTGCCTCTTGACGACTTGACATTGACTGCTCCCTGTGGATTGCTGGTGCTGGGGCTGCGGCGGGGCCGACCGGGCTGTAACTGTGGACGGGGTGTCGGAATGAGTGGCGTGGGTGCACTGCCTCTGAGGTGGTGCAGAGGTTGGGACAGCAAAAAAAAAAAGTCTAGTTGGAGGTAGCGTCAAAAACTTCAACCAGAATCTTATGCATTTAGCAAATGTTCTTATAAATCAAGGGTGCCTGCCAGTCTCACTATACAAGACGTTTGTTTGATTCTTGGATGGGAACATTTAGAAAACGCTTTACAGCAAACCAATGCATTTTTTCCTTTTGTTTATTGTTTGAAAGACCCATACTTCAACACCATGGTTGACCATTGTTTCTATTTGGGTATCAAACATTTTCCAAAAGAAACACGCATTAGAAGAATTTACTTTTGCAATGGCCTTAGGATTTCCATGACATCTTTTTTTTCCCTTTCCGACACGACAGATTCCAAGCATTTGTTAAACTTAGTCTTGTAAATATAGTTCCTAAATACTTGTAAGCATTAACGACTTCTATTGCTGTGCTGCTATACAACCATTTTTCTTGCGTAGATAGATGACCACCGTTACAGAAAACTACAATATGTTGTTTTTTTTTTGTTTTTTCAAAATTAACCGTCAAACCGTGTAATCGGCCAGCTTCTGCCTTCAATCCGTTAAGCTGATTTTGCTCACCAAAGGCTGTGCTAGACAAGAGAAAGACATCATCAGCAAAAAGCATTAAACACATTTCAATAGCTCATTGTACAATTTGTATTCCGTGCTTACTTTTTCTGGATAGTTCCACTGCTAGTTCGTTGATGAAGAGAGAGAACATTTGTGGCTCAAAAGAATCCCTGCTTTATGCCACGCGGACAACAGAAAAATGATGTGTATGTGTTGTTATCTCGAACACAGAGAGAGAGAGAGAGAGAGAGAGAGAGAGAGAGAGAGAGAGAGAGAGAGAGAGAGAGAGAAGCAGAGAGAAAGCGAGACAGACAGAGAGACAGACAAACAGAGAATTGAAGTGGTGCCACGCAAAGCCAACTTACGAGAGAGTGAGAGAAAGAGAGAGAGAGAGAGAGAGAGAGAGGAGAGAGAAAGAGAGAGAGAGATTGAGAGAGAGGGGGAGAGAGAGACAGACAGACTGAGAATTGAAGTGTTGCACGCAAAGCAACTTTGGAGAGAGAGAGGAGAGAGAGAGAGAGAGAGAGAGAGAGAGAGAAGGAGAGAAGAAGAGAGAGAGAGAGAGAGAGAGAGAGGAGAGAGAGAGAGAGAGAGAGAGAGAGAGAGAGAGAGAGAGCTTCATTAATCATATTCCTGTCACTCGACTCTCAGTATTTTTTCTCCAAGAATTTTTCCCAGGTGTAATTTTTTTTT
>CM065717.1:43227736-43232736 GCA_033310375.1 Conus canariensis
TTGTTGAACAGGCTAGTCCTTAATTAGTACTGTAAACAAAGCAGCATCCACTAAATTGTTAGGGGCCTATAATTGCACAGTTTGTGTAGAAGACACTAAGACACTATAATTATATCAACAACAAAAAATGAAAGAAGTGAAAGACAGAGAGAAAGAAAAGAATAGGAAAGAAAAAGAAAAGAAAGAAAGAAGGAAAGAAATCTCCATACGGATCGTTTTTTATTTAATCCTTGCAAGTAAGTCCAATTCCTTTCCATTTCTTCATTATTCCAGGACAGCAGATCATGATAGACCTTGTCAGACAGGTATCCCCACGGCCCACTGTCCTATGTCATATGTGACAGTGTTGAGGTGATGTAGATACTCTATACTTCAACATTGTCCAGGGCTTCGTCAGTCTGAATCAGGAAAGTCCATCTCCCCCTGCAGCCTGGAACGGGAAGGTCTTGGACAAGTTGTCTGCCGTCACTCTTCCGTTGAAAAGTGTAGGACGGTCTTACAGTCTTACCGTCCACCTTCCATAGTGTGGAGCACGTTGGACTTGAAGATTCTTATCTCAATATTCAAATGTATAGTGAAGGGTGGTCTTTGAAGTTCTCTTCTACCGTCCATTTTCCACTGACTCGTGTATCATGGTCTTAGAAGTTGTCTTCTGCCGTCCATCGTACACTTGAGCACGTAGAGTTACCTTGGAAGTTCTCTTCTATCAACAGTTTTCTACTCTTTTATGTACGGTGGTCTTGGAGATTCTTATCTGCCGTCTTATCTCCCACTGCACCGTGTAGGGTGGTCTTGGAATTTCTTACCTATAGTCCATCTTCCACGGTGTTGTGTATGGTGATCTTGGAAGTTCTCTTCTACCGTGTATCTTCTACAGTATTATGTAGGGTGGTTTGGTTATTCTCTTCCATTGATAGTCTTCTACTGTATTACCTAGGGTGGTCTTGGAGATTCCTATCTGCCATACATGTCCCTCTGTATGGTGGACGGTGATTTTAGAATTTCTTGTCTATCGTCCATCTTCCACTGTATAATGCAGGGTGGTCTTACAAATTCTCTTTCAGCGTCAAGCTTCTAGTGTATCGTGTAGGGTGACCTTGGAGAGTCTTATATGCCGTATATCTCCCATTATATTGCAGAGGGTGGTCTTGGAAAATCTGTTCTACCGACAATCTTCTACTGTATCATGTAAGATGGTCTCGGATAATCTCTATTACCATCTTCGACTGCAGCGCGTAGTCTGGTCTTATGAAATTCTGTTCTTCTGACAATCTTCTGCTGTGTTACATATGGTGGTCTTGGAAATCCTCTTCTACCGTCTATCCCCTACTGCATTATGCAGAGCGGTCTTGGGAGTTCTCTTCCCCCGTCAGTCTTCAACTGTATTATGTACGATGGTCTCAGAGATTCTTATCTCCCGTCCACCTCCCACTGCCTTGTGTAGAGTGGTCTTGGAAATTCTTATCTATCGTCCACCCCCACTGTATAATGTAGGGTGGTCTTACAAATTCTCTTTCACCGTCAAGCTTCTAGTGTGTTATGTAGGGTGATCTTGGAGATTCATATATGCCGTATATCTCCCATTATCTTGCAGAGGGTGGTCTTAGAAAATCTGTTCTATCGTCTATCTTCCACTGTATAACGTTGAGTGACCTTGGACATTCTTTTCTACCGTCCATCTTTTATTGTATCATGTAGGATGGTCTTGGGAATTCGCGTGTGGTGGTCTTACAGACTATTCTGCCCACAGTCTGCCACTGTGTCATGCAGGGTAGTCTTGGGAATTCGCGTGTGGTGGTCTTACAGACTATTCTGCCCACAGTCTGCCACTGTGTCATGCAGGGTAGTCTTGGGAATTCGCATGTGGTGGTCTTACAGACTATTCTGCCCACAGTCTGCCACTGTGTCATGCAGGGTAGTCTTGGGAATTCGCGTGTGGTGGTCTTACAGACTATTCTGCCCAGTCTGCACTGTGTCATGCAGGGTAGTCTTGGGAATTCTCTGCTACCGTCCTATTCCGGTAGTGTGATCTTTGAAACTCTATTCTGTCGACAATTTTCTACTGTATTCTATAGGGTGGTCTTTGAAATCTGTTCTATCGACAATCTTCTACTGTATTCTATAGGGTGGTCTTTGAAATGCTATTCTATCGACAGTCTTCTACTACTGTATTCTATAGGGTGGACTTTGAATTTCTATTCTATCGACAATCTTCTACTGTATTTACAAGGTGGTCTTTGGCATTCTATTCTATCGACAGTCTTCTACTGTATTTTATCAGTGTGGTCTTTTAAATTCTATTCTATCGACAGTCTTCTACTGTATTATACAGTGTGGTCTTTTAAATTATATTCTATCGACAGTCTTCTACTGTATTATACAGTGTGGTCTTTTAAATTCTATTCTATCGACAGTCTTCTACTGTATTTTATAGTGTGGTCTTCTTAAATTCTATTCTATCGACAGTCTTCTACTGTATTATACAGTGTGGTCTTTTAAATTCTATTCTATCGACAGTCTTCTACGTATTATACAGTGTGGTCTTGGATATTGTCTTCTACGGCCCATCTTCCATTGTAACATGTAGACTGGTCTTGAAGAGTCTTGTCTGCCATCCATCTTTCCACTGTATCGTGTCGGGTGGTCTCCGAGGTTCTCATCTACCGCCCAACCCCCACTGGATCCTGTGGGTGGTCTTAGATTCCTGTCTGCCAGTGGCTGCTATGCCATACGGTCATCAAAAGTTTGTACCATACCCTTTCCATAAGATGCGGCCAATCTATCTGAGGCACTTCTTCTCGGCACCAGAACAGCCTGGTATTTACACTAAAGATCAACGTTCATTGTTGCATTTCCAGCGACGGTGAACGAATGCTGAGTGAGATCCATCTCCTGTTCGAAGTATCCGAAAGTGGACAGGCAATGAGAAAGTCACCTCGAAAATCGGGTCTGTTGGGTTTCTTTCGGTACATGTTCATTGTTTCCAGGACAGGATTTTTTTATGCAATCGATTTGACATTATCTAATGAAAATAAAATGCTGGCAGTGACTTTTATTTCTTTTTCCTCTGAATTGTGGTGATCGGCATAGTGTGCATTTACACACGTTTACCATACTGCACCGCTCTGCATGGCTGACGACGGTCATGGATGGCAGCGAGTATTTTTAATAATACACACACGTAAAATAGCAGGTCATGGACTACGGTAAGCCCTTCTTAAAGGCAGGAAAATACCGTAAAAGAAAAGATGAAACGCTGAAACCCCAAAGACCTATGAGTGAGGCAAGCTTTCTGGTTTTTTGTTTTCCTAAACTTTCTTCCGGCGAAACAACGGGCTCATAAGGTCATGAAACAAAATAAATAAATAAATAAATAAATAAATAAATAAATAAATAAATAAATAAATAAATGAATAAATGAATAAATGAGTCTTTCATCCTCTCTTTGTTTTAGCAATGAATCTATACTGACATTTTTCCACAACAGTATGACTCAAGGAAAGTGTGTTAATCTAATGCAAGGAAAACAGCCGGAGATATGAATGCACATTTTTAAGGTTGTAAAACATCAACGCCGTATTTTCTATTGTACATTTTCGAGACTTTATTACATATGACGCAAAGTGAATCTTAAAAATGGAAAGAGAAGAAGAAGAAGAAGAAGAAGAAGAAGAAAGAAGAAGAAGAAGAAGAAGAAAGAGGAGGAGGAGGAGGAGGAGGAGGAGAAGAAGGAGAAGAAGAAGAGAAGAAGAAGAAGAAGAAGAAGAAGAAGAAGAAGAAGAAGAAGAACAACAACAACAACAACACAACAACAACAACAACAACAACAACAACAGCAACAACAACAACAACAACGCCACCATCAACACACACCACAGCAGCAGCCGTCGACCCTTCCCTGTGAATTAACCAAGGTGAATGAACAGCGACTGCTTTCTCATCCAATCACCGTAAACTAAAACCTCCTCGGCGCATGCGCTGCTCAAGCTAGCCATCCATTGTCTATGTTCCCCTCTCACGCTGTCTGGGCCCAGATCCTTCAAGGCTTCAACCAGATGATCAAAGAAACAGTGAAAGTTGGGAGAAGTGAGGCGAGGGGGGAGGGGGTGGGGGTGGGGGGTTAGGAAAGGGACAGAGGGTAGAGAGTTGAGGGGGAGTGATAGCTGAGGGGTGGAGTGACAGTAAGGAATAGAGGAAGGGGTGTAGAGGTGGGGGTGGGGGCTGGAAATGATGGATATGCCCTCCCCTTCTCCTCCCATTCCCAAAAATAAAGAAAGAGCGAAGAAAAGAAAAGGGGAATAAAAAAGGAAGAAAAAAAAGGTGATTGTCGTGTTCGTGGCAAATTTGATTGAGAAAAAAAAAAGCTTTACTCCCCCCCCCCCCCCCCCCCCCTCTCCTTCCCCAGTCTCTCCCGCGATCGTCAGGATTATTTTCATGTTGTGGCGCTCTTGTCTATTGATCTTGCCCCCCCCCACCCCCTCCTCCCCCACCCCACCCCACCTCCACCCCGGCCCCTTCCCCCCCACCCCTTCCACCCTTCCCTTTCCCTACCTTACCCTCCCTCCCTTTCCAGCGCCACCAACCCCTTAAACAATCTTGGACAGGGCGCCCCTATCACCCTCTCCCCCTCCCACCCTCCACCTTTCCTCACTCTTCCTCCAGGAATTGATCGGTCGGTCGCTGAAAGAAAAAAAGAAGGAAGAATAAACCTTTGAGGCCGAGCACGAGTTGGCTGGCATCCCCTTTCCGTCTCCACGCGATGTGGGCGGCGCTGAAGATCAGAGCTCACTTCTGCTGCCATCGTCCGGCACAGCGTCTATGATTCACTGGGACACGGTGGTGTATTGTATTGTATTGTACTGCATTGTACTGCATTGTATTTTATTGTATTGATTTGTAGTGCATTGATTAGTACTGTATTGCATTGCATTGCATTGAATTGTATGGTATTGTATTGATTTGTATTGTATTGTATCGTCTTGTATTGATTTGTATTGTAT
>CM065717.1:43250236-43257736 GCA_033310375.1 Conus canariensis
TGCGGTGCAGGCAGGGAATGTGTGCGTCATATACGCTTTATAAATCGCCAGGAAAACCGTGCAGTTATTAGCACCTTGGTGCCACTGTTACCAGACGTAATTACACAGGCAGCCATCCTCAGCAGCTAATGAAACGCTGCGCCAGTGCAAACAGGTCTGATGATGCGCTGCACTTTGCTGTCAGGATGGATAATTGAGAGCAGATTTGATGATGCAAAGCGTAAGCCTGTTAGCAGACTTAACCACGCACTGTGCAATTCTTGGCAGATGTGAGGACACACTGCTCAGTCTTTGGCAGATCTGAAGACACACTGTGCCACTGATGGCAGATCTGACGACATACTGCACAGTGTTCAGCAGATCGGAAGATACACCACGCAACTCTCAGTAGATCTGAAACGTACCGTGCTAAAATAAGCAGATTTTTTTTTTTTTTTTGCCACTTTCAAACACGTCAGCATGCATGCGCACATGCTCAGATTCCTACGCTGGGGTATACTGACAGCCGCCCCTTTCTCATGCATGCTTTTGTTGGAATGGTTTCCACTTTCATCTTTCTTCTTGAAATTACAAAAAAAAACTGTCTTCACTCCCATGCAATCTCAGTCCCCTTTCCCCTATCCCAACTCAAGCCTCAACTAATCATCCATACGTGTATCCTTCACAACTTGTGTGTGTGTGTACGGTGTTAGTTTGTTTAAATTCACTGTAGGTGCTTCTGAGGATAGCTTCGATTTCTGTTCTTACTGTTTTAGACTGTGCTGTTCTAAGTGTGAATCCTGCATATCATAAGTAATGACCGAGTGAGATTTCTATTTCGTGTATTATAGGCTAAATTACTTCCTAGGTAGGATGCTTATCCTGCATGTTTTAAGATGAATTTCGAATCTTTATCCTGTATATTTTAAGATACGTGAATTTTCTAAGCGTGGTTTAAATTCTGCATGTTTAATTAAGCATACGGTGCCCTAAGCAGGATACCATCCGGGTTGCTCTAAGTGGCATTTTCATCCTACACATTTTAGGCTAAAGGTTGTCGTAGGGAGGTTTTTTTTATTCTACATGTAAAGCAACAAGTGTTGACCCCAACAAGATATATGCTCTTCATTGAGTGTGATGCTAAGCAGCCTCTCTATCCAGCACACTTCAGGTAAAGTGTTGTCATGAATCAGATCTCTTCATTTCTGCCACATATTTTGTCCTAAATGGAGTCTCTATCCTGCTTCACGAAGACTAAATGTTGTTCCAAGTTGGATCTCTAATCTGCATGCTGTAGGCTAAGTGTTGTTTCGGGTGGGATCTCTAATCTGCATGTTGTAAGCTAAATGTTGTCTCGCGTGGGATCTCTAACCTGCATGTTGTAGGCTAAATGTTGTCTCGGGTGGGATCTCTAACCTGCATGTTGTAGGCTAAATGTTGTCTCGGGTGGGATCTCTAACCTGCATGTTGTTGGCTAAATGTTGTCTCGGGTGGGATCTCTAACCTGCATGTTGTAGGCTAAATGTTGTCTCGGGTGGGATCTCTAACCTGCATGTTGTAGGCTAAATGTTGTCGTGAGTGGCAGTGCTCATGACGCAAGGCTGGGCAGTCGGTGGTCCACAATACTGCTGTTAGAAAATAGACGCGCATCGTCATGACCACATGTCTGTTCATGCCCAGCACTGATGTTCTGGTTCATCAACCAGGCACTGCTTAGACATCTCTTCCACGCTGGCAGCATTTGGTATTTAGAGGAAAATGTGTTATTGCCTAACCAAAGTTCAAATTAGCAAGAACTGTATACACGCTAGTGTTTTATACGTAGTTATAGGATAATGGGTTAAAACTGTGGTGATGGATGTCTATTAAACTGGAGAAATGTGTAACATTTGTTGCGGGCATCATCATCTTTAAAAATAAGTCATGTACATACTTATAGCACCACTGCTGATCTGAATGTGTTCTTTATTTTATAGTAAATGAATATATAAATAAAGATTCGTTTATGAGAAACTCACAAAATCATCATCCCATTTCTGGCCTATGTTACCAGAAAAACTAAAACTTACTCCCGCAAGCAGGCATTACTTGACGGAGACCACAAATCCCAAACACTGCACTGTTTTTTCTTCCCAGCTCCTGGCCCACATACACCACAGGTATGCAAGTCCTGGGATGGAGCTGAGATGGGACTCACACACACACACACACACACACACACACACACACACACACACACACACACACGCACGCACGCACGCACGCACGCACGCACACACGCACACACACACACACACACACACACACACACACACACACACACACACACACATGGGGAGGAGACAGCCGCAGACAGTCTGGCACAACGCACGTCCACGTAACTGAATCTGTCGGCAGTGATGCACGCCGGCACCACGGCCAGCAGGAGACCGATGGGGCAGAAAACTCCACCAGCAGACGTAAAACACTTTCCATTGTCTCCCTTCGCCCTCTGCATTCCATCCTCCCGTACCTTTCCCTTCACCCCCTTCCCTCCCTCCCCTTCTACAACCGCCCCCTGCCCCTGCCCCCTCGCCTCTTTATTTTGCAGCTACTGACCCTAAAAAATATCAACAGAGAACGCACATACATGCATATGCACACACGCACGCACAGGCACACACACACACACACACACACACACACACACACACACACACACACACACACACACACACACACATACAAAGAGGAAAGTGGGAGGTGGATGCTTCTGTGATCCCTATTTGCTCGTTCCCTTGTCCCGAGCGGCACATGCTGCAAGACTAAGCCAAGATCATGACTTTGTGTTGACTAAGTTCTGTTTGTTTCTTTTTAGTCATTCATCCACACGTTCTTGTTGACTCATTCACTTTAGTTTAATTATGATCATCCAGCTAACAGCTCGATGTCTTTTCGGGGCTGTAAACACGCAGGAAAAAAAAGGTCCTAATCTGAACAAGAAAGGAACAACACGAACAGTATGACTACATACAAATCAAACAAACGTTTGCCATTTGCAGTATTGAAAGCTGCAAGGTCGAAAGAACTGGGATGTGCTGAGAGTGACAGAGTTCTGCTTAATTTATCTCTCTTTCAGTGAACAATGTATTGAAAGAATTTTACGGAAAAAAAAAAATTTTAACGAAGTTTTTGGTGCGTTTTCAGAAGATGTATTTTAAAGCGATGTGTGAAAGTTTGGGTTTTTTTGTTTTTTGATGACTTGTGAGTTGATTTTAACGTGGTGACAGCCCTGATATGGCTCTTTGCGGTCGGCTAGGCTATAAGCAACATTACCTTACCTTACCGTATTGAAAGAATATAACTTTTAAGTAAATGTGAAACCTACAAAATATATGAAAAGGTCAAATGGGCGAACAGACACTACAGAATGGGCAGCTATTCACCAGACTGCCATGCAGACTGCAAGAAAGCTGTAAGAACACGTAAAGGACATTCTCAAACAAAAGCAGAAAGGCACAAAAGCCCAGGAGACGACGATGGAACATAAAGACTAAAATGGAAAAGGCTAGGTCAAAGAGCGTGACGGGAAAGAGAAAGTGACCCGCACAGACCTCCTTGAAGGTGGGGTGCAACACGTACTACTACTACTACTAATAATAATAATCGTGAATACTCATACAGCGCCTATCCTCGGCTAGAGACCAAGCTCTAAGCGCTTTACAATCCACGCTCGTTTACACAACGGGCTGCCTACCTGGGAAGTGCCGACTGAAGAGCTGCCAGCTGGCGCTTCATTCAGTCGTTTTCCGTGTCATCCAGTCAACATCGTCCAATATCGTTCACTCAATTTCCTTACTTCCTTCATTCTTTCAATTGCTCACGCAGGGTGCATGCTATGTGTAACGTGTCATCCATACAGCGGCCAAACTGGCCTTCTCTTCCGAAAGTTGGTGATGGGATTTTACGTGTGTGCAAGATGTTATGCGTGCGTTCACACACGGAACCTCGGTTTATAGTCTCATTCGAAGGACTGTATGGGAAATAGAGTCAGAAACAATGTTAACTCCGAGGGAAAAATCCCCCTGTTCCGAACCGGCCCGGCGGAGATTCGAACCCGCGACCCCAGGATCACGATTCCGGCTCTCTACCAACTGAGCTATTCCGGCCCCTGTACTGAGAGCCCTGGCTTCCCTACCCTGACATGGACTGCCATCAACCCTGTGCAGTGAGCATCTCTACCCATCATTACCGTTATGCTGATTGTCATATCATCATTATTATCTCTTGGATTA
The DNA here is from genome assembly GCA_033310375.1 of Conus canariensis. Classification (NCBI taxonomy): domain Eukaryota; kingdom Metazoa; phylum Mollusca; class Gastropoda; order Neogastropoda; family Conidae; genus Conus; species Conus canariensis. Next base: position 43,254,490 of record CM065717.1, read on the forward strand.
ATGGACATCAGTCTCAGCACATTGTCTCCATTAATTAGTGTAAGGATCCTCTCACAGGAAATCAGGACGATGAGCAGCTAAATGCTACCTGCTCTTCAATAAATGTCTGGGTATACTAAACGCATTCCATGGAGCTTGTCTTCGTTATTGAACGGCCTAATCAAGCACAGCTAATGGCTGATAATCACGCTGAACAGCAGTTATGAGAAGTACATGCCTGCAAACAGTACAAAATAACGAATATCACTCACAGATCATCGCTCGTATTGGCAAAATGAAGGATACGCTATTTTTTGAATGTTGTATGAGGAAGCTGCAAATATGATGAGCTGGACTATTCAAAACTGTTGTTGCACTAAAAAAAAAATTCCGGTGAACTCCATATTATTTCAGCGTGTTTCACTGATTAAAGAACACACACACACACACACACACACACACACACACACACACACACACACACACACACAAACACACACACACACACACACACACACATATATATATATATAATATATATATATATACACGCACATACACATTCGCACAAATACAAGCACCCATGTACACACGCATGTACAAACGCGCGCGCATACACACACACACACTCACACACACACACACACACACACACACACACACACACACACACACACACACACACACTCACATGCACGCACGCATGCATGCACATGCAGGCACACACTACACATGCATTAATTTCTTGTCAGACTAACAACCTCAGCCAGTTTACCCGTAGCTCTCAACCTACACATTACAGGTAAGCAAACCAAGCATGGCACCAAACAGTGAGCCAGACAAAGCCGTGAGAACCAGACAGACACAGACATACAGGCTGTTCCTGCGCAAGCCCACCTGACAGCAGTATGCGCGCCTACATTTGAGCCAAAGGGAGAAAGATGGAACAGAAACCGCATCCAGACATCTCCACACTTCCAACTCCCATTCCCCTACTTGAAAGAAAATGGAGTGCAAATGAGAAATAAAGAATGGAAGGATGAAGGGTGAGGTGGGGGGTTACGTTTCCTTTCCAGTCTTCCTTCCTTCCTCCAAGTGGAACCAGTTTAGTGCCTGTCTGGGGTTGTGTTGTTCACGTGGTTTGTGTTCTTGTAACTTGTTTCCTCTTCTTCTTCTTTTTCTTCTTCTTCTTCTTCTTCTTCTTCTTCTTCTTCTGCTTCTTCTTCTTCTTCTTCTTCTTCTTCTGCTTCTTCTTCTTCTTCTTCTTCACTACTACTATACTACTACTACTACTACTACTACTACTACTACTACTACTACTACTACTATTCTTCTTCTTCTTCTTCTTCTTCTTCTGTTTACTGCAGATGAAGAATATTGGTCACTTTGGGATACTGTGGTCACTTAAAGTTGGCGACAGAACTGTAGACGAATTTTCCAGAGGCAGTGTGTGCACAATGATTAAGTCTAGAGACGTGTCTGAGTTTTTTGTTATCCATGTAAGTTCAGTGACTAGCTAATGAAGACTGTACTGAATAATTACTTTTAGCAATACTAAAAGTGATTATCTAAATAATCACTGTTATAGTCCCCAAGTATAATAAACTGACATTGTATTGTTTATTCTATTTATATATTCGCTAATCCAATGCCTGTAACTAACTTGAGAACTTGGAAGACTACAGAAAGCATCTCTCAACAATTTATTTTTCTGAATAAGCTTTGTTTCTACCCAAAGTGATTCTAATTTATCAGTTTACAGATCAGGGCAAGGTTTACAGTAGAGAGAATTTATCACATAAAACTGCAGCTCCACTATGGGGAATACACGATCTGTCATGCCGATCAGGAGGACGGAAATTACGGAATACTAATGTGCTGCTGGAAATGGAATCGCACAGCCGTGTTTCAAATTCATTCATTTCCACTGCTAGAGGGTCAGGATTTTTTGTATTCTTAAAATGTCATGAGTTACATGGGGGGCGATATTAATTGGTGATCCTGGATTGAGTTCTGTCAACGAATGATAAGATAATTAAAAGTACAGTAACGTGAGTACTTGGCTAAATCGAATCTAAATGTTTCTTCCTCGGATCCTGTCTTCCTGTTTACTGTTTTTTTTTTTTACTGTTTACAATAATCAGAGACTGTATTTACAAACAACAGAAGAAAAAAAGGAGCAATGTCTTAGTGAACAATACATCCTCGTTGGGAGCAAAAAGGTTCCAGGCTGTAAACGGAGTTTTGCACGTCATTTCTCCTCCTTCTCACTCTCTACACTTTCTTGAAATCCGTTTTCGGGGGTGCCATCCTAAACCTGGCTCCAAGTGGCACATGTCTTTGGAAATGTCATCCCAAACCTGTCTCCATGTGCATAATGTTTTGGCAACGTCATCCCAAACCTAGCTCCCATGTGTGACATGTCTTTGTGACGTCATCCCAAACCTAGCTCCCATGTGTGACATGTCTTCGGGATTTCATCCATAACTTGGACCCCATCTGCCACATGTCTTTGTGATGTCCAAACCCAGCTCCCATGCACGATGTGTATCTTGTACACGTACCAGCTCCAACGTCTACGACCAGCTCTCCTAGCTAAACATTCGGCTGAAAGAAACAAAACTCTGGTAAACAAAAGGTATGAGGACAAAACAAAACATGCACTCCTACTTACGGATAAAAACGCATGCAGACATAACATGAATATAAGCAGTGTTTTGATAGGTAAAAAAAAATATATATATATTTTGGACAAGAAGACATATTAAGACAAAATATACGCTCTTGTGAAAGAAAAACAAAACAAATGTACACATATCTCTTGACAAGTATACAAACAAACCTGCAGACAAAACACAAATTTGGCAGGCAGAGAAAAACCCAAGCGGACAAAAGAAACCTACTTTGACAGGCAGAGAAAAACCCAGGTAGGCAAAGCAAAACAAATTTTAACAGGCAGAGAAAACAGAAGGTTGGCATACTATTAGATACACTGAAACAGGCAAGTCATACCTTTGACAGGCAGACAAAATACAAACAAAACAAAATACGCACTCTGAAGGTGGAGAAACCCTTAGGCAAACATAGCAAAATATACTGTCTTGACATGCAGACTAGCACAGTGGGAGACCAAACAAACACGTCATGATGAGTACCATGGGAATTACACGGCGACAAGCACTTGTCTCTTCCTCATACCTTACACACGTATAGCAAAGCAACACAGCAAAATACAACACAATCTAACACACTGACAACACAATGTACA
>CM065717.1:43265236-43272736 GCA_033310375.1 Conus canariensis
ATGTTGCATGCTAAATGTTGCCCAAAGTAGAATTTCTATCAGGCATGTTGTACGCTAAATGCTGTCCAGAGTAGGATGGCATTGTATGTTGTAGGCTGTATGTTTTTCAGTGTAGGATGGCATTGTATGTTAGAGGCTGAATGTTTTTCAGTGTAGGATGGCATTGTATGTTAGAGGCTCTTTGTTTTTCAGTGTAGGATGGCATTGTATGTTAGAGGCTGTATGTTTTTCAGTGTAGGATGGTATTGTATGTTAGAGGCTAAATGCTGTTCACGGTAGGCTGGCATTGTTTGTTGTAGGCTGAATGTTGTTCCGAGTAGGGTGGCACTGTATGTTGTAGGCTAAATGCTGTTCAGAGTAGCATGGCATTGTATGTTGTAGGCTAAATGCTGTTCAGAGTAGCATGGCATTGTATGTTGTAGGCTGAATGTTGTTCCGAGTAGGGTGGCATTGTATGTTGTACGCTAAATGTTGTTCAGAGTAGGCATTGTATGTTGTAGACTAAATGTTGTCCAGATGTCTACTATGTCAGACACATTATATGGGTGAACTACAGGTTGAAGGAAACAGATATGAAAATTGAATCATTGGGATAGACGTCTTATCACTGACACCATTCCAAAGTGGGAAGGAAACAGGGTGAAGTTCGACCTTGATCACAACGACGTCAAAAAAAAAATTGCATCTGATCATATTCAGCTAAGATGCTTTCGAAAAATCAAATATCCCAACCATCCTAATGTCTTTAAAGATGGGCTCACTGACAAACTAATAAAGAGGCAAGGTCTGCTTTTGTTGAAGGAGAATAAACGCATTTCGTTAGAAAATCTAGATCTATATTCGTTGCTGAAGTGCTAGATATATTGATTGCTTTGACATATCTAATTGACAGACCACAGTCAATTTTTCAAGTAGTGTTCTGCGTAGATTGTTTTCTACTCTCTCTCTCTCTCTCTCTCTCTCTCTCTCTCTCTCTCTCTCTCTCTCTCTCTCTCTCTCTCTATCATCACATATCTTTGTAAGAAGACGTAAAATGAAAGTAATACTTTTACAGACATGATCGTCGTTAAACAAACAAACAAATAAATATCCCACACATACTACTACTACTACTACCACTACTACTACTGCTACTACCACTACTGCTACTCCTCCTACTACTACTTTACTACTACTAAAGACAAGCCAACGAATATCAATGGATAAATAAATAAATAAATGAATGAATACCATTATACTTACTGAACTGCCTTCAGTTTGAATCTATTTTACCTCATATCTATATAAAAAAAAAACACAAATAAAAAATGTGTAACTGATCAACTTAACGTCGCATTCATGGCCTATATTATCAGGAGGTAAGAAAACTACCACAGCAAGCAAGCAAGAAGCATTCCTTGAGAGAGAGAGAGAGACCATGAAACGGCAAAACACTGAACTGTTTTTCTTGACAACTCCTGGCCCTCAGACACCACAGGTAAGCGAGTCCAGGGTGAGATGGGAGCCAGACACACACACACATGTGGGGGACTTGCAGCCACAGACAGTCTGGCAGTGCGCAATGTCAAGGTAACTCAATCTGACGATAGTGATGTACGCCGGCACCACGGCCAACAGAAGACAGATGGGCAGAAACCTCCAGGAGACATGACACACTTCCAACTGTCCCCCTTCACCCTCTGCCCTCCATCCCCTTTCTACCTCCCCCTTCCCCCTTCCTCCTCCACTTTAACTCCCCCCTCCTCTCCCACTGCACCATGCTCCTGTCCCTCGTCTCTTTATCACATTGTCGCCATCCCCCTTTTCCATTTTCAAAGTACTGCCGAAGGAAGAAGATGAAGTGAAAACACTTAGAGACAAGCACACGTGCACGCAAGCATGCACGCGCGCGCGCCACACACACACACACACACACACACACACACACACACACACACACACACACTGAATGTCTTGTCATGGCTGTGTAAACACGCCGGGAAAAAGGTCCCACTCTAAACACACACACACACAAAATCACACAGACACTATTCAACACAGTCAAACACGTGCCAGCTATACAATCGAAATTCGCAAGACAGAACAGACTGCGACGCCCTGAGGATGCCAGCTATTCCCTTCAATTTCTCTTTCTGTTAGTTGACAATGAAACGAAAGAACATGAAATAACGAAAAGTAACAACATGTACCCACCCACCCCCAATTTTGTTTTTTTTTTTAATAAATAATAAAAAAAAAACAGCAAAAGGCCATACAGCCAGACAGACGCTGCAGCTAGTGTCCCCTCTAGAAAGTATGTAAGGTTTCACTGCCAAACTGCCAGACTGCCAGACAACACCAACAAAACAAACAAACAAAAAAAAACGCTGACCAGAATGAAAACGTGTACAAGACTGTCAGGAACAAAGGCAGACAAGATCAGATGACAGAACATAAAGACAAAAACAGAAAGGGCACAGTCAAGGAGAGTCATAGAGAAAGCCATTGAACCAGACCTTTCTGAAGGTGGGGAACAATGTATTCTGACAGCCCCTGGCTTCCCCAGCCTGACCTGAACTGCCATCAAGTCTGTGTAATGAACATTACTACCCAACATTTGTGTCTCCAAAGGATCCTTTCGTAGGAAATTACGGCAATGAGCACCCAATCGCTATGTGCTTTTCGATAAACGTCTGGTGATATTCCACGCATTCCACACAGCTTATCTTCATGAACGAACGGTCCAATCATGCATGGATAACAGCTCGTAACAACGATGAAGAGCAGTTATGAGAAGTACCTGCAAAATGGCGGATATACAATTTGTGCATGTTGAAAGAGGAAATTGCAGATATGAGGAACTGGATCATCCCTATGTTATTTATTTATTTTTTTAGCTCGTTTTACTAATTAACTAAGGAACACACACATACACACACACGCACGCACGCACACACACACACACACACACACACACACACACACACACACACACACACACACACACACTACCACAACATGCAGAGATTAACAACCTGAAACAGTTTCCCCTTAACTGACAACTTACACAAACAACAAGAAAGCAAACCAAACACGGCACCAAAAAGAGAGCCAGGCAAACACGTGAGGAGCAAACAGACACAGACACACGGGCTGTACGTGCGTAACACCACCTGACGGCAATATGTGCGCCTGCATTCGAGCCAAAGCGAAATAGATGGAACAGAAACCCCAACCAGACATCCCCACTCCTCCAACTCGCATTCTCCTACTTGACAGAAAAAAAGAGTCTGAGTGCAAATGAGAAATAAAGAATGGGAGGAAAGGTATGACTAGGGGGCAGGGGTACCTTTCCATCCATTATTCCTTCTTCCACAAAGAGTAATAACCAGCTTTATGCCTGTTTGGGACTGCCTTCTTCATGTGCTTCGTGTTCTTATAACTACAACAAACAACAACAAACAACATATCTACTACTACTACTACATACTACTACTACTAAATGATAATAATAATATTGATAATAAAGCATCTGAAAGCGCCTTGCTAAAGGTTCTAGGCGCTAACAATCCACTGTCTCGTGTACACAACAGGCTGCCTACCTGGGTGGTGCCGACTGAAGAGCTGCCTGCTGGCGCATCATTCAGTCGTTTCCCGTCTCATTCAATCAATATCGTTCACTCCATTTCCTTATTTCCTTCATTCTTTTAATTTCGCACGCACGGTACACGCTATGTGTAACGTGCTATCCACGCCAACGGCCAAACCGGCCTTCTCTTCCGAAAGTCGGTGATGGGATTTTACGTGTGTGAAGAATGTTATGCGTGCATCCACACACGGAACCTCCATTAATAGTCTCATTCGAAGGACGTTTTGGGAAATGGAGTCAGAACCAATGTTAACTCCGAGGAGGGGGAAAAAAAAAACCCTGTACCGAAACGGCCCGGCGGAGCATTCGAACCTGCAACCCCCGAATCACCAAGATTCTGAGTCCGGCGCTCTACCAACTGAGCTATTCCGGCCCTCACTACTACTACTACTACTACTACTACTACTACTACTACTCCTTATTTTCTGTAGGGTGTAGTTGGGGCAGCAGGATGAAGAACGATCAGCCAGGTTCCTACAGTTTCGTTGGCTTTGTGGCATGGTGGGTCTCTGCAGACATTCTCTCTGTTGATTTGGCATTGTTGTCAGTCCATCAATATTTTGTTTCTGTCTTCCTCCCTGTCAAATTGCATCATGTTTTGTTTCCCTTTTTCTACTACTTCTGCCATTATCCTTATTTCTTCTTCTTTCTTCTCTTCTTCTTCTTCTTCTTCTTCTTCTCTTCTTCTGCTTCTACTACTACTACTACTTCTACTACTACTACTACTCTACTACAAATAGCAGCAGCAGTAGTAGGGTATAGTAGTTGTAGTAGTAGTAGTAGTAGTAGCAGTGGTGGTGGTGGTAGTGGTAGTAGTAGTAGTACCACAAGTAGTAGTGGTAGTAGCAGTAGTAGTGGTGGTGACAGTCGTGCTATACTAATACTAGTACTTACAGCAAAGGTGGTGGCGGTGGTGGTGCGGTGGTGGTGGTAGTAGCAGAAGTAAAGTATCCGTGGTTCACTCAGATCGTTTATTTTGAATATTACTTAATAAATTGCAATCATGCTTACAACGTCATAATGATGATCATTTTTGCAATCACCATAACCATCATTTGATGATGATGATGATGATGATGATGATGATGATGATGATGATGATGACGACGACGACGACCGAGAGACGATGATGATGATGATGATGATGATGATCTGATGATGATGACGCGCGAGCATGTGATGGTGAGTGATGGTGTGTGGTGGTGGTGGTGGTGGTGGTGGTGTGATGATGATGATGATGATGATGATGATGATGATGATGATGATGATGATGATGATGATGATTAGTGTGGTGGTGGTTGTGGTGGTAGTGATGATGTTATCATCATCATCATCATCATCATCATCATCATCATCATCATTACAGGACAATCACAACCATCCATTTCTTACCTTCAGCAATTAAAACATACTTTCTCGCGCGTCTTGCCCCAGATATGATGCGCCCTTCCATAAATCCCTGACACGCGCCAAGCAAGCTCCACAAAAATCAAGTTAGCTAATGGGCAACCAAACCTGTTATGCAACACCTGTATTGGCAGAGTTTTTTTGTTTGTTTGTTTGTTGTTTTTTGTTTTATAGCAAATAGACATGAAATCAAACAATGACCAAAGTTACGTTAGTTTAACTGGCTTCAACTACAAAACTGGTGACCGGTTCTCTCACAGACAGAAAGAGTGCACGGCAATTTGAAAATTCGTTTAACCATAACAAACCGCAATTAGATGATGACATGGCCAATATTATTGACTCAATCATCGACTGTTTGCGAGCGTTCATTTTGAGAACTGGTGGCAGTGACTCGGTAGCCGAAAAGTTGTCAGAGGGTTTCATCTGTGGTTTGTTATGCAAGTTTAGCAGAACCGCTCAACGTCTTGAAGGATGCGTCTCATATGACTGTTAATAAGAATTCACGAATGGACGTTGAGTCTTAATAACCGTATTCAGTTGATGCTGTTCACTTCCTAGACTGCAAAGACATTAACCACCAGACCACTTTCACTCAGTTCAGTTACAGCCAGCCCTTATACGCTCAACAGAATAAAGGCAAATGAACCAAAATTCTACGTTCAGCCACTGCATGCTTCAAGATGTCTGTAGCAAAGGTCTCTCCGTGCAGCAGTCGAGATCTTGATGGAGGACTAAATACACACAGTGCTTTGTATTGCACTTATCAGAAAGCAGTGTCTCAGCATGTCTCTGTTCTATTCTGTATGTTTGTTCGTGTTTCTGTCAGTCTGTCTGTAAGAGAGACCGTCTGTCGACTCTCTCTCTCTCTCTCTCTCTCTCTCTCTCTCTCTCTCTCTCTCTCTCTCTCTCGGGTTTACAGAAGGAAAAAAAGTGTTTGAAGAACGGACTGTCCAGGACGCACATAATGGGCCCACAGTTGACAAGCCTTATGCGCTGAAACATGGCTGAGAGGGAAAGAAGGAGGGCAGAAGGAGGCAGGATGAGGGAGGGTTGTCGGGGACAGAAGGGGAGGGGTATGTCACTCAAGTGGTGCACTCACTCCCAACACAAAGTGCACTGGACATGGAGATAAAAAGCAAAGGAAAGCTGACATGCATACAAACAACTAGAGTCGGATGGGGAGGACAAAGCGCAGAGTCGCAGATGCCTGTGTGTGTGTGTGTGTGTGTGTGTGTGTGTGTGTGTGTGTGTGTGTGTGTGTGTGTGTGTGTGTGTGCTTTCTCGCAAGCGAGCGAGACAGAGAGAGAGAGAGAGAGAGAGAGAGAGAGAGAGAGAGAGAGAGAGTGTGTGTGTGTGTCTGTGTCCGTGTTTCTGTGTGTTCCTATGTGTCTGTGAGTCTGTGAGTGAAAAAGAATGGGAAGAGACCCAGTATCTTTACATCTGTGAGTGGTACAAGCCTACATTCATGCATAACGTAACGTGTGTGTGTGTGTGTGTGTGTGTGTGTGTGTGTGTGTGTGTGTGGTGTGTGTGTGTGTGTGTGTGTGTGTGCTTGCGTGCGCGCGCGCACGTGTGTGTGTATGTGTGTGTGTGTGTGTTGTGTGTGTGTGTGTGTGTGTGTGTGTGTGTGTGTGTACGTGTGTGTGTATGTGTGTGTCTCTGTGTCTGTGTCTCTGTGTGTGTGTGTCTGTGTGTGTGTGAGGGAGAGAGACAGACATACAGACATACTGACAGACAAACAGATTCAGCATGACAGAGACAAGAGATTTCCTCATACCCGGGGCCAGATAATTTGTATCTTCATCTGCCATATCACCTTTGCTGTGTGTGGACTCTACGTCAGAATGTCAACACCTAACTTTATTGAAGATGTAAAGAAGTGACACGCATGAAGAATGACATTCAAATGGGATTCCTGAAGATCTGATGGAAGATGTTTAACTTGGCGAAACTGGAGAGCGAGCGAGCGAGGAGAGAGAGAGAGAGAGAGAGAGAGAGAGAGAGAGAGAGAGAGAGAGAGAGAGAGAGAATTTGAGAGAGAGTTTGAAAGAGAAAGAGTTTGAGTGAGAGACAGACTTTGAGTGAGAGAGAGAGGAGGGAGGGAAGGAGGGAGGGAGGGAGGGAGGGGAGAGAGGGAGAGAGAGAGAGAGAGAGAGAAGAGAGAGAGAAAGAGAGAGAGGGGGGAGGGAGAGCTAGCTATACAAAGAGTGCTTACTTCATGTGAAAGTCCTGTCCACCCAGTGCATTTGCCATCGACAGGTTGTCAGGGAAAGCTTTTTTTTTCTTTCTTTAACCATAGTGACCCTGTGTTCCAGTATGCCTTGAAACCCTCGTCTGCTTCTGTTGATCTGTTTCTCTCTATGTGTCTCTGTCTCTGTCTCTGTCTCTCTCTCTATGTCTGTCTCAGACTGTCTGTCCATCTCTCTCTCTCTCTCCCCTCTCTCTCTCTCTCTCTCTCTCTC
>CM065717.1:43277736-43290236 GCA_033310375.1 Conus canariensis
ACCATAACCCACTCCCCACCTTCAGCAATTAACATGCTTTCTCACACGTCTTGCTTCCTTAACGAATGCTCGGTAACGAGCTAAGAAATATCACACACCTTCCATAAATGCCTGACACGTGCGTAGCATTTTTCATGAAGATCATGTTAGCTAACGAGCAGCCAAACTCGCAGTTCGCTGCTCGTAACGGCTGAGGTTTTGGAGGAAATAGACATGGAGTTAAACGATGACGAAAGTTCAGACAGTGTACACGGCTTCCACGACCGAAACTGGTGACCAGCTCTCTCACAAAGTGACGGAGTGCGTGGCCGAGTTGAAGATTCGCATATTCAACGGCAAACTGCAGTTAGATGATGACATGGCTGATATAACTGATTCAGTCATGGACTGTTGTCCTGGGTTTCCCTTTCAACACTGATAAAATCAGCTCAGTCTATGCAAGCTGTCTCATGGTTTCAACCATGATGTCTTATGCAAGTATGTGAGCATAATGTAGTGACGCACGGTTTCTGCGCACATGGGCGAGCTCAGCGGAAGTGCACCTCGCGTGAGAAGTGTTCACTGACACTCAGGTAAACAAGCAGACGAACTCCGGCAGTACGACTCTAAGCCTTGAAGAGAGCGGGCCTGCAAACTTGTTGTTAGTTCAGGGAGTTCGACACTCGGGCTTGAATGGAGCGGACCGGCTAAGCCTAACTTATTGTTAGTGCAGGAGCTTTTTCGTGCTGACAGTTACACCAGTGACAGACCAGTGCTAGGGCCTCCAGTTTATAGGAGGCAGTTTTGCCCTAGCACTGCGACAGAACAGCCGTAGACGGTTACAACGGCCAGGACGGCTTTGACAGTTTCACTGCTGGGCCCGGAGACTGTAGTAGTAGTAGTAGTAGTAGTAGTAGTAAATTAGGGACTTAGGTTAGGCTCTCTAACAGTGACAGTGATAGTGACAGACTCAACTTGGTAGTTCATGCCAGTGAAGGGCTTGGGAAAGAATCCTGACGAAACCCCCAAGCCAGAGTCTGGACTGACCAGGTAAGGTAGAGTGCGTGTGTGTGAGTGCAAAAGTGCTGGGTATATAAACGAACTTCTCTAGAGTGTAGGGAAAACACTTCAATAATTATGGTTAAACTAGTTTAAATTTTAGTGGAAAAGGTGCGTCTTCTCGTGAATGTTAACTACAGTTCACGATTGGATGTTGAGTCTTGATAACTATATTGCAGTGGATGCTATTTTCCTTTTTCCAATGCAAAGCATTTGATAATGCGCAACATCATAGACATATAAATAAATTACATGATAGTGGTATTTATGGTTAACTGCTTTGCTTGATTAAAAACTTTCTTTACTGCAGTTTCAATACGTAGGCTTAGATGGAAAATCCTACCAAAACGTCCATTTACAAATTGGTGTATCTCAATGCAGAATCCTAGGACCCATTTTGTTCCTCTATGAAGTTAATGCTTTACACTAATAAATTGACTGGTCGCATCAAAATATCTGTAGACTATACTAAAAAGCCAATTCAGCTGCTAATACTCGAGATATAAGGGATAAGTTACGGTAGTGTAAACACAGAAAAGGCTGAATAGACTAACATAAGATTACGGCATGCCAATAATGAGCATTTTAAAGTTTTACATTCTGCTGAAGATAATTCATTATGTAAGGGCATGTCAATAATGAGCATTTTAAAGTTTTACATTCTGCTGAAGATAATTCATTATGTAAGTATGCTATGTATCCATCATAGGTATCAAACACATCAATTGGAAAACGCTATTGTGGGAGGAAAAAAAATAGTGCATAACCATGGACTCACGATTCGAATTTGACAACCGCGTTATCGCATTGTGAAAATGCAAGTGAGATGCCCAAAACGTTTCAGACAAATATACTTACAAAGTAAAATAATTATGTTACAATGACATAAGGATTTGGTTCGATTCATTTCGGGGAATAGAAATTTACATTAAATCCATATTTTGTTAAAAAAAATCGTAAATGGGAGCAAATAAAACTACTTCAAAAGGGATTACTGGAACATGTGACTTCAATTATAAAGAAACGCTGGCTTCAGCTACCAGTCACCAAATATTGGAGGGCGAGAGGGGAGTTGACAGAAGGCTATGCATTGTATCCATGATACTTAAACTAAGTCCACACTTTTTACCCTTTTCTGACTTTAACACTGACCATAATTTTAAGGCAAGTAAAATATTAACTTGCATCAATTTGAAACGTGCTTTACTTACATAGTCGTTTACGCATGGAAGAAAAGCTTTCAGTCTACAGCATCATTACAAAACTTGCTGCTATTCAGTCAACAGATTCCCCCATTCCCACCCGACTCAAACTGTTGAATCATTCTCTCGCTTAGACAGTCTTTAGATAAACTATGACTATTGATTTAAATTCCTATGCAGGTACGTGAATTAACAACCTGGACTAAACTATATCAGAAAACAGACGCGGAATGAAAGGCAATGGTAATGGTGGAGTTACTGTCATATAGAAAGCAAAGAAAAGAACAATTTTACTGATGCGTATGATTGGACTTGATGCAATTCAGCACCGCCATGACAAGTTGCAATAAACTATGGTTTTCTCGCAAAATCAGATCATTTGAATCTTGTCTGAAAACTGTAGCTCTGCAATGTTGTAATGCCTCTATTCACGTTCGATGAGCTTATTTCTCGTTAGCAAACGCTACATGGAGCACACCCATGAGTGGGTTCGCGCACACACGAGTGTGCATATGTAAATAAACATGTGAACAAGAGTGTGTGCGTGTGTGTGTGTGTGTCTGTGTGTGTGTCTGTGTGCGTGTGTGTGTGTGTGTGTGTGTGTGTGTGTGTCTGTGTGTGTGTCTGTGTGCGTGTGTGTGTGTGCGTGTGTGTGCGTGTGTGCGAGCGCGCGCTTCAGTGAGAGCAATCGTTCTGTGTGTGTGTGTGTGCGTGTGCGTATGCGAGTGAGTGAGTGAGTGAGTGAGGAGAGAGAGAGAGTGTGAGTGTGTGTGTGTGTGTGTCTGTGTCTGTGTGTGTCTGTGTCTGTGTGTGTGATTAAGGAGGGTGCAAAGGCAGATTCTAGGGATTTGGGGGATGACATCTTGACAGGAGGATTGACAGGGATTGTCGAGGAGGACGGGCACCTTGGAGAGGGGACTTGTTTACAGGCAGAAACAGTCTTGAAGATCTTTGAGCCACAGTACCTGCCATGGGAGATTCATGATTCAAAATATCATTTCGAACATTCAACATTAATGGTAAACAAAACAAAACAAAAAAAGAAATATTGTAGCGGATGATGTTCCACGTTTGTTTGCTTGCACTGTGGTTACCATGTCTCTCTCTCTCTCTCTCTCTCTCTCTCTCTCTCTCTCTCTCTCTCTCTCTCTCTCTCTGTCTCTCTCTGTTGACAACGTTGCTGGAAAAGTATGAAACAAAAAAACTTTGGGAAGTTTTCGCACAGTCTCGTGAGTGTGTGACTGGATGCCCGCGACGCGCCCACATGAACACGCTTGATGTTGTTCCGTGTCAGAATCTAAGTGCACGTGTATAAAGCCATGTGCACGTCCAGCATGTTGAGACAGCATGCACACAATCAAGGACAGATAATGAAACCAAATGAAGGAGAGACGGTAGAATCGATGTACCTAAAACAGAGAGAGAGAGGATGGAGGAGCAGACGGCGGAAACAGAGGATGGAAGGGAGGGAGGGAGAGAGAGAGAGAGAGAGGGAGGGAAGGAGGGATATATAAAGGCAGACAGACAGACAGATACAGACATTCAGATGCACAGACAAACAAACAGACAGACGGATAGGAAGGCAGAGATAGATTGACGGACAGACAGACAGACAGACAGTGAGCACGTAGTCTTAATAAGGAAAGAAAAAATATATATGCGGAGATGCTTCCCACAGAAAGGCGCGGAAAAGACGAAACATATACTCTCACTGCACAGAATGTTACCACAGAAAACAAAAACAACTATCAGCTGTCAACACTTTCTGCCGCAGAGTTTACCATTTGTTGTCCAGCAATATGCGCAAGACGAAAATACAATAATATTATAGCATTATCAGCTTTTTTTTGTCAGACTGGAAATGGGGCTATGTGTTCGTACTAGTAGTTTAAGTAGTCCTCGCGGTCCATTAATGGACAGCAGCAATGGCTCTGTACTCCAGACAGCTCCTATCAACTCTGGTGCCAGACCCAAAGATAGACAGACAGATGCATGAAGTATGTCTTATTCAAATGGCGGTCCTTCTACCTTATCTCACGGGAAGAAGTTCACCACGCCCAGACTGGCAGGAGAGGAGCAAAGCATGTCTTATTCAAATGAAGCTCAGGCTTTTCTGTCCGCGATGTGATCACGGAGATGTGTGCGTGTGGCTGGGTGGGGGGGGGGGGGAGGGGGGAGATGCAAGAGGGGAGGGGGGAGATGCAAGAGGGGAGGAGGTAGGGACGGGGGTGGGGCTTTCCAGTTCCAGCCGCTGCCCCATGTTCTCTACGTGCAATGCTATGGACGAGCCTCTTTTTTTATCTGATCTTTCGTAAAGCCCACAACCTGTGGTGCAGGGCAGTGTTTTCAGTCCTGTATATATATATATATATATATATATATATATATATATATATGTGTGTGTGTGTGTGTGTGTGCGTGTGTGTGTGTGTGTGTGTGTGTGTGTGTGTGTGTTTGTGTGTTTGAGTGTGTGTGTGTGTTTATGTCTGTGTCTGTGTATATGTGTGTCTCTGTGTGTGTCTACGTGTGTGTATGTATGTATACAGTGTCTGCTTTAGTCAGCTGCCTCATGACAAATTAATACTGACCGCTCTGTGTGAATTGAGGATGCTGGACTTGTGGTGAGATAAGCCAGGGCATGGCCAGCTGCAAGGTGGAATAAAAAAAAACATGAGCGGCGTCGTGGTAATGCCACTGCAATGGCACAACAGATGAGAAGGGATAACACATTACTAAAACAAACACTCCAGAAGGCAAAACGCTTGCATCAGACTCCGTTTGTAAAGAACATTTACATACAGTCATATGGACACTCATGGCACTAAGCTAATGCTTGTCTCTCAGTTTGTTTTCCACCCTAGATGATGTTTTGAGACTCCAGTCAACGCCTTGATCGCCAACAGGAACTCCTTCTGGAATGAAGGAGCTACTCCACAGTGACCATCTGATGATCACGCTATAGTAAAGAAAATCATCACCTGCTAAAGGAAAGTGGCTTTGTTTTTACATTATGATGATGATAATGCATAACTATACAGATAATAAAATCAGCCTGGCTCTTTTCCGATATTTCTTGTTTCAATGTTGTGGCGAGAAGACAGAGACAGAGACAGACAGACAGACAGAAGGAGACAGACAGACAGGGCAAATGACAAAGAAACAAGCAAGCAGAGAAAAAAAAAACAGGGCCTGCTACTGCAGTTTATGCATAATTCTTGAGAAAGACTGGTGAATGACAAACACTCACAACTGTTGCTCTTTGTTCCGCCAGTTCCTGGCCTCAGCACACGACAGGCAAGCCAGCCAAGGGATGGCGCCAAAACCGTCAGCCAGACATACACTGTGGAACAGACAGACACAGGCATACATGCTGCACGCACGTCCACGTAACTCAATATGACGACAGTGATACACGCCAGCACTTGAACCAACAGGGGAAAGACGGAACAGAAAGCGCCATCAAACATCGCTGCTCTTCCACCTCCCGTTCCATAGCCCTGCATGTGGAAGAAGAGAGAAGGAAATAAACAAAACAGACTGAGCGGAAGGATGAGAAAGGGCATTTGTGTAAAAAAAAAAAAAAAAAAAAAAAGGTCTAAAGGGTTGGGTGGGTAGGGGGTGGTGGTAGGAGGATTCTTCCCCTTTTCCATCTGACGTCGTGCATCGTCTCCAAGCCTGCAGAAGCGTTACGTCTTGATGAGATTGCCTTTAGTGTGTGTGTGTGGTGGGGGGGGGGGGTGCGTGCGTGCGTGCGTGTGTGTGTGTGTTTACAATTGCAATTACAATTGCTTACAATTATCGTCTTCATCATTACTTTCACTGGAAAGTATCTTTAAGGACCTTCGTTTATTGGTGAATGGACCTGTCTGCGTCTTCAGTGAAGGCATGATGATGAGTGCTTAAAACTGTTCCTAAGTGCCTGGTAAGTACTTAGCGAGTGCCATGGATGTTTATCTAAATATGAACAGCTTTATCATGGGGGGTAGGGGCAGGGAATGAGATAACTAATCGCAGAATTACTAGTATGATATAACAATTTAACAGTCCCGTTATGCACTTCATGTGAGCAGATCAAAACGCCTCTCTGGACGCGTTTTCTCAATTGATCGGCAGTTTAACTATGGACAGAATGAGCTGCCAGCCTACAAAGTTTCCCTAATTAAAAATTACTAATGCGCTTATTTGTAGGCTAGCCTAATCATGCACGGTGTATTAATTCTATTGGCCACCTTAGCAGATTTAGAAGGAGCATCATTGTCTACGCAAATTTATGAAACACAAAAATAAACACACAAATTGGCAGAGAACACTTACGAATGGGTTTCACCACTTAACTGACTGTCTGATGTCTGGTATACAGAGAGAGATCACAGTTAAGACTTGTAGATTTGAACGACCCACAAAAAAATGCCGTTTTTTTGTGACGAAACAGTCAATGATTTTCTGTGAGATTCCTGAATTCATGCCCTCCCTCACAGTCTCAAAGGACAGTGTTCATTTTCTCTTTTCTAGTTTCAGTTTTAGGTTAATGGGGAGGCTTTTATATCACATCAAGCAACTCAACGATAGTTGAAGAACAGTAGCGGTGAGGAGGATGCTGCGTGGAGATAACGTACTTCAGAGGCCAAAGCAATTTATCGCAATCCCGTTGTAATTTTTGCATGATCTCAGCGTAAGCCTAAATCATCGTTTGACCTTTGAGCAACAGGCCTACGTTTTCAACCTTTATAAAGCTGCCTGACTTGGTGGGCTTCGTCGGACCAATTCCATCTGTCATGGGTTGTATATATAAAATCATCAACCCTTATTTGTGCTTTGGCCTGGAGAGACTGACAAATAACTCAGTTGTTCACGACACACATACGTCTCTCTCTCTCTCTCTCTCTCTCTCTCTCTCTCTCTCTCTCTCTCTCTCTCTCGCTCGCTCGCTCTCTCTCTCTCTCTCTCTCTCTGTCGCTCTGTTTGTCTGTCTCGACTGTCTGTCTGTCTGTCTGTCTGTCTCTCTCTCTCTCTCTCTCTCTCTCTCTCTCTCTCTCTCTCTCTCTGTTGTGTGTGTGTCCTCCATCAAACCTTTGGTTTGTCACAAATAAATCAGAACAAGAAATTACGTAACCCTATTAGATAGTTTAGCACAAGGGTTTATTTACTTATTTATTTTTCAGTCACTCCTAATCCTCTTAAAAATGGAACTGGCACACGACAAAGACGCATGTTGTAGCATTGCACTTGCTGCTGCTGCCTGGCTGGTGGTGTTACAGAGCTGTTACGAGGGCAAAACCACACTGCACAAATCCTTCCTGTTTCTTTCCACTCCATTGGAAGCAGTTGAAAACAACTGTAATTTTCAGTCTTCTATGATTTCAACACCCGTCTACCCCCTTAACAAAACTTGCTTTAAGAGAAACATGTAAAAACAAGCTTTCTTGTGGCTTTGCTCACTGGGAAACTTGATTTACAGGAACTGTCTCGCTTGTAACCAGTTGGCTCTGATCTGTTAATGAAGACGTATCCACACAGGCTTATATCTGTGGAGAAAAAAGGGTATGTGTGGAAGCGCGCACGCACGCACGCACGCTCGCTCGCACGCACGCACGGACGCACCATGCACGCACACACATACACACACACACACACACAACACCCACGCGCACGCGCGCGTTATGTTGATCACAGAAGTATGAACAAAAAAAACCGAAACAAAGTGAATGACGGCCAGCCTCGGCAGTCACTGAAGCAAATTGTCCGGGTGAAATGCCCACCTACCATTTATCCATGCCAACTATTCACCACTATTATCCATGCCAATTATTCACCACCACGAGATAAACATTACTACAGAGAACACGCCAATCTCTTGAGCGCACTGAGACAAAAACACTGGTTTCCCATCATTTGAAACAATATCCTTATCGCGCTGTGTTCATTACAGACAGCACGTGTCTGGTTTAAACTGAAAATTAAGTAGACTTTAAATGGCAAAAAATCATGGGAACTGGAATTTAAAACTTCGTCCGTGGGTGGGTGGGTGGGTGTGCGTGCGTGCGTGCGTGCGTGCGTGTGTGAAATAAATAAATACATAAATGAAAACTGATTCAAAATTTCAAACTCTGATTCGTAGTCAAGGTGTCATATTTTAGGAAACTTTTTAGTATGAACACCACATTTTGTTAAACTATCTTGTATGTGATTAATAATATATTCACGATCTCATGAAACTGGATGTTGGTTGTCAGGTAAAACAAATACGTTGAATGTCGTTTCTTTTACAACAAAAATTCACATTAAATGGTTCCAATCTTATAAAGATCATATTCGACAAAATAAAGATCTAATTCATGAAAGGGTGTTCACAGATGGAATGTGGACGAAAAATGCGATGAGTAACATATAACATCTGAAGATAACTCTTAAGTGACTCATTCGTAGTGGACGGTTACATCAGTCTAGAAATGTCAACACATACATCAGACTGTATGTGATTCGTCTTATTTTGTAAATTCCTTCGCGATTGGTAGGGAAAGCTGTCAGTATTTGTCTGTTTGCGCTTGACCAGGGCATCAATCAGCGAGACCCCAGGTGCAATCGTTGATGCCAGTCACGCCTGTTTCCAGGTCAGTTTCTCTCATCTCGTCATTATACCTGGCCACACCCAGAGCGATCGGTGTCAGGTTACATCAGACTCTCATCAGCTAAGCAAATGAGGCCTAGGGTGTTGTAACATATGGTGTTAGAATGGTAAGGTCAGCATGGTGTTGATAGTGTGTGTGCCCATTTAGTGTGTGTGTGTGTGTGTGTGTGTGTGTGTGTGTGTGTGTGTGTGTGTGTGTGTGTGTGTGTGCGTGCGTGTGACAGAGAGAGAGCATGTCAGCATACATACATGCATGCCAGTGCTAGTGTGTGTGTGTGTGTGTGTGTGTGTGTGTGTGTGTGTGTGTGTGTGTGTGTGTGTGTGTGCGTGCGTGCGTGCGCGCGCGTGTGTGTGTATATGTGTGTATGTCTGTTGTCTGTGTATGTGTATGCGCACACTCCCACACTCACACTGGCATGCATGCGTAGCTGTCTCAGAAGAGAACATATTATCTGTTTATTTGACTGCGTGAGTGTATGCACGTTCGTGAGCTTTGGAGAGTGCATCTGCAACCCACACACAGACTACCCCCCTCCCCCCCCCCCTCTTCCTCTACCACTCCACCAACACCTCACCTCTGCAGACAGAAACTGTATCACTGTTCAAACGCTGTGCTCCAAAGCCAGCCCAGGCTGGCACCGATACACCATCTCCTGGCAAAGTGTTGATGGTGGAACCCCCATGGTGTTGACTCGCCTCACAACTTCCCCCTCCCTCCTCCATCCTACCCCACACCACCACCACTCCCCCCCCCTCCCCTTGTCATTTCCCCCTCTCCCACAAGCCTCCCATTCTTCACCCCCTTACCCTGTGGTATGTCTAGGCGCCAAGCCAGCTGCACTGGGGTTCTCTCCGACAATGCTGATTTTCCACAGTCTGATGAACGGTGAAGAAGCAATTTTTGGAATGATGTGTGTCATACATTCCGCGCCAGCCTCTCTCATACATTTCTCATCATGAACAACAGTAATAATGCCGCATTAACACGGCGCTGGTCAGTAACACTAAGGTGATCCCAGAAGGGCCAATTAGTGCCGAATAAGCAGGCATCACTGAGTCGCCATAGAGATGACAGTTGCTGGCTTAGTTTTACATATACATTAAACAGGAGAGGGAGGGAGGGAGGGTGGGAGTAATGGAGTATGTGTGTGTGTGTGTGTGTAGATGAGAGAGAAGAGAGAGAGAGAGAGAGAGAGAGAGAGAGAGAGAGAGAGAGAGAGAGAGAGAGAAGAGAGAGAGAGTCTTTCTAACAGCCCAATGTCTCCTTTTGTTTTACAATCCACTTTATCTTCGACTGAAACAAGACAAATGCTCTCTCTGAGGGCAAGAGGTCTGAAATAAATTATTTTCTAATTGTGTAATATTCTTATCTGTCCGCACAACCACCCCCAACACCCCCACACGCCCCTACACCCCCCACCCACCCCCACCCCTCAACACCTTGCCCCACACCCCAACACCCCCTCCCCCGAAATGAGTTTCTAATCGTGTGCTGCTCTACGCCAATCCCACCTCATCCCATTAAGCTCCGCTCATTTTTGCTTAAAGAGATGGCAACCGCGATTTGTGCTACGAGATGAACAAACACTCTGTCACCAGAAGCTCCAGCAACAACGTTCTGCACGGCATGATGCAGCAGGGTCTAGAACAGATGACATCCCTGAAAAGAGGAATGTACAGGATGGAGTAGATGACTTGTAGAGTGCACGGCAGATCCCGAATGAGAGCAAGGAATGAAATAAACAGACATAGACAGAGAAACGACATGACACTAGACCTAGATATAGTAACCTCCCCCCCACCCTCCCCCCACACCCCCCCCCGATTCATCGAAATATATTATTCCAATTGAACTCTCTTGAGTTGTATGAAAGCAGAATAGTTGAAGTGATATCTACCAGACTGAGAAGTTTCTCAGTCTAACCAGCAGCTGGAGGGAATCGGGCTCCTAAGCGAAGTCCCTTATATTGAATTTGAATGCACGTCTGTTCGTCATCTCATGAAACAGTTCTTAGTTTCCAACTAGAAGAGAGCCCCGAGTTCGCTAGTCAATGGTAAATGCAGCTTAAAACGTTCACACGCACACATGCACACGGGCGCACACGCGCGCGCGCGCAAACACACACCACACACGCACACACACACACACACACACACACACACACACACACACACATACACACTGTAAATATTGTAACCACCACAACACGAAGCCAAAGAAATAAGGAGGGCATCATGGTCAAGACTGCTTGCAAGAATGTACTTAAAGATTAGTCCTGAAGTATTGGAATGACAGGCGGTGCTGGCCGGACACGAGCATAGTGTGTCCAGTTTTGTACGGCATGAACGCAAGAGCTCTTAACCCATGCGTTTCTCTTACTGAAACACCCTGCCATCTACAGAAGAACCAAGAGACGTTAAGGGAACATAAATATTTACAAGTTCGCAAAGATGGCAGTGCAGTTCCTGTAATAAATTGAAAGCAAAGATAAGAGGTTTTGGACATTATCCTTTGTTCAAGTAGAAGCCATTCCGGATGTTTAGAGGTAGACTGCCATGCTGGAACTTCCATTTTAATGATGAGTGTAAGAATATATTGTCTGTGTGTGTGCCTGTGTAGTGTGGGGTTCGTGTGTGTGTGTGTGTGTGTGTGTGTGTGTGTGTGTGTGTTGTGTGTGTGTGTGGTGTGCGTGTGTGCGTGCGTGCGTGCGTTCGTGCGTATGTGCGTGCATGCGTGTGTGTGTGTGAGTGTGCGCGCGTGCGTGCGCGTGTGAACGAGTGTGTGAGTGAGAGCATGTGTTCTGTAAACAATGTCTCCTCTGGTGGTTTGCCTCATAACGACCAGACACTGATGCCTTCTGGTGAACTGAGGGTGCTGGGGGCTGTGGCTGAGGTGAGCCAGAGTGGGGCTGTGGAAGGGAGGACAGCATCAGCAGTGTACAGGTAATGCCACTGAAGTGATACGAAAAAGAAGACAGAAGAAGAGATAAGAGAAATATAAGAAAGAAAGACAGAAAGAAAGAAAGAAAAAGGGGAAAAAAGGAAATGAAGGAAAGAAAGAAAAAAGAAAGAAAGAAAGAAAAAAAGAAAAAGAAAGAATGAATAAAAGAAAAATGCAGAAGAAAAAGTGCCGACATCAGACTCAGCTTGTAAAAAAAATCAAATCACACGCAGTTACAGGGACACTCATTGCACGAACCTGATGCTTTTCTTTCAGTTTGTTTTCTACCCCAGATAGTGTTTCAGGACTCCATTCAACGTCTTGATTGTGAACAGGAACGACTTTCAGAATCGATGGATTACACCATAATGACTGTTGTCTATAAAACAGTCACACTGTAGTAAAATATAGTATCGCCTGTTTATAAAAAAATGATATTTTCTTTTTCTTTTTGAATATAATACATAAATGTACAAATGATAAAAGCCTGCATCATTCCCAATATCTTTTAATTTTGCAGTGATGTGTGTGTGTGTGAGAGAGAGAGAGAGAGAGAGAGAGAGAGAGAGAGAGAGAGAGAGAGAGAGAGAGAGAGTGTGTTTTTTTGCAGTTTATGCATACGTCTTGAGAAAGACTGGCGAGCGACAAACACTAGCCACTGTTGCTCTTGGTTCCCCTGTTCCCGGTCGAA
>CM065717.1:43312736-43317736 GCA_033310375.1 Conus canariensis
GTCAGTCAGACAGACAGTCAGAGAGAGAGGAGAGAGAGAGAGAGAGAGAGAGAGAGAAGAGAGAGAGAGAGAGAGAGAGGAGAGAGAGAGACAGAAGAGACAGAGAGACAGAGAGAGACAGAGAGACAGAGCAGAGACAGAGAGAGACAGAGACAGAGAAGACAGAGACAGACGCAGAGACAGACAGAGACAGATAAAACAGACAGAGACAGAAAGAGAGAGACAGAGACAGAGAGAGAGAGACAGAGAGAGCAGAGAGAGACAGAGAGAG
This sequence comes from Conus canariensis, assembly GCA_033310375.1. Classification (NCBI taxonomy): domain Eukaryota; kingdom Metazoa; phylum Mollusca; class Gastropoda; order Neogastropoda; family Conidae; genus Conus; species Conus canariensis. The sequence continues at coordinate 43,313,008 of CM065717.1, forward strand.
AGAGAGGAGAGGAGAGAGAGAGAGCACGCACGCACGCACCACACAAGTAAAGAGAAGACAGAGAGAGACTGAGGGAGAGAGAGAGACAGACAGACAGACAGACACAACAGAGCACAGAGAGAGGGGACAGAGAGAGGGAGACAGACAGACAGACAGACAGACAGACAGACAGAGACAGAGACACGAGAGGCATGCACACGCGCAACCGATTTTTCACATCCACATAATGTACTCGCGGCTATGCATCATATCTAATCCCCTCCCTTCCAATATTTCCATATCGTATCCAGTAACAGATCCACAGACCCTTTTTTTTTTCGAGTATCCGTTTTGCTGTTTGATTGTGAGACAATTTTCTTTTTTTTTTTAATGGGCAATTTGCCAACGTTGCTACTGGCTGCCAGCTTGGATGCAGCATGCATTCTTTTATCTAAAAGTCAAATGAGGAGATGGATACCATCACACAAAACTTCAGGTGGACTACGTCAAAATGGTATAAAGGACGTCAATGCCCTGCTTCCTCGGTCACAATATTTAAGTTTGATTTGTAGTGAGATTTCCTGGAGATAAATAATCATAAAGTTTTTCCTTTTTTTCCTACTTGATACCAGTAAGCTAGCTGGTGGTACCGTGCCTCTTTCTTACTGTGTTTCGCCCAGTATTAGTTTATGAACTCGTGTGGAGTAAAACGTATGATGTATCCGTTATGTTTTGAGTTTCTCTCTCTCTCTCTCTCTCTCTCTCTCTCTCTCTCTCTCTCTCTCTCTCTCTCTGTGTGTGTGTGTGTGTGTGTGTGTGTGTGTGTGTGTGTGTGTGTGTGTGTGTGTTTGAGTGTGTGTGCGTTCGCGTATGTGTGTGTGTGTGTGTGTGTGTGTGTGTGGTGTGTGCGCGCGCGCGCGCGCGCGCATGTATGTGTGTGCGTGCATGTGTGTGCGCATATGTGTGTGTGTAAGGGGGGGGGGGGTCCCCATCAACTTATAAGACTTCAAAGATTGACGAAGATTTGTCTCAAGAATTTCTTTTCGAGTTTTTGCAATGATTACATCGAGAACTCGTTGAAGACAATTGGAAACACAGCAAAAAAGATTTATTCCTCCAACAGCATCAAGTGTTCTGGAATCCTTCCGACCGCCTTTTTCACGAACGGTAAAAGAATCACCAGGATCGCCGGAACCCAGAGAAAGCCAGAAGGTTCAACACAACAACTGCTTCCAGCCCCATCTTCTCTCCTTAGACACTCCAATAACTGGGGAATCACTACAAACGTCTTCAAACGTCGCGCCCGCCCAGAAGGAAGCACCTCAGATTTCACAGGCCGGAACAATTAACAGACTGATCGTAGGTTTTTAACGGCTGAATACGGTGCTGAAAACACATTTGAAGTCTGGGTCTTTGTTATTGTTGTTGTTGTTTGTTGTTGTTGTTGTCATTGTTCTTGTTCTTGTTTTGTTGTTCTTGGTGGTGGTGGAGGTGGTGGTAGTAATGTCGTTGTGGTTCCTGTTGGTGTCTGGGGAACTGTTCAAACAGGCCACCCGTGTTTTGATCTCCCCCGGGTAAATGTGAACAATTTGAGCATTTTCTCTTCAAAGAATATTACTGGACAACCCAGAAATTATGACAGACATATTAATAATGACAAGAAGAAGAAGAAGAAGAGATAGGAGGAGGAAGAGAAGTGAAGGAGGAGGAGGTGGTGGACAAGGAGGAGGGAAAAAAGGAAGGAAAACGAGGAGGAAATGTAGTAGAAGTCGTAGTAGTAGTAGAAGTAGTAGTAAAAGTAGTTGTAGTAGTAGTAGCAGTAGTTGTAGTAGCTGTAGAAGAAGAAGAAGAAGAAGTAAACGAAGAAATAAACGAAGAAGAAGAAGAACAAGAACAAACTTTTGATGGAAATAACTGCAGGTAAAAACATTTCTTCCATCACGAAAAACGAATGTGAATAACATAAAAGTTTTAAAAGAGCTAAGGGATGTTATGGATATATCAAAAACGAAATGACTGACACAACATATTTAAAACACACACACACAACAACAACAACAACAACAACAACAACAACTGAACAACGGAGCCACTTTTCTCCAAGAAACGCCTCACTTTGGACACAAACAAACATACTCAAATCTCATAATCATATGATGTAAAAACTCACCGAGGCCAGACATTATCTTCAGTTTGAATGAAAGCCTCAAGCGTGATTTCCTGTGATCACTGGCACATTTGAGAATTGTCCACAACCCACAGAAACCTTTAGCCCGTAGCTCTTCCACACACTTCAAACTTCGACCCAACTTCCTCCAACCCAATCCTCAAACTTTTGGTGGAACTGAACACGGAAGTTGGCAAAGCCTTCCAGTATAGTCCCCCGACACACAACTGAGCCAACGGGGAACTCGAACACGCACAGGCTCACGGGAGACGCCGCCGCGTGCTGTTTTATGAGCGACTTGCACGTGGAGCTCGTGCCACGACCCGCGCTCTCCGCCAATCAATCAGCGTGACGTCGACATGACTCAGCCAATCGCTGGTCTGGCCCCGTGGATACAGCGACCGTCCGTTGTGTACCGTAAATCCCGTGCAGTGAACGACCACAGTACGCTGCGGGGGTGATTTACCTGAGTGTTCGGTCGGCTCTTTATACGTTGCATCGAACTATAAGGATCTGATTGAATGAAATGAACTGATTCAGTCAGTTTAAACGTCTGCCTTATCTCTCTCTCTCTCTCTCTCTCTCTCTCTCTCTCTCTCTCTCTCTAATTATGGATTTGCGTATTCAACTTTTTCCCTGTAGTTGCTATAATGACTTGCATGTTTTCCAATGGTTTTCTTTCTTTTTTCTTTTCTTCTTCTTTTTTGTGTTTTTCCCCAGGGCTGAGTGGAAAAAAGCATGTACACTTTGCTTATCTCATTACCCTGGAAAACATACAATGTTCGTTCGTTCGTTCGCTCTCTCTCTTTCTCTCTCTCTCTCTCCCTCTCTCTCTCTCTCTCTCTCTCTCTCTCACACACACACACACACACACACACACACACACACACACACACACACACACACACACACACACACACACACTCGCATAAACACACACAGAGATACACACAGACAGATAGAGACACACACACGTATACACACACGCGCGCGCGCGCACGCACGCACACACGCATGCACACGCACACACACGCACGCACGCACTTAAAGAGAGACAGAGACAGAGAGAGACAGACACAAACAACAGACACACATACAGGCACACAGACACGCGGACTCAGAGAGAGAGAGAGAGAAAGACAGACAGACAGACAGAAACACATACAGAGAGAGAGAGAGAGAGAGAGAGAGAGAGAGAGAGAGAGAGAGAGAGAGATGGACAACAGCAGCTGACAGATGATCTGAGGCACTGAAGTACGTTGTCTCTCGGCAGCCCAGCAAACCACAGTAAAGAGAGCGGCATTCCACAACAGACTGCTGTGCAGTTCCAGAGTTTGAGACAGGACAGACGAACGCTCCTTCAATACCCATCCCTCCCCTCCACCCACCCTCCTTTCCTCCCCTCCCCTCCTTTCCTTTCTCATTTCCTCTCGCCCCTGTCCCAAGGCCCTCCCTCCCCCCACCCCCACCCCTCCCCCAAATGCACTTAAATAAATAAAAGGATTTCTTTTATCTGTACTTGGCTTGCAGTCACCAAACTGTAAAAGGTTTTCACACACACACGGCTGCCTGACATTTTATAAACCTGGTTACGTGACGGTGTGTGTGTGTGTGTGTGTGTGTGTGTGTGTGTGTGTGTGTGTGTGTGTGTGTGTGTGTGTGTTTGTGTTTGTGCGGGTGGATGGGCACGAGCGCGCGCGCGCGCGTGCGTGCGCGCGCGCGCGTGTGTGTGTGTGTGTGTGTGTGTGTGTGTGTGTGTGTGTGTGTGTGTGTGTGTGTGTGTGTGTGTGTGTGTGTGTGTGTGCGTGCGCGCGCGCGCGTGCTGACTTTTTTCACTTTTTCATTTCTTCTTCATTTCTTTTTCACCGGTCTGGGGACATATCAATAGAATTATATTGCCTTTCATCTTTTGCTCAATCTTATGAAGAGCTCCATCTCTTCTGCTGTTTTGGAGAGAGAGAGAGAGAGAGGAGAAGAGAGAGAGAGAGAAGAGAGAGAGAGAGAGAGAGAGAGAGAGAGAGCATTTACAAACGAAAAGCACACAAGAATTTGTTCCGAAAAGCTGCAACGCTAGTGATGGATCAGACGAAAGTTGCCAACCGAAACTCTTCAGTTTCCAATACATGAAACAATCCTCACCACTGCTTCTTCCCATCAAAGATCAAAGTTGGCTACTGCCTCTTTCGGTGTGAAACCTCATAACTGGTAATTGCACAGGTCAGATCGTGACAGTATCGCTTGCATAGATGGTCGTTATCCTGTTTCCCTAAAGCACATTTCAACGTGAAAAACAACAACAACAACAACAACAACAACAACAACAACAGACTTTGTCTTGGGATCGTTGCTGTTAAATGAGTTTAATGCCATGTGTCAGCAAGGAATGTGGGAATACATGTGAACTGCAGTCTCTGTGTTCCAGTACGCTCTAGTTAGTTCCAGGGAGGTGGGATTGAAACGTCTAGAAGACGACAGAAAAGATAGGTGGTCATGTGGATTCTGTTTGGGTATCAACATTTGAAAGTCATACTAATGCTTCAGAGTCCAGCAGGATGTGCTTCAAAAAAAAGGAATGTGCGACGA
>CM065717.1:43325236-43340236 GCA_033310375.1 Conus canariensis
CACCCGGACTTGAACAATTCCACACAAAAATAATTATGGACTCTGATGGGGATCACACCCAAGATCTCTCCACTCACACCCCACAGACACCAATCACTGCATTATGGCACCATTGTGTGTGTGTGTGTGTGTGTGTGTGTGTGTGTGTGTGTGTGTGTGTGTGTGTGTGTGTGTGTGTGTGTGTGTGTGGAATATGAATATATGCATGCGTATGCGCGTGAGAGCGTGTAGGTGCATGTGTTTACAGATGAGGAAATTTGATCGCGTCCGTTTGTAAAACAGCTACACATGTTTGTGTCCTCCTCCTCATGCTAAACGTCAGATGTACATAATCATGTCACCAGTTGGCAAAACTCTCAATCAGCTTACCAACCATACCAAGGTCAACTAAAATTTGTTGAAAAAAAAAAGAAAAAAAATTACATATGCATGGACTTGTAAGAAGATTCAAAGGCTTTGATAAAACAGTCTTCCAGGGAATTGTTGATGGACGGTGTTGGTGACAGGTAGGGAAACAGGCTATGGACGGACAACATAGCAGAAAGCGCATGGAGACTAGTTTACTGAGATCAGGGGCTGGACACACAATCGATTGAGATGACACAACAGTTCTCCAGTGCCACATTCCAGTGAAAGAAGAAGAGAAGAGGAGGAGGAGGAAGAGTAGGTAAGGTAAAGTAAGGTGATGTTGCTTATAGCCCTGCCGACCGCAAAGGGCCATATCAGGGTTGTCACCGCGTTCAAGTCAACTCCCAGTTAGGAGGAGAAGAAGAAGAAGAAGAAGGAAGAAGAGAAGAAGAAGAGAAGGAAGAAGGAGAGAGAAGAAGAAGAAGAAGAAGAAGAAGAAGAGAGATGATGATGATGATGATGATGATGATGATGACGACGGCGCGGAGGCGGCGGCGGCGACGACGACGACGACGACGACGACGACGACGACGAAGAAGAGAAGAGAAGAGAAGAAGATGATGATGATGATGATGATGATGATGATGATGATGATGATGACGGCGGCGGAGGCGGCGGCGACGACGACGACGACGACGACGACGACGAAGAAGAAGAAAGAAGAAGAAGAAGAAGAAGAAGAAGAAGAAGAAGAGATGATGATTGATGATGATGATGATGATGATGATGATGATCAAGAACAAAAGCAAGAACCAGAAGATGAGAAGGAGGAGGAAGAGAGAAGAAGAAGAAACTGTTCTCTTCTGAGTGGCTGGGATTACACTACTCTGCGTTATCTATATCGCGAACCAATGGACATGAAAGAGAAAAGAGAAATTGATGACGGGGTGTGACATTTAACACGCATTCTTTTTTTTTCAGAGCTGATGCCTTCCTCTATCTATTTCCTCATAACTCTTGTCGACCTCTACCCTTATACATCCCTCTCCGACACCCTCCCCATCTTTCCACCGCTCCGGAGTTAGGATATCAAATATTCTATATAGCCGACGTTATTTGCTGAAGTATTTCTTGCGATGGTTTTTGTTTCGTTCTCATGAATGTCAGAAGTATGTATTCAATCTCTCTCAATGTCTCTGTCTCTGTCTCTGTCTCTGTCTCTGTCTCTCTCTCTCTCTCTCTCTCTCTCTCTCTCTCTCTCTCTCTCTCTCTCTCTCTCTTGACCTCTTTTCTGTCTTGCAACTCTGAATTGAGTTGACATGTATGGATTGTTGCTTTTCCTTTTTGTTTGTTTGTTTTCTTTTCTTTCGTCTGTTTCTTTCTTTCTTTCTTTCTTTGGCTTCTCTTGTTTCATGTTTTAACAGAGTAACAAAAGCCAGATGGAAAGATAGGTCATCTACATGAGATCCTTACCTTGGGGAAATCATGTCTTCTTTTGAGAGCTCTCTCTCTCTCTCTCTCTCTCTCTCTCTCTCTGATTGTTTGTCCGTCTGCCTCCCTCCCCTCTCCCTCCCCCCTATCTCTCTCCCTCCCACCTCTCTCTCTGAGACATTCAATGCTCTTCCCTTATCTCCATGAACATTCTACATCTAGGGTTTTTTTTTCTTCCTTTTCATTTTCTGTGCAATATTTTGAACGATTCCCTTTCGTTGTTCAGTAGTCGGAACTGTATTAGAGAGAGAGAGAGAGAGAGAGAGAGAGAGAGAGGGGAGAGAGAGAGAGAGAGAGAGAGAGAGAGAGAGAGAGAGAGAAACGGTGGAGGGGGGGAGGGGAGGGCGTTGGAATCGATTTCACAGTTATTTTTCTCCGCGTCCCTAACGTTCAATGCACATCAATGACGACTCCCCACCTCCAGCCACCACACACACACACACACACACACACACACACACACACACACACACACCACACACACACCACACACACACACACCACACACCACACACACACACACCACACACACACGCACACACACACACTCGCACGCACACACACACACACACACACACACCACACACACACACACACACACAACACACACACACACACACACACACACCTGTCTTCCCATGTCTCTTTTGCCCCATCTCCCATCAGCTGAGAAGCGGGCGACCCTGCACTGGAACATTGACAGGATGGGCAACCTCGAAAGCAGATGAAAGGGATGCGGGGGTGGGGTGGGGTGGGAGTGGGGAAGTGACAATTCTAAGTGCTATTCCTACTAATCAGAGGACGTCAGTCTCTTTTTTTGGACGGGGGCGGGGGGGGGGGGGGGGGGGGGGAGAGGGGGGGGGGAGGGGGGGGGGTGGAATGAGAATCTAATGTGAACAGTCTTTTTCGATTTCTAACCATTAAACACAACATTGAGCTTGTTTGTATGGAAGAGTTTACACAGAAAGAAGCTAAGTCAGAAGGTAGACTGATTAAGATTAGTCTTTTTTCTATCTCTTCATTTCTATTTTATTTACCAATATGAGAGAGAGAGAGAGAGAGAGAGAGAGAGAGAGAGAGAGAGAGAGAGAGAGAGAGAGAGAGAGAGAGAGAGAGAGAGAGAGAGAGACTGGTTGTCAATCTTTACTGTGTGTTTGAATATACGTGAGCGATGTTCCTTGTGATAGTCAAGTATAGGTGTGATCTGTGTTTTGATCAGATGAAAATATATTTGTTTTGCAGCAGGCAAAATTGCCGGAACGTTATAGGAAAGGGCTGCAGTTTGTTGTTTTGGATTATTTTATTTCTTTGGGTTTTTTTTTTCTTATTGTTGTCGTTGCTGTGATCTCTCTATGTATTAATTAATGTGTGTATGCATGTATGTGTGTATGTATGTATGCATGTATATACCTGCGTTCGTATCTATGTGTGTGTGCGTGCGTTATGAGTGCGTGCATACGCGCGCGCGTGTGTGTGTGTGTGTGTGTGTGTGTGTGTGTGTGTGTGTGCTCGCGCGCGCGCGTGTAACCGAGTGGGCACGACTCGTTACGCCTACTACAGATAAAGACCTTTCAGTAAATTCACTCTTGCCGTTTTTCAGCCAAGGACTCGCGATCCGGTGACCTGGCTGAGACACACACACACACACACACACACACACACACACACACACACACACACACACACACACATACACACACACGCACTCCATTTTCTTGCTACCCCCTTCCCTCCTCCAACTGCCCCTACCCTCATTATCCCCACCTTTGTTTTTTCTCAGTGAGCAGATATCCCAGAATAATAATATGGCTCATGAGTCAACATTGCCTCCACGCCCACACGCAAAAACAACAACAAAAGAACAAATAACGATATAAAAAGGATGATGTTACCAAATGCCACCTGAACACCCTCACCATCCTACGTGAAGCGAAAGAATGCAAAAAAAAAAGAAAAAAAAGAAAAAAAAAAAAAAAGAAAGAAAAGCTCTGTCCAACTCTGAATCACATCGTTAGCCCCCGCCCGACCCCTAGGTAGAATCCCCTGATCAGCTGCCATATCAGGCCAGCTTCGGACGGGAACTGAGAGGGGAGAGCCGCCATCAAAACGGCGCCATCTACACAGGGGGGACAACCAGCAGTGCACAACCTCCGTTGCCTGGATGTGCAGGAAGAGAAATATGAAGGGGAACAATGCGAGCTTTAAGTGTCGGTCGGTTACGGCCCTGGACGAGTCTCCAACCGCTTCGCTCCCTTTGCTTCCCCACCTCCACTCCTCCCAATACTTCCACGCTTTGTGTCTTTGTCTATCCTCCTCATACTATCGTTTTAGCCTTTTATCTCCAACACACTTACCCCTCTCACGTTTCCACCCCCTCCCCACTCCGATCCACTAGTCAGTGTTCATTTTTCAAAACGTTGGTTTCACATGTGAAGCGATGTGTGTGTGTGTGTGTGTGTGTGTGTGTGTGTGTGTGTGTGTGTGTGTGTGTGTGTGTGTGTGTGTGTGTGGAGAGAGAGAGAGAGAGAGAGAGAGAGAGAGAGAGAGAGAGGGAAAACTAAATCCAGAATGCCAACCAAATAATACATGCCATTCAAGAATGTGTCATCAGCCTTATGGGATTATCTACCCTCCAACCCGCACATTCCTCGTAGTGACAGTACCCACGACTGCCAGACTCACAAGCGGCCCACACCACCACAATGTGGAGATAACATTATCTTTTCCCTGCCTCCTCCATCAGATTGCCAAAGAGCACATCTATCTTCACCAGCATCGGGGGCTTGTGTTGCCAAGGCAATCAGTATAACAGCTGAGGCTGATATCTCTCTGTGCCTGTCAGAAGCATTCTGGTAGTGTACTGGTGTGAGACGTTCAAAATATTCCCGTTCAGAACACTACGGTAGCGCATTGAAAACCGCAATGTTTTAAACACTCGTTCAGGACCTTACTTTTGCTTTACAGACACTACCATACTCTAACCACAGTCAAAGTTTTGTCCCTAGTTTACCTCCACTACCACCACCTCCCTACCCTCGGATTAACCCTTGCCAACCGACAGAACTGTTGAAAATTTAAAATCGCCTTGGAAAATACCGAGGAAGCAGGTTAATTAAGAATTCTAATCCGCAGTCAAGTACTTCCTTGAAAAATAAACAAGACAAGCAAGAAAGTTTGTTTTAACCGCAAATGTATGCAACTCTGAAGTAGACATTTGTACCCCATGATTTTTTCATTGATTGTGACAGTATGTTTCCTTTTTCCCAGTGGCTAAGCATGAGGCTGACAGACACTGAAGCCAACCTCTCACAGATAGGAGAAACTACTGCTCATTGTGCAGAAAGATCATGTAGGACTGTATGGTGTCTTACCATAGCGAATGAGACTTAATTGCGTGTTAACTTGGCGTGTTACCTACACATGGTGAAGGCATAAGGGCTTTAAAGGGTATCGTAGTTGGAGGGGGGGGGGGGAGCATAAGTGACTAAGGTTTGGATGAACAACGAGAGTTGTCGAGGAGGAGAGGCAGAGGACGAAAAGGACAAGAACATGGAGACACACGTGTGAGGTCCACTTGCACACAATTTTCATTAATACTCATCTCCTCCCTTCTCTACCACCCCACGTCCCCGACCTCAGCCGCCCTTGAAGTCAAATGGAACAAATATAAGCTGGGACGTTTAATTTTTAATGAAAACAAAATGTCCATTATAAGACTTTATCTTTCACACATTCCTTGTAGCGTGCACGCGTCAGCTCAGTGTATATTGGCAGACATGTAATCTCTTTGTCTCTTCTGCGAGGCTGTTGACTGCATGTGTGCTAGGTGAATGAGCAACATCACTAAAAGCAATGAGGTATGTTCGTGTAACCGCGTCACATGGGGGCAAAGGTGACTGACGTGTTAATGTTTGGCATTGCAGTTTGGAAACATGGATGGGATAACGTAGCATGGAGGAGTGGAGAGAAAATGATTGCTGGTCTGATGTACTCTTCGCATTTTTATTTTCCTACACATGTCCATACCCCTCTGCACTGTATCCCATTCGTCTGTCCTCTCTTGTTAAAATCTTCTTCTTGAAGTGGCTCAGTGTCTGACCTTGTGGACCTCATCGGCTAATGGTTCTGTCAGTTTGACAGCAGATCAGTGTTCTGTCTGTACATCTTAACTACATTACAGCATTTCATTCAGACGCGTATTCAGAAAGGGTTTGACCAATCATCTGTCTTATCCCCTCCCTTCATTGGATATATTGAACATTTTTTTCTTGTTTTGTTTTTATATTACGTATGATAAAGTTTAGTGCTGATAAAGTAACATTCTTCATGAAAGATGTACATGAAGTTACCTGTGAGTTTTTCACTTCTCTTGGACTCTGAGAATCTGAACAGACTGCACGATTGTAATGTTTTCTATACTATTGTTTATCTCCCCTTCCCTCCTCCTTCTGTTTTGTTGCCCAGGATGGTGGAACATGAGCTGACCCGCTTATTTATTTATTTTTTTTTTTGCGACATGGTGGAGGGAGAGTTATTATTTTTGGCGAGTGTAGACCCATCACCCGGTACACACACTGTCACAAACAGAACGGTCTGCATAGGGTGAAAGAATGTTACTGCAAAGAAGGCCAGTGTTTTGTGTTTCCCTCCACACGTAGATAGCTACAATCCGTCATCAGGGTATTAAAAGTGTCATGCTTACGGCTACTAAAATCTGCGTCCACATATCATCAACGTTCGTATCATACGTATAGTAGACAACTGATGCGGTTTGTACCAACCACCGGTAGCAGAAGACTTTGACTTAAACGCTTGTGCATAACTGTGCCTCTACTACGAGTTCTGTTATTATTTATGATGATGAAGATGCTGATGATGCTGAGGATAATGAGGATGAAGAAGATGATGATAATAAGGATAACAATGATGACGACGATGACGATGATGATGATAATGATGTTGTTGATGATGATGACTGAGAGGCGGACAGAGAGACACCCTGAGAGAACACAGACAGAAATAGACACAATCAGACAGAGAGATGAAGCAGTGTGGAAAGATGTCCTAATGGAAAGCGACACCTCAATGAAAGCCTGACACTTGTTGCCTTGTCTCTTTGCCACTTCTGACTACACACTCTCTCTCTCTTTTCTCTCTTCTCTCTCTCTCTCTCCTCTCTCTGTTTTGTGTGTGTGCGCGCGCGCGCGCGCGCGCGTGTGTGTGTGTGCTTGCATGTATGCCTGTGCGAGCACTAAAATGTATGTACCTGCATGTTTGGCTGGGGTGGTGGTGAGGGTGGTGGGTGTTGAATGAAGGGTACCCATTTCAACATTCATGTATGTGCACCTATATGCTTGCACTTAAGTCAATATCCGAATGACCTTTTTCACATTTGTTTGTTTGTTTGTTCGGCTGCTTGCGTGTTATTTCATCGTTCTTACCTTCTCTTTAATCTATTTTTACTTTAACTTCTTTGTTGTGTCCCTTCCTAAGGGGGTTGCTGCTGCAGCGGCAGCACTCCGTCCTTATATAAACGCAGATGACAGGGGAGATAAATCATGACGACAGGTGTTGAATTCAATACGCATTTCTCTCACTGCTGACGTCTTCCTGCCTTCACCCCTCACACACACACACCACACACACACACACACACACACACACACACACACACACACACACACACACACACCCTCTTCGTCCTCTTCGCCCTTTACCCTCAGCCTTCCTTCTCTCCGCCTACATCTTTACGTCAACTCAGGCATCTTATTTGTTTTGGTGAGAGCAGAAAGTCCATGTGACACTCGTGTGTACACTGTTGTTGTCTGTTATTGTGAGTAGCTGCGTCTGACTTCAGCTTTAAGGCATCCTGTGGTTCTGTGGTAGCTGGGCTATCTCAATGACGACTACTCTACTTCAGCTGTGTGTGTGTTGTGGTGTGGGGTGTGTGTGTGTGTCTGTGCGATCTGTTTGTGTGTGTGTGTGTGTAAATAGTTTTAGCCAATTTTCTGGCCTTTATTGTGATTATCCAATTTAACATCCCTTACCAACATCACTGAAAGGACAGTTCCCATGAACCTCTCATCCCAATGCATCACCACAATGTGGAATTCTCTCTTCCCCTGACTCCGCCATCTGGTTGCCAAAGAGTGTAGCTATCTTACCCGGCATCACTGGGCCGGTGTTGTCAGGGTAGTGGGTGTAACAGCTGAAGCCGATATCTCCCTGTGTCTGTCGGAAGCGGTCTGGTAGTGTTACCGATGTAGGATGTTCAAAAATGCTCGCGTTCAAAACACTGTGATAGCGTTCTGAACGTGTGTGGAAAACTGTAGTGATCTGAACATACGTTCAGTATACTACTGTTACTCTACGAACACTACCCTACACTTACCAAATCTAAAGTACTATACGTGGTTTATCTCCAACCCAGCTCCCCCTCTCACTGGCTTAAGCCATGCCAACCGACAACGTATGAGAACTAGGGGATCTCTACATTTGCTTTTTTTTTTTTTTTTTTTTTTTTTGGGGGGGGGGGTGTATATTGAGAAACAGTTTGAAAATGCTGAACTGCTGTCAAACACTTCCATGGGAAATAAATAAGATTTAAAAGTTTCATTCAATTGCAGGTATTTGCTACTCCAAAGAATAATTTCGTCCCTTTATGATGATGGTAATTTGCTTTTTTCCTCATCAGTTACCATAGAACTGACAGACACTCAAGGAAATCTCTCATAGATACAAGAAATGGTTGCTCATATTCTGTGAAGAGACCATGAGGACTTTTCCTGATATCCTGGTTCCGATGTGGAAACCTATAATATCAGAGCGACGTGCAACAATCAGGGACAGAACTCTCTGACGTAAATCGTCGCTGCCGCCACTCTTCTCCAAACTACACTATTTATGTACTCTGGATAGAATCAAAACAGAAGGAAATGGCCACTCAGTCAACCTCAGTTTGAGATTGCATCGGTCGGGGAAAAAAGCGACGCGAAAATTCACCTTTGAAATCTCAAGGCTCAATCTGAATCAGCAAAATCCTATTGAGCGCAAACTTTTTCTTCCCTTTTTTGTCGGTTTTGAAGGACAAGTTTGACTGACTGGCTGAATCCTTCAATTTACTGTCTTTCAGTATAGATGATTCAGAACGATCAAGAAAAAAAATCAAAAAAGAGTTCAAACATTTCATACACCAAGTGATAGTCTCATGGTGTGACTATCTAAGCTCTGTAGTCCAATCAACAATGTAACTCTCGCAGAGGAGCACGATTTCACTTCCTGGCCATAAGTCATTTCAGACATGATTAAACAAAGGGGTGTCATATGGTAGTATCTTGACTCGGGGGTTCTGTGCTATTTTCAGAAACAGATCGTTTCCTGGGTTTGATAGAGCAAATCAACGATTTTCTGGTGAAGTATACAGTTTATCTACAGTGACTGGTTTGAGAGTCCTCACTGGAGTCAGGCAAAGGTGCGTTCTCTACCCTTTCTCTTTACAACTGCCATTGAATGGTTATGAAAGCATGCAAGCAAGGGAAGAGGAAGTCATTGAAGTGGATAAAAGAATCTCTTTGGGTAAGAATTGTCTGAAGACACACTGCTGTGGCAAGTAGCACTCAAGATCTCCAGTTGACTGTGGAGAAAACCAGCAGATATACAGGAAACGCTGACCTTATCATCATGCCCAAGAAGACGGAGCGAAAGGTCAGCTGTATTCATGAGAGGTCCGGTTCATCAAAGAGTGTGGACGAGTTTGGAACTCCATTTTTTTTAATATAGTTTCCTTTTCGGTTCTGTGAGCCTACTGACTGCATGTGTCTTAGTTTAATAAGTACCGCAAGAAGCAATGAGGTATATACGTGTCACTGAATTACCATAGGAGCAAAAGATGACTTACGTGTTAATATTTCGTATTACAGTTTGAAAAAAATGTGGATGGAATAATATGTGCGTGAGGAGAAAGAGTGGAGAGAAAATATTTGCTGGTATAATCTCATTTTTCCATCTTTTCTTTACTACATATGTCAATATCCTTCTCTTCTCTTTCCATTTTTCTTCCCCTCTTCTTTAAATCAGCTTCTTTAAATGACTTGGTGACTGACCTTGTCGAGCACATCGACTGATGGTTCTGTCAGTTTGGACAGCGGATCTATATTCTGTCTGTACATCCAAGCTGCATCATAAAGTTACGATCAAAAGATTTTTCTGAGGGGTCAGGCAAATTAATCATCTGTCTTGTCTGCTCTGTTCTATTTAGTATATTAACAAAATATTGCTTTGTTTTGTTCTTAGATCACGTATTATAGGGTTTTCGTTTTCAGAAAGTATCCGTCTTTTCACGGAACCTTCGCAGAGTCTTCTTGTTGTTTTTCCTTTCTATCTAACACTAAGACTCTGAATAGAATGAACATTTTTCTTTACTGTTCATACCCCCCCCCCCCCCCCCCATCCTTTTTTTTCTTTTTTTCTTATTTTAGTCAGGAGAGGTGAAATGTGAGCTGATCTGTTTCGTGTGTGAGAGGGTAGAGAGAGACAAAAAGATAGATTTATTATTTTGGCAAATATTGACCTACTTCATATTCGTAAGTTTTATTTTTTGTTCCTGCGCTTCCTGTCGGATTCTGTTGCCAGCGACAGCAGTAAAACAACCAGACAAACAAACAAACAAAACGTCGTTATGCTTGTTGACTTTGACCTGTCCTGCCAAGGGGGAAAGTTGAGGAGGGAGGGAATTACTGAGGAGAAAGAGGTGGAAAGGAACTACACACACACACACACACACACACACACACACACACACACACACAGAGAGAGTTAAGCATTTGATTTTAGATTTTTTGCAGGTATGTTGTAGGGATGTTTAGATGGACATTTATATGCACTTAGATAACCACATTATGCATACACTTACATAGTCACAGACATTTACGCATCTCTCTCTGTCTGTCTGACTGTCTGTCTCTGTCTGTCTGTCTGTCTATCTGTCTGTCTCTCTCTGTCGCTGTCTCTCTTCGTCTAATATCACAAATGTAAACAGACGTAAAACTAAAGTACTACTACTACTACTACTACTACTACTACTACTACTACTACTCCTCCTCCTACTACTACTACTACTGTTACTATTACTGCTACAACAACTACTACTACTACTACTACTACTACTACTACTACTACTACCACACACATACACGGTCACATGTAATGCGAAGTCGAGTCGTAAATGGGTGTGAAAATATTACAGCGGGCAGACAGAGGATGTTCAATATTGTGTTACTTACATTACTGTAAATGGTCTCCCCATAACATCAGGATCAGTGCTGTAGGCCACAGATGCTTTTTGTACCAACCACCCATAAAGCAACACTTCGACGTCAGCATTATGATTCTTGACCAGATAAAGGACACACCCTAAAGCAAGTGCATAGCAGTGCCTCTTTTGATATTTCTATTGAAGAAGAAGAGAAGAAGAAGAAGAAGAAGAAGAAGAAGAAGAAGAAGAAGACGATAATGATGATGATGACAATGATGACGCCGATGACAACGAAGACGATGACGACAATGATAATGATGATGCAAATGATATTGATGATGATGATAATGATAATGATGATGATGATGATAATGATGATGATGATGATCATGATGATGATGATGATGATGATTCATACTGTAGTCCATCCAGGAGTGAAATAAACAAACAAACAAAAATAAAAACAAACAAGATGCAAAACATATAAACGTACTCCCAGTTTGGTGGTAACAATTTTGCATGTAAGAGAAAAGCAAAAAAAAAAAAAAAAAAAATGTTGCTCTCCCCGGCGGGGAATAGAACTGCGGTCTTGCGCGTAACAGGCGGGGATACTAACCACTATACTTCCGAGGAGCTTAAAAAGTTTGGTTACACATAAAATTATAAACCGTTATTGCAAGAAGGGAGACTATTTCCAGTTAGTGGAAGAAAAAGCTCGACAGCGCGGTGGTTATTTCCCTTATCAGACTTGAGTTTTTTTTTAATTATCATTTATAGCCGTTAATAACGGCTATTCTGGTAAAACAAAAACATCGGGCATTATCCCTGACCCATAATGAACATACCTACAAATTTTCAAAACGATCGGCCCAGAAATGTTGTCTGGAGCGAGTGGAACACATTTTGACCACGGACAGACAGACAGCCAGACAGCCAGACACACTGTTCTATAAGAACTGGGAGTACAAAAACGAAGTAAATCGGCGCAGGTGCACAAGCAGGCTCGTTAACCACTGAACTGGTGGTATCCAAGAGACAAGTCAAGGACGTTGATTAGCCTGACACCTCTGATTGACCAGAACAAACTGTTCTGGAGAATGTGTGAGAGGAGGTAGGAGTGGACCGTGTACAATGCTAAGGACAAACCACAATGGTGATGACTTGGACTCCGCGTGGACCACATGTGTGAAGCCGTGACGTTTACAATATTCAAGTATGAAGATCTCTCTTCTCTCTCTCTCTCCTCTCTCTCTCTCTCTCTCTCCTCTCTCTCTCTCTCTCTCTGAGTCCAAGTAAGAGCACATCTGCGTGTGTACGTGATTATTTGCACGCACATGTTGTGTGTGTGTGTGTGTGTGTGTGTGTGTGTGTGTGTGTGTGTGTGTGTGTGTGTGTGTGTGTGGTGCGTGCGCGCGTGCCTGCGTGCGTATGTGTGTATGTGTGAGAGGGGGGGGATATGTGTTGTGTGTGTGTGTGTGTGTGTGTGTGTGTGTGTGTGTGTGTGTGTGTGTGTGCATGCGTGCGTATGTGTACTAGCACTAACATGTACCTGATGTGTGTGTGTGTGTGTGTGTGTGTGTGTGTGTGTGTGTGTGTGTAGTGGAGAGAGAGAGAGAGAGAGTGAGAGAGAGAGACAGAGAGAGAGAGACAGAGAGAGAGAGAGAGAGAGAGAGAGAGAGAGAGAGGCTGGGGTGGTGGTGAGGATTGTGGGTGTTGAAAGAAAGATTGTGTTCACATTTAGGTATGCACGCGTATAATATATGCTCGCGCACAAACAGATGCACGTGAATCCATATCAGGATGACTTTTGTTTGTCAGTTAGTTTGCTGGTTTGCATGTTATTTGACAGCTCTTTCCTTCTTCCCAGTATGTTTTCAGGGTTTTTTTTTAGCTTGTGTGCTGTTGTGTCTTTTCATTGTGACAATATAATAGCTTCAGCGCCAGCGTTCTCCATCCTTTGACAAACACAGACAATGGAGATGACAGGGGAGATGAATCATGACGACAGATGTTGAATTCAATACGCATTTCTCTCACTGCTGACGTCTTCCTGCCTTCACCCCCCCCCCTCCCCCCACACTCACACCCTCTTTCGTCCTCCTCCCCCACCACACTAAGCCTTCGTTCTCTCCGCCCACGTATCTTCCACGTGACCCAGGTATCCTATGTGTTTGGATTAGGGCAGAATCTCCCCTAAATGACACTGATTGTGTACAGTGTGTGCTGGTGTTATTGTGTTGTTGCTGCCTCTTCTTCAGTTCTCACAGCTCGCATGTGGACTGCATGCATGGTGGGCTGCAACACGAACAAGAGGATTACTGCTACTTCATTTCCTGTCTAGGCTGGCCCGTCAGGGACTGTGTATCAGTAGTAAATCATTTGTATACTCTCCATGAACAGACAAAAGGAGAGAGAGAGAGAGAGAGGAGAGAGAGAGAGAGAGAATGTGTGGGTGGGAAGAGTCTCTCTCTCTCTCTCTCTCTCTCTCTCTCTCTCTCTCTCTCTCTCTCTCTCTCTCTCTCTCTCTCTCTCTCCTCTCTCTCTCTCTCTCTCTCTCTCTCTCGTCTCAGACGTTCAAGTACATCAGTAATGGCCTTCTTTCCCGTGTTCCCAGGTCTCTTCCCCACCCCGTTTAACGTGGAAGAGGGATATTCTGACGTTTGAACAATGACAGGATGGAAACCCTGAAAAAACGAATGGAGGCGGGGTGGGGTGAATAGGTGAAGAGGTAAACATTCCGATGGGCGTTTCTACCACTCAGATTATGTCACTATCGATTTCACAGTGGGGGGGGACTGCAGTCGGGAATTAAAACAAGACCGCAAAAAAAAAAAAAAAAAAAAAAAATCGAACATTTTGAACTCAAACTAAAGAGATAAGAGACTGTCTATTCATTCTTTGTTTTCATTGTTTTGAATGTTATTTGTTCTGCCAAAACAAACTCTAATAGGTCTAGGCACGTTGCGTTTGTTTCGTAATTCGTATGTTCCTTCGTTTAGTTGACCAGTATTTCTGTTTTTGCTCTTGCATCACTAGTTGTGGTGTATAAGGGAAAATGTGTGGCTCAACATAATGAAGGAACAATTTATTTCCTAACCTCCAGCCATCTTAAAAAAGTGATCTTTTTATTGGAGATGAAGTTATGTTTAAATGAGAAGACGATATTAAAAACTAGACTGTTAAATTTGCCATTCTTGATTTGTGTGTCTCTGTTAGTGTAAATGTAATGGTACATGCTGGCTGCATCAGTTACCTAATCATGAAATACCCTTGTGGTTGGTAGAGGGAATCGTTGATATCAACCTGTTGAGGACTCAGCGACTATGTCTTGGAAAAAGTGGGAAGTGGGATAAAAAAAACAAAAATGTCTGAAAAGTTTTCGTTCTGTTCTGATGTGGATTAAAGGTTCCCATAGAATTTTCTCCGTCTTTGTTCTCTGTGTTTGCTTTTGCCTCTGTGTGTGTGTGTGTGTGTGTGTGTGTGTGTGTGTGTGTGTGTGTGTGTGTGTGTGTGTGTGTGTGTGTGTGTGTGTATGTGTGTGTGTGTGTGTGTGTTGTGTGTGTGTGTGTGTGTGTGTGTGTGTGTGTGTGTGTTCCTCATGGTAATTTCTGAATCACCTCACTGACTATGTCGTCATCCTCATGCCACTCCCCGTGAACGTGTTTAACCTATCTCTTATGCACACCTGCAGAGAACGGTTATGTCACCAGCGTGTATTGTTTGAGTTTTCTGCGTGCGGACTA
Source organism: Conus canariensis (assembly GCA_033310375.1). Taxonomy (NCBI): domain Eukaryota; kingdom Metazoa; phylum Mollusca; class Gastropoda; order Neogastropoda; family Conidae; genus Conus; species Conus canariensis. Next base: position 43,340,072 of record CM065717.1, read on the forward strand.
GCCTCTATACCTCACATTACAACTGCAATGCGTACAGCCTGGTCCCTATACCTCACACTAGAATCGCTAAGCTTTGAGGCCGTTACATGTAGAATCCAAGCTACCAACACAAAGTAGTGACTAAATTGGCGAAGAGAAGCAAAGACGTCATGCCTAGCCTAACCC
>CM065717.1:43345236-43355236 GCA_033310375.1 Conus canariensis
TGGATATTTGGGTTACATTACAACATTTCGATCAGACAGTTATTCAGAAGGGGTCAGACGAATCATCTGTCTTGTCTGTTCTGTTCCATTTAACATGTTCACGACATATTCCTTTATTCTGATTTGAAATCACCAATTAAAAGTTTTCAGTGCTTATAAGGTAACCCTCTTTTAATGTCCACGGAGTCTTCTGTTGCTTTTTCTTATTCCCCCCCCCCCCCCCCCCCCCCCCCCCCCGTTTTTTTTTTTCTTTTTCTTTTTGCTTTTCTTTTTCTTTTCTTTTTAGTCAAGGTGGTGGAACATGAATTGAACTTTTTGTATGTGTGAGAGGCTGTAGGGAGAGTTAGTATATTTTTGGCGAATGTTAACACTCTTCATATTTTTTAGTTGTATTTATCATGTTTTCCTGTGTTTACTATTTGTCTTTGTGGCTATTGATAGCATAAACAAACGTAATGACGAGTCATTCTCAACTGACCACTGAAGGTGGAAAGTACGAAAGAAGAGGGTTGAGACATTCGGAGGGGAAATGGGGAAAGAAGATGGAACCAATCCCTTCCCCTTCCTCCCCCTCCCTCCTACCCCCCCCCACCCCAACTTCAGGTGCATACACTAGCACATGCAATGCATAAGATCATAGTATTACTGCGTTGAAGGCTGTGCTTTTACCTACATTGCGTCTTCAGGGGATTGAAATTCGTTTCAATATTGCCATACTTAATCCTGAAGGTTGTCTCCACATCACAATAACGTCAAAACAGACGACCACTGATGGGGTTTGTGACAACTACCGATAATGCAACACTTCGACGTGAACTGTACGTTCAAGGAACAGATAAACGGCACAACTTCACGCTAATGCATTCCAGTGCCTTCACTGTCGAGATGAATCGACATGTCGTTGAGTGGTTTGAGAAGGAAATATGAGGTTCATTTTTGTGTTGTTTTGTCCTGAGCTACATGTTCTCAGAATCAAACTTATCCAGCCATACCGAAACATGTCATTTCGAGGTAGTATTAATGTTGTCGACAAGAGAAGAAAACAATCTCTTAAATCTGGTTGTGTGTATCTGTAATGCACAGAAAACACTGCATGCTGCTACTGAAAAGCCTCTGTGTATATTCTTTCATTATTGTCGTGAGTTTCTTTACAATCTTTTTTTTCTACGTGTCCTTTAGTTCATTTTGTTTCATTGAAATAATGGCCCTTCATAATGGGGCCTAGGCCTTTAAACTGAATATATATTTGTATTCGTAATTAGTATACTCTCTGTCTCCCCCACCCTCTCTCTCTCTCTTTTCTCTCTCTCTCTCTCTCTCTCTCTCTCTCTCTCTCTCTCTCGTGCTTCCACGCATGCACACGAGCGCGCACGTGTGTGTGTGTGTGTGTGTGTGTTGTGTGTGTGTGTGTGTGTGTGTGTGTGTGTGTGTGTGTGTGTGCGCGCGCGGCGAGCAGTAACATGTAACTGTGTTTGTATGGAAGGGGGGGGGGGGGCTGGGGTGGTGGTGAGACTGGTGGGTGTAGAACAAAAGATGCTCATGTTCATATTCATATAAGCGCTAATAATTATATGCTTGCACACAAGCAGACACACGCATTATATCAAAACATAACTTTTCTGTTTGCTTGTTAGTTTGCTTGTTTGTGAAATGTTTAATCGTTCTTTCTCACCGTCCAGTCTATTTTCAGTTGAACGTTTTGTTGCGTGCCTTCACAGTGGCTGTGTTGCTGCAGCGGCACCATTATTCTCCCTCCTTTCACAAACGCAGACAATGGTGGGGGATGACAGGGGAGATAAATCATGACGACAGGTGTTGAATTCAATACGCATTTCTCTCACTGCTGACGTCTTCCTGCCCTCACCCCCACCCCACACCCTCCTCTGTCCTCCCCCCCCCCCCCCCCCCCCCCCCCCCCCCCCCCCCCGCTATCGCAGCCTTCGTTTTCTCCCCCCTCACGACTTTCCCGACAACCCAGATATCTTTTTTTAACAGGTTTGGAGCAGAATTGCCCCCAAGTGGCATTGATTGTGTACAGTGTGTGTTGCTGTTATTGTGTTGTGGCTGCTTCTGCTTCTTCAGCTCGCACGGTCCTCCAATGATACTGATTGTGTGCACTGTATGTTGTTCTGTTACTGCGGTGTTGGTCCTGCCACTGTTTCTGCTCTTACGGCTCGCGTGTGGACTTCGTAGTCGGCTGGAGTGTAAACACGATGACTTGCTTGCTTCTGTTTTTTTTTTTTCCTGAGCAGAATGATTGGTGCTGTACATTAGCACGTTATTTGTGTATATTGTGTACATGGTGGGAAAGAGAGAGAGAGAGAGAGAGAGAGAGAGAGAGAGAGAGAGAAAATTGACAATTTGACAGTTTCATTGACAATAGCCTTGCTGGCCTTCGTGCCAAGGGGGGCAATCAACAGTGTTTTTGCAAATGGCACACACACACACACACACACACACACACACACACACACACACACACACACACACACACACACACACACACACACAAATGAAAGAAACGAATAAAAAAGGAAACTGCTCTGTAGCATTCTATGTGCAGTCAAAATAATCTAGCTCAGTGCATTACATACAAAACATAGGTCAATCCTAATTCAAAATGTGTGTGTGTGTGTGTGTGTGTGTGTGTGTGTGTGTGTGTGTGTGTGTGTGTGTGTGTGTGTGTGTGATACTGGAGAATTTTTTTGGTCCATTCGGCCCAGAGAGAATTCCATAATAACAACAGTCAAGAAACACACCAGGATTGAGCTCAACAGTCGACGTTGTATACGGGCCCAGACCGCAGAGACCCAATGGATTATTTCACCCACTGCTAACCGAGCTGCCTTTCCATTCAACATGGAGAAAACGGAGAAAACTGGAGGGAAAAAATGGTCCTGTTCTGAATCACATCGTTAGTCCCGCCCGACCCCTAGGGAGAATCTCCTGATCAGCTGCCGTATCAGGCCGCTTCAGATGCTAGCTGAGAGGGGCGGACCGCCATCGAAACGGCGCCATCTACACAGGGGAGATAACCAGCCGTGCACAGCCTCCGTTGCTTGGATGTGCCGGGGTAGAAAATCAGTGAAAGAGAAACCCTGCGGATTTTAAGTATTGGTTACTGCCCTGGAATAGTCTCCAAACCCTTCATCCCCCCCCCCTCCCTCCGCCCCATAACTACTCCCTTCCACCTCCCACCATAACCCACCCCCTTTATCTCTCCCCTTCTCTATTTCTTCATCCTTGTTCAGCTATCTTTTTTTTTATAGCTTTGAAAAGATTGCTTCCACCCTCTGCTTCCCTCCCCCCCCCCCCCCCCCTCACAGCCCTCTTATACATATGTGTCTCCCTTTCCAACATCCCTCAGCAGCTTCCACCCCCAGGTCAATGCTCTTTCCAAAATGCTTGGTCGGTTTAACACTGAGGAAATTTGTGCATGCATATATACATGAGGAAATATATCATTTTGTAACGTTATATGTGTGGGTGTGCATTTTGTGCATGTTTGTGTGTTTGTTTTTTTTCTGGGCGTGCGTGTTTTGTTTTCCTTTGCTTGATTCAATGCCATTAATGTTTGTAGACGGATCACAAAAATTGTTTGTCATCTCCAGTGATACAAAAAGAGGTCTCTCCCAGTTCTCCAATGTCTCTCCTGAGCGCCAGCCCCCAAAGAACTCTTCATACATCAACAATTTCTGCTCTTTTTACATTCCGTAAACAACACGATTATAGAACCGTCCCAATGGGACATCGAAAAAGAAATATGGCTGTCTGGAAAAGAAATGAATGCTTATCAATTGTGGCTTTTGAAATATTGCTATTTGGAAAAAAGCGATTAGTTAGCAATGATTGCATTGGAAACGACTTCAGAATGACTGTCTACTGCGATTGAATCGAGTTAGAGATGCTTTGTGAAGGGATATTGGAGCAAAATATGGAGCATTAACATTCTCCCTCCAAAGGATACATAATGTCCTTCATATACTTCCATCTTAACGCATTAACTGTCGCGTAAAGTGGTAATTTCTGTTGAGTCAAGGTTAACACAGCCTGGAGGCTAGAAGTCTTGAGTGTCAGATGTGACTTTTTCGTTTTGTTGTTTCTTTTAGGATTGTTTGTTCCTGCTCTTTAACAAAGCGATCTATATTTCTACACTGCCATTTACAATTTTTGCGCCTCTTCTTAACCCTCTGTCTGCCCATCCTCTGGAACATTTACTGGAACACCACAGTGAGGTGAGACCCGGCGGCAAAAGGTTACATCAGAATCCTTCTGAACGACAAAGTTAACAAGATACTGTATTTTCGTTGTGAGATCAGCTCTTTCCTTGAACTGTTCTGATACTTGTGAGAGCAAAACGGGTTTAGAAGCAACACAAAGTATAATTTCAAACTATACATCGTGGGGGGTTTTGCAATATATGGCAGTGCACAGTGCCAGAAGAGTTTTGCAATATATGGCAGTGCACAGTGCCAGAAGAATGGCCACAAGCTTTGCAATGACAGTGGAATGACCCTCTCCTATGTGAAATGATTCTTCCTGCAATCAGGAATTACAAACCCAGAATCTGCGATTTAGTTGTATGTGCTTGCCGGGATCAGTTCCTCCCCTCTTTTTGAAAGCACTGGATGTGTGCCTATGTAGGTGTGCTCTTTTTGCACGTACATTTGACATTATTCATCGAGTAGATGAGCATTGTAGACTGTGCTTTCTATGTTGTGAGAAGAATCACCATGAAAATGTCACTAATGATGAAAAAATCATAAGATCTGATATTCGTTTTCTTTCAAAAAAACAAACAAAAAACCCAAGACTTAATTGTTGTTTTTTTTTTTTTCAATTGCTGTTTACATTTCAGACATCAAAACAAGTTGGGAATAAATGATCATTAAACATATTGAAGCTTTGCATTCTCTCACATTCCTCCAGAGGAAAGAAACACAGACACAACAAATTTTGAAGTAAACAGTGGCAAACTGAAGAGAAGAAAAGACTGAGTGACCTCAGCTTCTGGCATAATAATTCGTTTCAATCACACATCCAAGCTTTTTATGCCAAACACTTGAAAGTATACAAAAATACTTCACTGATTACTAATTGTGTGTGTGTGTGTGTGTGTGTGTGTGTGTGTGTGTGTGTGTGTGTGTGTGAATGCTTGGTGGCGAGGGTACCAGGCGAGAGGAGGCATGATGAGGGTAATGGTTGGACAAATCGAGGAATGAGGGAATGATCATTTTAGCGGATGTAGATTTTCTCTTCACACATTTCTTTTTTAAATTGTGTTCCGTGTTTCATGTTTGCTTGTGCAATTTTTGACACTGATAGACAAAGGTCGTTAAGATTAGCGTCTACAGGCTGACCAGTCCAGGGAAACGGTAGTGGTTGAGGCACGGAGAGGGATGGGAAGAAGGAGAGAGAAAAAGGAAAAGAGGGAGAAAGCAGTGAATCCCGCGCTGTCGCCACAAGCAGCACCACGTACCCACAGGCTGTACAGAGAGACTTTTTTTTTTATAATACATTTTTTATTTCTTTCCTCATTCTGTCTTCCATTCCACAGTTCCTTCTTTCTCTCTTCTCCATTCTTTCATCAGCATGATCTTTCTCTTTGCTGTACATTTCCGGATGCAAATTACCACATATTATTTTTTGTTATTGATCATATTTGTAACTGTTTGACAATATTGTAGTACATAATCAGTGAAACATATTAGAAATGAGTTATCTTTTTTTCGGTTTGAATGGATTTGAGTGTGAGTTCAATGTATGTCGAGGAAAGGTTTTTTTTGTTGTTGTTGGATATACAAACACATACACAAACAAACAAAAATCACTAAGCACAATCCTCTAAGTTCTTACAAACTACAAGCACATAATGGCAAACAAACACACCCGCTCATTCCACTTACACCCCCTCCCCTCCCCACCCACCCCCACGCCCCCTTTCTCTCTTCTTTTGATTTAATGATATACATACATACGCACATATTAAATCCAGGTATCTTATGATTTTGATTATCAATTTTCAAATAATACTTCATAATTGATCCAGTTAGTGTTAAATTTTAGCAGATTCAATTGTACAGTTGCTATGTATTTTTCAAGATTATATCTTCTCTAGTATTTTTAGAAATACTGTTAATGAAGGCTTACATTTGTTTATTTTACAGCTAAAAATGTAGTGTTTGGCTATCAGTATTATAAGATCGAATGTTGTATCAGTCGTGGAATTGTCATCTGCTCCAAATGTTATTGTGTTTTCAGTCAGAGACAGATTGTTCGCTATTAAACACTTTCCTTTTATTAATTTTTGCAATGATTTCCAGAATTCATTGACATGTATGCATCTCCAGAACACATGTTCAATGCTGTCTTTTTCCTCTTCACAGAAACTACAGTTATAACTTTCTACTATTCCCATTTCTTTCAGAGCTACATTCGTTGCAATTATTCAATGCACTATTCTTATTTGCATCCATTTTAGCTTAATATCCTTAATTTGATGCATTTTTCTAAAGCATTTCTTCCAAGGTATCTGTCTATTTAGCTTCTCCGTCCATTTTGCACAACAGTTTGGTTCCCAGTTATCTTTTACTATAACTCTGTAATAAGTTTTGGAACCTTTATCTACAGAATATATTTTCTTTAGTGCTGTGTTGACTTCTGCTTCAATGTTATCTTTTATCTCATTCTCAAACCCTTGTTCTCTGATGTATTTTTTAATGGATAATATGCATCCACCATAAGATAGGAAATCTATTTCAATGTTATACTTTGTTCTGAATTCCTCATGGGATAGTGAATCTCCATTGGCTTTGAAAAAATCAGATACTCTAGATACATTTCTGTTGTTCCAGTTTTTGTGTTTTATCAGTTTATTTCCTATTTTGATATGTTCATTGTAAAGAATTGGTTCTGCAAGTAGTTCTCTAGCATTTACTGGTTTTATTTTGTAGTAGAACTGCTTATACGACACAAATACATGTTTCCAGAAAACATTGTCTTGAGTGGTGATGCACAGATGATTTGGAGAGTAATTCTCAATGTTCTCAATAATTGGGTATGAAAAAATCAACATGTCTCTCCATCTGTGTGTTGTCTGTCTCAGTCTTTTTATCCATGTTAATTTTAATGCAGTGATGAGAGCATTTATGTCAGGTAGATTCAACCCACCATCCTGTACATCTTTAATGACTGTTTTTCGACTAATTCTATCTTGTTTTTTATTCCATACAAACCAGTAACATAAGTCTTGTAATTCTTTAACAAATGTGTCAGGTGGATTTGGAAGCATCAACCATAGGTAAGTTAGTTTTGACAGAATTAATGATTTTAAGACAGCAATTCTTCCTAAAGGGGTAATGATTCTCTTAAGCCAAATTTTAAACAGTGCCTTCACTTCTATCATTCTATCTTTGTAGTTTCTTTTTTCCATGTGTGTTAAGTCCTGAGTAAACCAAATTCCTAATATTTTGAATTCTTTTGGATTCCAGATCATCTTTAAATGTTCCATATATCTTATTTCACTATGCTTTTGTCTTCCAAGCCAAATTACTTGTGTTTTCTCTTTGTTTAAGAATAAACCTGATGTTTTCCCAAACCTATCAAGAATCTCGATAGATTTTTCGAATGATTTCTTATTCCCTGTGTTCATCAGTTGAGTGTCATCGGCAAATTGTGATATCTTGTGTTCTTTCTCCCCGATTTGTATACCTTCAATACTATTTTCTTCTTTGATCATTACGGATAATATTTCTGCACACAATACGAAGATATATGGTGAGACTGGATCTCCTTGCCTACAACCCCTTTCTATTGAGAACCATGATGATGTTTGGCCATTTACGATAACAGTAGACTTAATGTTTTTGTAGAATACTTCTATCCATTTACATATATCTTTACCTAAACCTACAGCCTCTAGCACTTTGTGCATAAAATCCCAATCTAACGAGTCGAACGCCTTTTCGAAATCTAAATTAATTAGCATCCCTGGGATATTTTTTATGTTGAGATGGTGTATTATGTCATAAATTAACCTAATGTTACTACCTATATATCTATTTAGGACAAATCCTGTCTGGTCTTCACTAATCAGTGATGGAAGAACTTTTTTAATTCTATTAGCAATACAAGATGAGCCAATTTTGTATATAAGGTTTAGAAGTTAAATAGGTCTCCAGTTTTTTACATATTCTTTTGGTTTTCCTTCTTTGGGTATACAGATTATAATACCTTCTTTCTGGGTGTTTGATAGTTCGCCTTCTCTGAAACTTTCATTTAGAGCTCGGGTTACAAACACGCCGATTTGTTTCCAAAAACATTTGAAAAACTCAGCTCCAAACCCATCCGATCCAGGGCTTTTTCCGTTCTTCATATTTTTCAATGCAATCCCTGCTTCTTCTATTGTTATTTCACCTTGTAATGATTTAGTCTGTTCTTCTGTTAGTTTCGGTATCTTATTCACCAAATCTTCAATATTGCATTTCACAGTTGGTCTTTTTCGGTATAGATCTTCATAAAAGTGTTTTACTGTAACTTTTATGTCTTCTGGTTTGTCCAGTGTATTACCTTGTCCATCCAGTAGTTTTACAATTTGTTTGCTAATGAAATTACGCTTTTCTAAGCTGCAGAAGTATTTACTAACCTTTTCCCCATCTGCAACCCATCTTGCTTTTGATCTTAGTAGTACACCATTCATGACCTTTTCTCTTAGTAATATCAATTCTCTATTACTCTCTTCAATTGTCTTCAAATCCTCCTCTGATTTAAGTTCTTTACTCTCAATATTTTTAATAGTTTGCATAAGGCTGTTTTTACATTGTGATTCTCTTTTTTTAATTGTGGCATACTGGATGGATTTTACTCTTATCTTCATTAGTAAGAAGTCAAGAAAGACCCGATCAGACACTGTTAGTTTAGGGTCTGAGCTTTTCGACTGGTTTTCATCTTGGCTATTGTCAGCATTAATATCATTCCCCTCATCTTTATCTGTGTATTCCTCTGTTATTTCTTTTATTAGATTATTTATTCCGTCTACGTATTCTTTATCTTTTAGTAGAGATGAATTAAATTTCCAAAGAGTTTTGTGTTTAATCTCCTTTCCGAATTGAAGTTTTGGTGTAATTAATGAATGATCAGATCTATAGCCTGGTAAAATATCAGTATCTTCAAAATACCAGATTAAATATTCTGACAGAAGGAAGAAGTCTAGCCTACTTTGTTGCAAGGGGGTAGGTCTACGCCATGTGTATCTCCTACAATCCGGGTTGTTTTCTCTCCATATATCTGCTAATGACAAATCTTGTATCATATCCTCAACTGCTTTTTTAGCTTTTGGGTTATTTATATGTTTGTAATTGTAACAATCAATTTCCTCTTCTAGTACCATATTAAAATCCCCCACCACAATAACGTTATCATTTTTGTACTTTTTAATCGTATTTGTGAGTTCCTCATAGAATGCTGGGTCGTCTTTGTTTGGTCCATATACACTTACTAGCAACAGTTCCTTTTCATTTGTTGTAAACAATATGATGATAAAGTTACCCTGCATGTCTGTTTCCACCTTATTTATTTTGAATTCGAAATTATTATTAAATAATATTGCTACACCTCGAGCATTAGATCTGTATGAGGAGAAAAAACAGTCATACCCCCATTCCGCTCTTATACACTTTTCTGTATCTTTTTCAAAATGAGTATCTTGTAGGCAATATATAGAGTATTGTTTTTTTCTTAAATAATGGAATACATCTCTTCTTTTCTGATAATCCCCTAGACCTTGACAGTTTAATGATGAAATTGTTAACATGTTTGCCTTGTTACCTACTGAGTACAGAGAGACTTTAATGCCAACAGTTTATGTGCAATCAAGTTAAAAGCGCCCAACTTCAGACTGGTGCTTGACCGTACTTCTGTTACTACGTTTTCTGGTCAGGATGATAATGATGATGGATGAGCCCTTTACCCACAATAATTAGCTGGCGCAGGTGCAGTAGCA
>CM065717.1:43357736-43362736 GCA_033310375.1 Conus canariensis
ATGATAGCGTTCGTGTGTGTGTGTGTGTGTGTGTGTGTGTGTGTGTGTGTGTGTGTGTGTGTGTGTGTAAAGCAAGCTTTGACAATCGGTCGGTAACTGGACAAGTTAGTGAAGCCAATCTCGACAGAATGATGGGAGAGATAAGACCTTTCCAGCTTCCTGGTCTACCAAGTGGTAGAGGCTGTAATTCCTCGAGAAACATTTCTGGAACACACGAAAAGAAGTTAATAGTAACTTCATCTCACAACGTCGCTCTTTGTAGTCAGCTATAAAACCACGAGGATGTATAGTTAACGTCGAAATTGAGGCCTAACAAGAGAAGCGAAAAAGACAATGGCCTTGATTATTTCCTAGCTAACTCTTAATACACATACCAATCAATGAAGAAAACGAATCATACTCAAGTCGAAAATTGCAATTAGACAGATCTGGAACAAGACGTGATTGATGACAACAGCTATGATGTTCCGATCACTTTTCGGTTTTGCTCTTTCTTTGTCTTTCTTCTCCCGAGACTGCACGACAGACGAGAAATGACGTATTTGCCAGCGATTACATATTTGCCACGATATTTTCTTCCCTCTTTCCGATTAACTAGCATTTCAATGTCGGTGATTTCCGTTCCAAAGCGAGTCTGATCAGCCCATTTCATGCACAGAATTTGCCCTGAATACTGATGGCGATAAATACCGGTCAATATTTATTGATATGACGGACATCTTGTCCATTTCCTAGCTCTTTTCCGAATTTTACTTTGATATTATTGTACGTCAGTGCTGGACCTTTCATGAAAGCTTTCAACGGATGAAAGGTAAGATGTATACTGCTCAGACCTCAGACTCGTTGATAGAGGATGGAGTGACACCACCAGACTGGCTGGGGACCGTGTACAGTGGAGCGCCTTGATCGCCTCATGCGTCGCAAGACGCGGGAGCATCTAAGTAAGTTAAGTAAGTATACTGTTAGTTTTATCAAAAAGCAGACTGATACTGGAATCAAGTAGTATTACTCTGGTTGAGTTTTAATTCCATTTTGTTTATATTTGATTTTGTCATGTATAATGAGCGAATAGAATAGGCAATGAGATATACTCTTGTTAGTTAACATTTCCAAAATCGCTTGTGTGTGTGTGGTGTGGGGGGGGGGGGGGGGTGCGTCTATGTGTGTGTGTGTGTGTGTGTGTGTGTGTGTGTGTGTGTGTGTGTGTGTGTGAGAGCGAAAATATGTCACATGACGTTTGGTCTCCAAGAAACTTAAGGAATGCTGCCTGCATGCCGGGAAAATATCACGCTTTCACTGCATTGCTCCCGGCTTTGTGCTCCATGCATTCCATTTCTCCAGGGCTCTTGAAAACGTCTTTTATTATGTTGTATTGTATTGGTTCATATCTCTATTGTAGCCGCTATCTTCAGACCAGCACTCTTTAGTATAAAAACTTAATACGATGGACCTGTTCTCAGAAAATGTCATGGCTTCTCGGTCATAATTTTTTGTTGTCAATTTTTTTAGCAAAGACATGGTGCGAACAGGATAAGTATCACGTCTCTCTTTCTCACTAATCGCCTTTGTAGCAGTCCTCTTCTTTTGCGCTGGTCACTGACCATTTCCGAGAGTACCACTGCTGGCCCACCTAGTGTCATGGCAGAGTTGTTCAGTTGGCTACACTGCCCTCTCAGGTAACAACGTATAACAGCGTGTTAGTGTCCGCTGTTCTTTGTGGTGGTTCTATTGCTGTATACAGCCTTTGCCCACGCACGAACCACTCTGTGTGTGTGCTTCGACCTTGACAGTGTGTTATTTTTCAACAGCAAAGTGTGATGACTGGACAACCAACCCATGAACAGGGCCTACACTGAAAGCCAATCAGATTAATGATAATAATGATAATAATAATAATATTGAATAGTTATATAGCGCCTATTCTCGGCTAGAGACCAAGCTCTAAGCGCTTTGCAATCCACACTCGTTTACACAGGAAGTGTTGAACGCGTGCAGTGTGCGCCATGGACCCCTAAATTGGTAACGGACATCAACACTTCTCCTCCTCGAACTCTACATTTCTGACCTCTTAAATGACCTTTGCATACTTTCAAATCGTTCCATGCTGAAAGTTGAACAGTCCCGGAGAAGTGAACATAGAGAACAGTGACCTAGCTGTGTACATAATCAGCGTCCTCCACAGGTGAACGGGACGTTAAGGGCACTATCCAGTCACGATTAAATCACAGTGTTCTGTCTAATTCTTGCCTCTGTCAAGGAGGTCATGTTTTCAGCTGTCTGTTGGTTTCTCTGCCTGTCAGAAAGATGACACACAATCTATTGAATCATTTGAAATGACACTTGGTGGGACGATGAAATGTGGCTTGAGGCCGAATTTGTCAAAATCTGATGTGGATCCATTGTCCAAATCTGGATCAACAGCAGATCCAGAATCTGTTTGATTTAGGAAGAGGATTGTGCTCTTCCGAGTGTTTTTCTTTCCCACTTGTGCTTTTTTTTTCTGACCATAAAAGGTCAAGGTGGAAGGTGTTGTTTCTGCATCACCTATTTTCGTTGTGTTCGTTTGAAGCTCTAGTGACAGGTTTGCTGTTTTCTTGGTTCTTCTCCCCTCTAAAGTCATTCCATTTTCAATACAACTAACTTAAGGACAAAACTATAAACCATCTTTTAGCTACTGAGGAATCAAAAAACAAACAAAAAAATAATCAGTCTTAGACTTCTCCTCCTTTATCTGTTTATTTGATGAAGTGAATTCAAAATAAATAGACAAATGGTAGAAAAATTGTAACGCATTCGCTGATGTCTGAAAGCAGGTGTCATTTAAACCTAGAAAAAAAATCTGTATCCACTTCGATCCTGAATCTGTCGCGCCAAGTCTCCTTTCTGCTTTCATTCTACTGTAGACTGTGGGAAGGAAGAAGAAGGGGAAAATAAGAAAGAAGGGCAGAGAGAATGAAAGAAGGAGAAAGTGGAGGGTGCCAAGTGTCTGGCATGAAGGGAGGTAATTGGCTGCAGGGCTGTGGTCTGGGACCACACGGACGAAGGCCTCAAAGAGGAGTTGTATTGCAGCCACAGTGACAACCTACCATTAGCACGTGCTCTTGAAAAGGAGGGGGAATGGAGGCAGTGGGTTGGAAGGGGGGGGGGGGGGGGGGGGGCGGAGGGAGGGAGGTGAGAGGGTAAAGGGAAGGGATGGAGGGCTTTTCTTTTTTGCTGCCTGAGGGGCCAGCAGACGTCCCGTCTGCTTGTTTTATGTTTCCTGCCACCAGAAATATGGGAGACTGAATCACTGGATGTTGATTTATTTCACGTCACCGGGGTTAAGACAAGCAAAGTTTCACTAAAAGTGGGTTTTATTTAACTCCAAATACTCCATTCCAACACAGTGCTATGAGAGTTGTTTCAAACCAGCATCAAATCATCATCTTTTATCTATGGCATCGGCCTCAGCACTGCTATTGTGATCGAACACGATAGGTAGTGCTGTTCGCTGGCACCAAACCAGAACTCATAATAGCAGCAATTCCAGACTGGACACTTTAAGGCAGTGTCCCTAATGTTTAGATGAGATCCATGGGTGAAACAGAACTCCGACGTCAAGGATGGACATGGGGAAGTCACAATGAACAGTTCAGTGTTCTCAGAATCAGTTTCTGTCTGGGGATTGAATTTCATTCTTGTTTAAATAGCATGCGTGCATACACACACACACACACACACACACACACACACACACACACACACACACACACACACACACACATACATACATACATACATACATACACACTCTCTCTCTCTCTCTCTCTCTCTCTCTCTCTCTCTCTCTCTCTCTCTCCGTCCTCTCTCTCTTTCTCTCTCTCTTTCTGTCAGTCAGTCTGTCTGTCTGTCTGTCTTTCTCTCTTTGACGGTCGCTAGCCCGCTTGCTCTAACACACACACACACACACACACACACACACACACACACACACACACACACACACACACTCACACACACACACACACACACACACACACACACACAACACACACACACAGATATTTATATATGTGCAGAGAGATAGAGAGAGAGAGAGAGGAGAGAGAGAGAGAGAGAGAGAGAGAGAGAGAGAGAGAGACAGACAGACAGACAGACAGACAGACAGACAGACAAAGACAAAGAGAGAGAGAGAGAGAGAGAGAGAGAGAGAGAGAGAGAGAGAGAGAGAGAGAGAGAGAGAGCTTCAAGTTTAATCACATGCACACAGGGGCCAAACTGGTTACAATATTAGGAAAGCAAGTGTCGGTCCGGGATGGGGATTGTTATAGTATCGGTGAAAGGGTGGATGAATTTGTAGGTTGGAGACAAGGAGAGCTGGTGAAGTTCTTGCCGTCAAAATAATGAAAATAAAAATAAATTAGATAAAAAGGCTTGAGTGACGGAGCAGTGAAGGAGTCTTTTCCAGGGCACTGACTTATACTCACCATCAGCGTTGTTTCCCCTTCACTGAGTTTGTACTACACATCCGGGCAAGGGCGGTTGCGCAAGGTGGGTTTCCTCCCTTTAAAGAAATGGCGCCATTTTGCTCGTGGCCCAGTCGTCTCCTGTCTGTTGCTGGCCTGATATGGCATCTGATCAGGAGAGGCTCACTGGAAGGTGGTCTGGACTTTCCATAGGATCCGGTGTTTTGCCTTTCCTTTTCTTTCGCCAAGAGAGATAGGAAAAGGATTGGTAGGAATGGGTGGATGGAGTTATCGATTTGGCCGTATCTCTTTCATGTCTTTCCATCGTGATGAATACACCAATCTGGTCGTGTGGCATGTCTGTCTCCCTGACGCCGTTATTTATGTGGTGGTATATTGGGTCATTCTCCTTGACGATGATATTGATTCAGTGGTGCATGGGGTCCGTCTGCTTTATGAAGTTGTCGGTTTGGCAGTTTGTTACACATGTCTCAAGGTCTGACCAGCGCGTTGGCTAATGCATAGGTCAGACATCCGCTAAGTCGTAGCCACGAG
>CM065717.1:43382736-43385236 GCA_033310375.1 Conus canariensis
TTCATACATTCCGCTCGTCCAATGGTTCTACGAACTTTTTTGTCATGTCATTGGTTCATCTCCCAACTTTAGCTATCACCTTCGGACCAACATTCTTTTGTCCAGGAGAAGATGTTCTTCCTCCTCCTCCTTTTCCTTCTCTATATTGCTATTCCTAACACACAAAAGGAATTGGATCATTCACAAAATAAAAGTGACTCCGTGAATGACCTAGTATGCGCTTTCAAAACATTCCACTGCTGAAGGTTGAACGCCAAAGAAAGACAAGGGAAAAATGAAGAGAATGCAGTGACTTGGCTGTGTATAAACTGTGTTCGTAACAGAGATGTGGGATATCAAGATGACCATCCAATCACAGTTAAACCACAACTCCCTATCTCATCTCATTACCTCAGCATAGGAAGCTATGTTTTCACCTTTGTCTTTTGGTTAGTGTGTTTGTCTGACTGTATGCAAGATGACGCAAACACAGCACACTTGATTTCAATGGAAACATTTGTGAAAAGTCTGCATGTGGGCCTGAGGACAAAATGATCAGATTTCAGTGCAGATCAGTAGTACGGATCTGGATCAGTTGGCAGATTCAGTATCTGTTCAATCATGCTGGAGGCGCACGCTTTCCTCTCGTCCTTCTATCTATCTTTGTCTTTATTTGCGTTTTTGTTTCCACTGTGGAAGATCCAAGGATCCAAACGCGTCGTTTTTTCTATTGCAATGCGTTCGTTCCATTCAGTATGTGGTCTGGTAATCCGACTTGTATTTACTTGCTTCAGTTCCAGTTTCAGTCACTTAACGTTACATCTAGCACACACAAAGACAAAACTATACACTGGCAAACAGCTGTTCATACTAAATTTGCATCTACTTATTTCCCTTCCTCCTTTTAATTTACCTCGTTCAAATGACTGCGTATTGACACACTGTAGTAGAGAAATACAATCAAGTACACAATGTTAGAGAAACATCACTGAAAACCAGAAAAGAGAAAGAAAGACCATTCTGCGCTGCGGGAGTGCGCCACGTTTCATTCTGAGCATGCTCTGAATCTGCCGCGTTGAATCTCAGTTGTGGCTCTCCTGTACGGTGTAAGAGAAGAAGAGAAAAGTAGCAGATACTAAGAAAGAAATGAAGCGAGAAAGAAAAAAGGAGGAAAATGGTGGCTGCCAAGTGTCTGGCATGAAGGGAGGTAATTGGCTGCAGGGCTGTGGTCTGGGACCACACGGACGAAGGCCTCGAAGAGGAGTTGTATTGCAGCCACAGTGGCAACCTACCATTAGCACGTGCTCTTGAAAAGGAGGAATGGAGTGGGGGGGGGGGGGGGTGGAGGCGGTGAGCTTGAAGTAGAACGGAGGGAGGGAGGCGAGGGAGGTAAAGGTAAGGGATGGGGGGCTTTTGTTTTCGCCGCCTTGGGGGCAGACAGACGTCTCGTCTGCTTGTTTTATGTTTCCTGCCACCAAAAATATGGGAGACTGAATCACTGGATGCTGCTCTGTGTGGCATTAACGTGACATAGAATCCCTAGATTAATTGAAGGTGAGTCTTGTTTCATTCCAAATACCCTTTCAACAATAATATATACCAGAATTCTTGCTTTTTTATTTTTGATGTTTAAGACGTTGAATAGAGAGAAGGAATTCATTGTATTTCTCAACATTGAAGATCATCTCCTGTACTGGAGAGCTTGATGTTTTGTGGCGTATTTCAGCATAACTTTTGTAATGAAAATAGAAACAGACATCCACGTGTTTTGAAAATGAAAATGAACCAACAAAGCAACAAAAACGACAAAAACAAAACAGCAGCAGCAACAACAACAACAACAAAACAACAACAACTTGCACTATTCATCAGCAAGAGTGACTCCCGGAAAACAAATTCATTAGTGTGTCTGTGAAAATAATCCCAAATTTCTTTTTTTGGTTGTTGCTGTTACTGCTTTTTTTGTTTTTTGTTTTGTTTGGTTTTTGTTTGTTTTCTGGCTTTTTTGTTTTTTCTTCGTGCTTTAACATTTTCATTACTGGGTATGTTTTTCCACTATCTTGCAGAGTTTTCTGTTGATGACTTACACACACACACACACACACACACACACACACACACACACACACACACACACACACACACACACACACACCACGTGCATGCACGTGCGCGGATACCCATACGCAGAGAGAGAGAGAGAGAGAGAGAGAGAGAGAGAGAGAGAGAGAGAGAGAGAGAGAGAACGCAGACACACAGACAGGGTGTGGGGGTAGGGTTCATACAAATACATGCACACAGGACGTCACAATCCTAACTGAACACAATATTTGGAAAGTAAATGTTAGCCAGGGATGGGAGAAGGAGTAGGGGGTGGTTGGGTGGGTCAGTTGATGGCTAGGAGACAGGGCAGCTGATGGTTTTCCCAACATTCAGAAAAAGATACGGAGCTGGAGGAATGGAGCGATCGAAGACGGTGGAGACTTTTCCAGAG
The DNA here is from genome assembly GCA_033310375.1 of Conus canariensis. NCBI lineage: Eukaryota > Metazoa > Mollusca > Gastropoda > Neogastropoda > Conidae > Conus > Conus canariensis. Next base: position 43,385,210 of record CM065717.1, read on the forward strand.
CAGCGACTTATACTCACCATCAGCGTT
>CM065717.1:43395236-43412736 GCA_033310375.1 Conus canariensis
AAACAACCAGAAGAAATAGAAATAAATGAAACAGCAAAAACAAAAATGTTTATGTTCCTTTCTGCATTGTTCTTTACATTCTAGTTAGCTGGCAAGGATGATTTTTCATAATCCTCTTGCGGGATAATCAGATCAATGTCACTCAAATACATATTCTTTATTTTCTAAAGATGGAAACAGGAGTCTGGTAATATGCAGACAACAGAACTTTGCGTTTTTCTGTACTATGATGGTGTCTGTCCATCACTGAGATCCTTCATGGTCATTCTTGACCGTTAGTTCAGTGCACCTCCTACACATCTTTCACATACTGATTTAGATTTATTTTATTCCTGGTTCTACTTTATATTCATCAAGTACTTTTCGCCTTGTTTTTTTTCTGTCCTCAGTTTATCTTCTTTTGTCCCCTGTTTATTCATTTATTCCCTTATTCATTTCACGTATTCATCCGTTTGGTTCTGCTTCTATCATTTATTTATCTAGTTTATGGACTTACTTATGAATCTCTTTATTTGTATAACAATTCCTCAGAAACACTGAAAGAAACATCCTGGGGTGTAAGCCGAACCAGGTGACATAAGTGAGCATATAATGTTACACTAGCATCATTTGCCGTCACTGTGTTGTATATATCACAGCGTCGTTATTCATTGGAAATGCAGCAGATCGAACAACATATTGTTTGTCTGGCTGTGTGGGTGTTCTGTTTGTTTCATTACTTTTGGGGAGCCGTTCCTTGTTTATCAAACTGTCTGGGAAAGAAGAAGCCTTTGCGTCTGGCCCTCCATTTCAGCTGTTTTGCAAAAAACAAACAAACAAACAAACAAAACCCGAACATATCTCTTTTGGAACGACTGCCACTGTTAGCTTTTCTTCAATCTGGGTGAAATTCAACAAAAGAAGAATACCTATGATTATCTTTCTTGCACTTAGTCTCTGACGTCCACTGAAAGCGCGTGCAAAGTGTTCTTCTCTCTCTCTTCTCTCCTCTCTCCTCTCTCTCTCTCTCTCTCTCAAAATTGAACGAAGCAAGGTGTACAGCTCTCACAAAAAAGTGAGGAAGTTTTTTTTTTTTCTTTTCCTTTTGCTGATGACATCGCTCTGGCGTCACATACTGGCTGCAAAATCAGTTGTCTGTTCTTGAAAAAGCATCAGCGAGGCTAGGTCTTAAAGTAAACCTACAGAAAACAACAGTGACGGCGTTCAGAAAAAGAGGTCACATAGCTGCCAGTGAAAAACTGGTAAAGCAGAAGGAACGACTTGAAGTGGTCAACTCATACACATACTTCGGGTGCACGTTAACCACACAACTATCCTATGATACGGCTTTAAAGATTGTAACGTCAAAAGGAAAGAAAAAAAAGCGTTAGATGTTATGCAAGCAATGTGGAAGCTAAGGAATCTGATGTGAGAACTTTCTCAAAGCTCCTTGATCTACACATTCAGCCTTCCTTGACTTACAATGCGGGAATCTGGGGAACCTTTCTTTTGAAAGAAGTCGAAAAGGTACATACCCATGCATGTTAAAACAAACAAACAAACAAACAAACGTCAAACGCAATGACTTTTAGAGAGTTGAGAAGATACCCATTGTATGTGGCTACAGTTGTAAAAGCTATTAAATACTGGTTCAGATTGCCTCCCATGAACAATGAAAACACCGACCCACTGCGAAAGGATAACGTCATCCAGGCTCCTACCTGACGACGCCGTCTACCCCGGGTTCCTCCTCCCGACCGCAAACACCAACCTCGACCAAACCTGCCAGCTTACAAGTCTGTCCAAGACAAACGACTCCATGCTGAAGCTTGCTGCGGCGTCAAACTTGTCCCTGAAAGCTCATGCTGTGAGGACGTAAAACTCATCCAATCCGGTATGAATCATTAAAACAACTGGATGAAAGGGGTACAGAAACTGGGATAGTAAGATAAGGTGATGGCTTTTCTCATACGGATTTGGATTTGTTTGGTTAAACCAAGGGGGTAGTAAATAAGACAGTGTTCTCAAAGAAGATGAAACAAAGCGTGATAGACTGCTCACACGTGGATTGGCATAGCAATCTAATGGATAGCGATAGTTGTTTTTGACGTACATACATTTTAAACAAAATCTACAGATTGAGTCTGTCTTACTTCAGATGAGATGTAAAAGATGTAGAGATTGTATTGCAAGATTTCGGATGGGTGTAAATGAACCGAAGTCTAATAAATAAGATACGCTCCAAATGCCAGTTGAAAACCTGTTCCCATTGTACTTCTGAAATGGAAGACGAAGTACATCTCATACTGGTGTGCCCATTGTATTAACATTTTATAGGGTCAATAATCATGATAGTTCGTATGTTCGGCATAGTCAGGTTATTTTTGCCAGAGCAGTATTTCGATCTGACTAAATATGTTTTAGAAGTCTTCAAACCCCGTGTAACCAGAGCAAGTGGCAGTCCCAGAGGGAAAAACAACAACAAAAACAAACAAGCAAACAAAACTAAACCAAACCAACAAACCAACCAGCAGACAAACAAAAAAGCAAACAAATAAACCATCCAAGAAACAATAATGAGGCCTATAGTCTTACTGTAGCTGATGCACCCAACTGTAAAATTACTGTGGTCTCTAGCCCTCGCATATACATAGTACATGAGCAGTCTTGAGTTTCTTGGAGTACGCTGTTTTAGTAATGTGCAATACAGTGTATTGTGTGTGTATGGAGTGCTGAGGGGAGAGAGAGAGAGAGAGAGAGAGAGAGAGAGAGAGAGAGAGGAGAGAGAGAGGGGGGGGGGCGGTTGGAGGAGACGGGCGTGTAGTTATTGAGCTGGATGGAGAGAAGTAAGTATCTGTGAGATGGGGCGAATGAGGAGAAGAGAAAGGGATGGAATTTGTGTGTGTGTGTGTCTGCCTGTCTGCCTCCGTTCGAGCGGCCGTGTGTATGTGTGTGTGTGTGTGTGTGTGTGTGTGTGTGTGTGTGTGTGTGTGTGTGTGTGTGTGTGTGTGTCCGTGCGTGCGTGCGTGCGTGCGTGCGTGCGTGCGTGTGTGTGTGTGTGTGTGTGTGTGTGTGTGTGTGTGTGTGTGTGTGTGTGTGTGTGTGTGTGTGTGTGTGTGTGCATGCATGCATTCGGGTCAAAAGACTCAGACACCTGAAGTAACAGGCACAGGCAGGAAACCTGAAAAGTCATTTGATGAAAGTCTGTGAGCCGGCAAGTCTAGCCGTGCCTTGCTCGTGCATGTTTAACTCCCTGCCGCAGAAAGCACACACCAAACTGAATTTGCAGCGCAGAGACAAGGGAGGAAACCTTACTCTGGTTTCGTCTACTGACTTCCAAATGACTTCTTGACAGATGATTGCTCCGGGTGTTGCAACTCTATTGGTGTAGGGTATTATTCACAGGGTAGCGGTGAAAAACAGTCGTCGCCTTTTAATGGAGACGCTCTCTCTCTCTCTCTCTCTCTCTCTCTCTCTCTCTCTCTCTCTCTCTCTCTCTCTCTCTCCTCTCTCTCTCTCTCTCTCTGTCAAAACGTTCCATTCGCAATGTGGTGCTACTCTTAAAGAGATGGAAATGCCAGAGCTGACTGCTGTTTTTGTCTTAAGTAGACATCACCTTTCTTTGGGGTGCACGACAATGTACACAGACTTGAGAGATTCATGCATTTCTGCATTCCATTTTGATAGATCCATCGAGTTCTGGAGCAATTTAATCTGTTTTAAAATTATGAGTTGTTCAGTAGCATTTTCTAACATTAACTAGTATTTTGATGCGTTCGGTTTGAATAATTGTTTATGTTGTCAACCACAGAGGCATGCCAGTTAGTGTCCCGGATTATGGACTGGGAGGTCATAGGATCGATTCCCATCACAGCCATATAGTTGTGGGGTGTTTCGGCCCCTACACGTTCTTACCCAGAGTTAGTCTTGCTATGACTTAAACGGAGAAGACTGGAACCACACTGTTTCATTTTTTTCCCATTAAATGAATGCGGTTTTTTTTTAATGTTGCTCATATTTTCTGGTCAGCTGTCCAGGTATCTGTATCCTTGGGTGTAGCTCACGTCACGATACTTCATGAAAGTGTACTGAGAGTATAGCTCTGTCTCGTTTTCTGAGAAAAGACTGGAACTGCACTACATCATCTCCATCATCTTCATCCGCATCGAGCTGTAGCATATATAAAAAAAAATCCCAAATTCCGATGCCCTTCGTGCCGTGCTTCCACAATGACTTCATTTTCAATTTTCTCTGTACGTCCATGTCTTCATGAGTTTGTGTTGAGGTTCCTGGTGTCAGCAACGTCATGGGCACTGTCTTTGGATGGACATGGAGATGCTGTCTGGAAGGGACGCCCACTCGTGCTGATTCAGCGACAAGGGAATGAAAGTCATTGTTAGAGAGCTTAGCAGATGGTGTTCTGCGTATGGTGACTGGGAGCAGGCACCAGTGCACACCACCCAAATGGCTCGACAGTGGTGCAGTGTCTCTTCAGGTGGGTTGCCTTCTGATGACATGACATTGACTGCTGCCTCTGGCCTGTCGTTGCAGCGGCTGCGACAGAAGAACAAGCCAGGCTACAACTGTGAATGAAGAATCAGAACGAACCAGCCGCCGTGGCGAAGTGGTTAGCGTCGCGGACTCCCGGCTGGGAGGTCGTGGGTTCGAATCCCATCAGAAGTCATGTGGGTTTTTCTGCCCCGACCGGCTCCTACCCAGAGTTGAGTTGCTGCGGACTCAGTTGGGAAGACTGGGACCACACAGTCGAGTTTCATCCACTTAATGGATGCGTTTCTGAGAGTGTTGCTCAAATTTCCTGACCAACACTGCAGGTGCCTGTATCTCTCGGGCCTGGTTGACGCCGGGATATATTATGAAAGGAAGCGTAGAGTACAGCCCTGTCATGTAGTCTCAGACCGAAATGGAAATCCGTAGCATCATCTTAATCATCCTCATTCTCATCGATCAGCATTAAAAAAAATGTCTCAAATTCTGTGGCCCTTCATGCCCTGCTCTCATGGTGACCTCAATTTCGATGTCCTCTCCACGTCTGTGGCCTTGGTTTGGTTCCGTCGGGGTCACCGGTATCGGCGAGTCCATGGGGGCTATCGTTGGACGGACGTGGTGGCGCCCTCCGGAGGGAGAGCTCACTCACGCCGGCTCCGCGACTAAGCAATTATTGTCGTCAGTAGGGGGCTTAGTAGGTGGTGTCCTGCGTATGTTAGATCAGAACAGGCGCCACTGAACACCACCGAAGTGACTCGGCAGCAGTGCAGTGTCTCCTCCGGTGGGTTGCCGCTTGACGACTTGAAATTGACTGCTCCCTGTGGATGGCCGGTGCCGGGGCTGCGTCGGGGCCGACCGGGCTGTGGCTGTGGACGGGGTGTCGGAATGAGCGGCGTGGGTGCACTGCCTCTGAGGTGGCGCAGAGGTTGGGACAGCAGAAAAAAAAAAAGAAAAAAAAATCAGAATGAAACAGCGTGGAGTAGTGCTTTAAAAAAAAGCAGAAATGGGAAAGCAAAAGTGAACCAACAAACAAAACGAATAAAAAAAAAACCGTTACATTGCATCCTGCTATTCAGCGATGTTACTTATTCATTGTTTCAATTTACAGAGTTTAAGATAGTTCCACCGTAAAAGTCATTTTCTTTTATTTTCTAGTTTGCTCAAAGTGTTCATACTGTGGAGAATCCAGACTGCTTTTTTTTTTTTTTTTTTTTTGCTCAACGTATCCATCCTGTTAGGAATCCAGACTATTTTTCACAACGTCTACTTGTTAGGTAGGGGGAGGGTGGGGGCGTGATGCAGATCATTACTGTCATCACTTTGCATGTTTGGCACATAGCCAAAAATGCCCGATCTGGTGTGGCTGTGTCTCCCATTATGCGTGTTCTTGTTGTCTTGGGAGGCTCATGCTTCCAGTCTGCAATCATAGATCCTAGTTGCAGTGAGAGAGATGAGAAAAACAGGCAGAAACGACAAACAGCAATAACATCAGGTAATCAAAGAAGAAGAAGAAGAAGAAGAAGAAGAAGAAGAAGAAAAGAAGAAGAAGAAGACAACAACAACAACATCAACAACAACAGCAACAACATCATCAACAACAACAACAGCAACAAGAAGAACAACAAGAAGAACAAGATGAGAAGAAGGAAACGTTCGACGCAAATAACATGTAGGCATGTTTAGTTTTTGATGCCTGAGGCCACTGTGCAAGCTGATCATAAGATCCCAATCCATCTGTTTGAAAGAAATAGTTTCTGGGGGATAGATGATGGGAATGTGTTCTGACAAGACACCCGTAAAATATGAAGAAACGATTCAGGTTCTTAAAAAAAATCTTCAAATGGAAATCACTTGTTCACAGCACCAAAAGAATGTTAGTGAACACGAAGCGGAGAATCTACTTAGATAATCAGAGTGATCTCTGCTGAACATTGCTGGTATTGGAGAGACAATGTTCTACCTAATGAAGAAGCATAAGAGAACAACTGCTATTTCTTTCCCTGCAAGTACCAATCTAACGGTGAGGCAATGTTGTGCCTTCGTATGTTGTCAACGATCTTCAACGGCAGCTATCTGATGGGGATGAAAAAGCAAGCTTGCGCGGGTGCTCACACAGACACAGGCACACACACACACACACACACACACACACACACATACACACACACACACACACGCACGCACGCACGCACGCACGCACGCACGCACGCACGCACGCACACACACACACACACAAACACATGGGTGTAAGAGAGAGAGAGAGAGAGAGAGAGAGAGAGAGAGAGAGACAGACAGACAGATAGACAGACATACAGACAGAGACAGACAGAGACAGAGAGACTGCAAGAATATTCAAATATACAGAGTGTTCAAGTTGGACACTTGCAACGGGTTCAAAATCTCTTATTTACAGCATCCTATTCACGCTTAGAATAACAGAACCGACAGCATCAGAATGGCTCTATTGCCCCTCACTCACTTCCTACTCCCCCTTCTGTTGAGAACGATCTGTCAACAGGAAGGTAAACAAACTGACACAAACACTGGAATCTTAAACTCCAGACTTAACCACCCCTCTTTTCTTTTCCTTTTCCGTGCTTTACATTACAAAATAAATATTTTTTTAAAAAGAAATTAATTAAAAGCAAGTCTCCAGGCGGGGATCTTGGTGAACATTACCTTTAATTAAAAACAAAAGCGCAGTCTGGAATTCTCCTCATCCATCACTGCCGCTTTCGTAAGACACAGTGCCGGGAGAGGAATGAAGCCATTTGTCAGCTGAAGACTTTCCCTTTCCGCTTCTTTCCATTTGGAGGTAGTAGGTAGTGGGTGCCATTTGTCAGCTGAAGACTTTCCCTTTCGCTTCTTTCCATTTGGAGGTAGTAGGTAGTGGGTGCCATTTGTCAGCTGAAGACTTCCCCTTTCCGCTTCTTTCCATTTGGAGGTAGTAGGTAGTGGGTGCAGTAGTGAAGACTTCCACTTCCGGGTCTTCATTTGGGTAGTAGGTAGTGGTGTGAAGGAGAAGGAGGAGGAGGGAGGGGGTTGCCAGCTGCTCCCCATGGGTCTTGTATTTTGTGTGTCTGTACGTGTGTCCATGATCTCGTGGGTACTCATCAGGTCATAACAAAATTCGAGAGAGAGAGAGAGAGAGAGAGAGAGAGAGGAGGAGAGAGAAGAGACGAGAGAGGAAGAGAGAAGAGAAGAGAAGAGAAGAGAGAGAGAGAAGACAGAGAAGAGAGAGAAGAACAGACAGACAGACAGAGGTGAAGGAATAGCAACGGAAGAGGTACACACACACACACACACACACACACACACACACACACACACACACACACACACACACACACACACACACATCACCACACCACCACCACCACCACCACCACCACCACAACAACAACAACAGAGGCAGATCGAAGGAATCGTTCCATGTGTGTGTGTGTGTGTGTGTGTGTGTGTGTGTGTGTGTGTGTGTGTGTGTGTGTGTGTGTGTGTGTGTGTTGTGTGTGTGTGTGTGTGTGTGTGTGTGTGTGTGTGTGTGCGGTGGTGTGTTGTGTGTGGTGCGAGGTCGGTGTGTGTATGTGTGTGTGTGGTGTGTGTGTGTGTGTGTGTGTGTGTGTGTGTGTGTGTGTGTGTGTGTGTGTGTGTGTGTGTGTGGGGGCGCGCGCGCACCAGTCATGTACACGCGTTTATTTGTGCCCGAGCATGCGAGTATCTATAAATTGTTGGATCTCTCGACAGCCGTAAAACCGTCCATCAATTCGTTACCCTGTTCCTAACCGCCGACTGTTACATCATTGTCAGGCACAGCTGTTCCCATGAATCTGTCTTCACTCCGGCACTTCAAGCTTTTAAACCAGTCGGAATATTTGGCTGAAAACAGCAACAACTAAATCATATATGGCAAACAACCAATACACGCCATTCAGGAATCTGTGCCCTGATAGTCCTGACCTACATCCATCAGCCTCACTGGATTATCCATACCCCACATCTCTTCAGTGCCAGCACCCATGAATCTGCCAGTCTCACACCCAACCACTCACCACAGTCTGGAATTTCTTCTCCTCGGCCGCCTCCGCCAGGTTGCCAAAACGTTCAGCTATCATTCCCAGCATCGGGGCTTGTGTTGCCAGGATAGTGAGTGTAGCAGCTGAAGCCGATATCTCCCTGTCGTAAACTGCCTGGAAATTTTACCGGGAGGTCACACACCACTGTTGGAAATTGGCAGAAGTTACACGCTATATAATTCACATATGATTTCTGAGGCGTTGCGTGGTCTTAGAATTTAAACCCAAACTGCATCAGGCCTCACGGATGACACCTCACCAATCGTTTCCTTTGTTGTCAAGGATCCCTGGCGACATAGCTTCAGGTGTAGCTTGTGCCAAATACGATGAAAGCCACACTTTGAAATCAACAGTTTGGTCACTGAGCACGATAAAAGTGCACAAATTCAAATCGGTGATGAACAGTACATCGACTCTTACTACTACTGTTCATGGATGATGATGATGAGAGAGGATGATGATGTGATGATGATGATGACGATGATGATGATGACGATGATCATGATCATGATCATGATCATGGTGGTGGTGGTGATGATGATGATGATGACGTTCACGATGATGTTGACGACGACGACGTTGACGACAACGACGACGACGACGCCGACAGATGATGATGATGATGATAATGATGATGACGACGACGAAAACCACGACACGACGACGACGACGATGACGTCTTTGATGACGATTTTGGTGATGATGGTGATGATGATGATGATGATGAGACTATGACTCGGTGTCGGAAAGTCATTGAGTGCTCCATCCAGACTAATTATCTGGCGCAGGTGCGCGAATTGACCCATTCACAATGGACTGGTGTAGAGGAATCCAGATATCTGATTTATTTGTCTGGCATCTCTGAATAATTCGCGCAGGGGCAGACTGTGCAAGGTGAGAACAGTGGGAACTGTGTACACCTCCACTGACAACACATGGCAATGGTGGTGCAGACCCTGTGCTCCATGTATTTACATGTATCACAGAAAACAAAAACATCACATCTCTCATCTCTCTCTCTCTCTCTCTCTCTCTCTCTCTCTCTCTCTCTCTCTCTCTCTCGTGTGAGTGTGAATGTGTGTGTGTGGTGTGTGTGTGTGTGTGTGTGTGTGTGTGTGTGTGTGTGTGTGTGTGTTGTGTGTCGGTGTGGTGGTGGTAGAAAAGAGAGAGTGCATGCGAGTGCACGTGTGTGTGTGTGTGTGTGTGTGTGTGTGTGTGTGTGTGTGTGTGCGTGTGTGTGTGTGTGTGTTGCATGCGAGTGCACGTGAGAGAGAGAGAGAGAGAGGAGAGACGAGGAGAGAGAGTTGATGTGCGCGCGCATGTGTATGCGTGCGTGCGTGTGCGTGGTGAGTGAGTGCGTGCGTGTGCGTGTATGAGTGTGAGCGTACACGCGGCGGGCGTGCGCAATGGTTATCTGTGAGTGCGCGCGTGTGTTGTGTGTTTCGGGTGCGAGTATGTGTGTGCGTGTGTATGTGTGTGTTTGCGTATGCGTACAAGTATGAGTACGTGCGTTAGCGCGCAAGCATGTTGTGTTGTGTGTGTGTGGTGTGATGTGTGTGTGTGTAGTGTGTGTTGGTGTAAGTGTGTGTGTGTGTGTGTGTGTGTGTGTGGATGGATGGGACTGGGGAAGTGTGTGTGTGTGTGTTGTGTGTGTGTGTGTGTGTGTGTGTGTGTGTGTGTGTGTGTGTGTGTGTGTGTGTGTGTGTGATGAAAGATTTGCTTACGCCAGCGCGCGCGCAAGTGTGTATGCTAGAATACCTTTGGGATTTTGATTTTGTTTCCGTGTTTGTTTGTTTTTTTTCATGGCGTACAAATTCATCGTGTTTTCCTCTAGATCGTTTCATTTGTTTGTTTGTTTTTTCTTCTGAATCTTATCGTTATTTTCCTCTACAGTGGGTGTGTTATTGCAGCAACAGCAGCACGCTCCATCCTTTGGCAAAAGGAGCCAGAGAGAAGGGAAGGGGAGAAAAATCATGACGACAGGTGTGAAATTTAATGTGCCTCTCAGTGCTGACGTCTTCCTGACACTCCACTTCCCACCCCGTACTCTTCCGACAGCTCCCCCCCCCACCCCCCGGGCCCACACCACCACCACCCCCTTCCCCCAATCCTCAGACTGTTCTGTCCTTCTGTCCGACCTCACGTCTTTCTCGTCAGACCAGGAATCTTGCTTGCTTGCGGTCGAGGGGAATAGCTCCCAAGTGACACTGATTGTGTAGAGTTTGTATTGTTGCGGTATTGTGTTGTTGCTGCTCTGCTTCCCGTCTAACGGCTCTCCGTTGCCTTTTAAGTTCGGTTGGGCCTTAACGAAAACAAGATGGCAACTGCGTGTTCTTTATTTTGTGAGCTGGGCTGCTTGTCAGGGACTGTGTATCAGTCTCTAATTTATGTAAGCGAGAGAGAGAGAGAGAGAGAGAGAGACAGACAGACAGACAGACAGACAGACAGACAGACAGATAGTTAGACAGATAGTTAGACAGACAGACAGACAGACAGAGAGGCAGAGAGACAGAGAGGAGAGAGAGAGAGAGAGAGAGAGAGAGAGAGAGAGAGAGAGAGAGAGAGAGAGAGAGAATGAGACGGAGAGACGGAGACAATGCCAGGGAGACGGACAATAAGAAAAGTTAATTTTGCTTGCTTGTATCAGAGAGAGAGAGAGAGAGAGAGAGAGAGAGAGAGAGAGAGAGAGAGAGAGAGAGAGAGAGAGAGAGAAGAGGACACCTCTTGATCTTTTGAAAAACAGGTCGAATGGACGTGAAAGGCGGACTGCAAGGAAGTCGAGAACTGGTGTTCATGTCTCGTTGATTTCCGGACACAGGACAGGCCCCCTGGTATAACCAGATAGACAGATAGAACCAGTTTCCTCACAGCAGAAAATACACGCCCAGAATTCTTCATACAACGGGAACAGCGGTACCAGAAACATGTGTGGTTTTGCAAAGAGTCTCACATTGAGGTTCAGAACTCAGATGTGTTGGTTTTTTTTTTTTTCTAGACACACACACACATCCTCTCTCTCTCTCTCTCTCTCTCTCTCTCTCTCTCTCTCTCTCTCTCTCTCTCTCTCTGTATATGCATGTGTTAGTGCGTGTGCGTGATCGTGTTTCTAATTGTGTGTAAGAATTTATACACGATGATTAAAGAATCGTGTGTTCTGGCGACAGAAAAAAAATACCAGACTAGCGATCGTGAAAAAAGACAAATAAATAAATAAGTAGATAAGTAGCCGAAAAGGGAAAAGGCTAACCCAAATAATGCAAATCCGAAACAGACGAACAGCGCACCAATATTTTTGTCAAGAGAACAGACACGGGACACAACAAAATCATTTGCTTTGTCACAAACAAGCACTGCCTCAAGGTGACAGACACGACACTTTCAAATCAGTAAGTTAGTCAGACGGACAGATGTAAACACCATGTCGATACTTTTGTTAAAGAGACAGATATAACACGCCTTCAAACTGGCACCGTCATGAAAAAGACATATTAAACACTCCCCCAATTTGATAACTTCGTGAAGGGGGCAGACCCCTTGCACTACCGAATCAATAACTTCATCAAGGAATCAGACCTGATATATTACCACGTAAATAACTTTGTCAGGGAGACAGACGTGACACACGACCAAACTGATGTATTCATCAGGGAGTAAAGATATGAGATACAGCCAAATCGATAACTTCATCCACTCAATCCAACCAATCCTTTTCCTATCCCTCTTGGAGAAAGAGAAGGAAAGGCAAAACACCGAATCCTATGGTACGTCCAGACCGACCTTTTCGGAGCATCTCCTGATCAGATGCCATATCAGGCCAGCAACAGACAGGAGACGACCGGGCCACGAGCGAAATGACGCCATTTCTATGAAGGGAGGAAACCAACCTTGCACAACCGCCCTTGCCCGGATGTGTAGTACAAACTCAATGAAGGGGAAACCACGCTGATGGTAAGTGTAAGTCACTGCCCTGGAAAAGTCTCCACCGTCTTCGATCGCTCCTTTCCCTCACGCTTTGTATCTTTTTTAACGTTTGGAAGATCAAACGCTCTCTCCATCTCCAAGCTACGCACTTACCAACCCACCCACCCACCCACCATTCCTATAGCCATATCTGACAAGAACTTGTTTTCCAAGTATTTGTTTTCACTTTTGCCAGTGATGTTTCTGGGCGCATGTATTTGTAGGAACCCCCCCCCCCCCGCCTCTCTCTCTCTCTCTCTCTCTCTCTCTCTCTCTCTCTCTCTCTCTCTCTCTCTCCCCGCCTCTCTCTCTCTCTCTCTCTCTCTCTCTCTCTCTCTCTCTCTCTTCTCTCGGTTCCGTAAAAGATCATTAGGAAAAAAAGTATTCAGTAACAAAAGCATCAAAGCTTGAAAGAAAAATGAGAATCAATTTTAGACACACTATTGAATGTGCTTTCTGGGAATTGGTCTTGTTGTCAACTAGTGAAATAATTTTCTTTTTTTAAAAAGTGCACGTCTGTTTTTATGCTCATGAAAAAAAAATGTACGCAAATGTGTCATAATACTAATCTCCAAGCTCTCTAGTACTGTAAACAATTTTCCATCATGAGGAATACCATGAATTCTTTCTCTCTCTATGGACAGTCAATAATTCAAAGACATAAATGCACAAAATCGGCAACAAGCATTTAGGTATATGTTATTACTCTAATGATTTATTGGTTGAATATAACTCACTTTTACTTGAGACTTTCATGTCCTTGCTATATTAATCTAACCCAGTAATGCAGTCTCCCATATTTCTGGCGGCAGGAAACATAAAACAAGCAGACGAGACGGCTGTCAGCACCCAAGGCAACGAAAATAAAAGCCCTCCACCCCCTCCCAGTGTTTACTCCTTCTTCGATCCCCCTTCCTTCTCCTCATCCCAAACCCCAAAAGCACGTGCTAATGGTAGGTTGCCACTGCGGCTGCAATACAACTCCTCTTTGAGGCTCTCTTCCCTATGGTCCCAGACAACAGCCCTGCAGCCAATAACCTCCCTTCATGCCAGACACTTGACAGTACCATTTTCTCCTTCTTTCTTTCTTTCTTTCTTTCTCTCTTTCTTTCTTGTTTCTTTTCTTTCTTTCTTCTTTCTTTCTTCTTTCTTTCTTTCTTAATTTGTTTCTTATTTCAGTTACATTTGTCATATCTGTGAATTTCGTTCTATTTCTCTGTACGATATTTTTTGTTCAAGTGCCGATTATTTACATTAAGTAAATAGAAAGAAGAAAGGTAAACGAATCAAATCCAATATAAATGGAGATTGAACTGAAGTAAGTGAATATAATTCTGGTAACCAGGCCACCTACCGAATGGAATGAACAAATGGTATTAGAGAAGCAACGCGTTTCGACTCTCGAGTCTTCGGCAGTAAAGCTAAACATGAAATGGAAAAAAAGAAAAACAACAACAACAACAATAACAACAACAACAGCAGCAGCAGCAACAACAACAACAACAACAACACTGGAGAGCAACAACATCCAGGAGAGCGTGAGCGTCCACCGAAGTTGAACAGATCCAGGATATGCCCATTGATCCAGATCTGTATGACTGGTCTCCACTGAAATCCAGTCACTTCGTCCATGGCCCATATTCCATCTTTTCACCAAGTTTCATTTAATCAGTTGAGCAGTTCTTGAGTTATTTTGCGCACGTAGTCAAAACACACACACACACACACACACACACACACACACACACACACACACACACACACACACACACACACACACACAATGGGTAAAAACATAGCCTCCTTTATTTAGGTAAGAAAAAGAGATAGAGAGCTGTGGATGACCTGTGATTGGATTAACTCCTTAACGTCCCAGTCCTTTGTGGAGGACGCCATCTATTCATAACAGGTCACTGCTTTCTGTTAACTTTCCCCTCCGTGTCTTTCTTTGTCGTTCAAATCTCAGCACAGGACTAATTTGAAAGTGCCTGCTAGATCATTTATGCAGTCACTTTTTGCATTAAATATCCGACTCCTTTTTTTTCAAAATAGAAATATGTAAGAGGATGAGGTGGAGAAGGATGAGGATGAGGAAGAGGATGAGGAAGAGGATGAGGAGGGGGAGGAGGAGGAGGAGGAAGAGGAGGAGGAGGAGGAGGAAGAGGAGGAGGAGGAGGAGGAGGATCTTCGCCTGTCACTAGTAAGAGATCTACTGCGCATATTGAGGCCATTTACCACAGTCTGTCCATTGGACTGGCTACATGTGTAACTCCGTTTCACCGGTTGCTGGCCGTCTGCCACATTTCACCGCCGATGGTATTAAGGTATTGAAGTTTGAAGTGCGCGCGGGCGTGGTCTCTCTCTCTCTCTCTCTCTCTCTCTCTCTCTCTCTCTCTCTCTCTCTCTCATCACCACACACACACACACACACACACACACACACACAACACACACACACAGAGTTTCAGATATTTTTGTTTATAATTGAATATATATATATATATATATATATATATCGCGAGAGAGAGGGAGAGAGAGAGAGAGAGAGAGAGAGAGAGAGAGAGAGAGAGAGAGAGAGAGAGAGAGAGAGACAGGCAGGGGTGGGGGTAAGCAGGTCAAAAGATTCAGTCAGAAATTAGTTGTAAGACATGAGACGAAATCAAAATCATTTTAAGAACGAGAGTACAGAGAAAAGCAAGAGAGAGATGACCAGACAGACAGAGGAAGAGAATCAAAGACACATGAAGTAACAGGCACAGACAGGAAACCTTTAAAGTCTTTTGATGAAAGTCTGTGAGCCGGCAAGTCTAGCCGTGCGTTGTTTCGTGCATGTGAAATTCACTGCCACAGAGAGCACTCCCCAAACTGAATTTGCAGCGTAGGAGACAAGGGAGAAAACCTTAGTCAGATTTCGTCTTCTGACTTCCAAATGACTTTTTGACAGATGATTGCTCCGGGTATTGACATTCTTTCTGGTGTTGGGTAGTGTTCACTAAAGGTAGTAGTGAAAAACGGTCGTCGCCTCTTAATGGAAGCAAGACTTTCTCCTTTCTTTTTTTTTTCTAAACTTTCCACTCACAGGGTTGTGTTATTTTGAAAGACATGGAAATGGCAGAGATGACGTCTCTTGGTGTGATACTTAGTTACCACATCTCTTCCGGATCACTGTCATCATTGTGCATTATGGCATGCCCGTGGGACCAGTCGTCACTGTCATCATTGTGCATTGTGGCGTGTCCGAGGGACAAGTCATCACTGTCATCATTGTGCATTAGGCATGCCCGAGAGGCAAGTCATCACTGTCATCATTGTGCATTATCGGCATGCCCCGGAGAGGCAAATCATCAGTCATCATTGTGCACTATGGCATGCCCGTGGGGCAAATTATCACTGTCATCATTGTGCATTGTGGAATGCCCGAGAGGCAAGTCATCACTGTCATCATTGTGCATTATGGCATGTCCGTGAGGCAAGCCATCGCTGTCATCATTGTGCATTATGGCATGCCTGAGGGACAAATTATTACTGTCATCATTGTGCATTATGGCATGTCCGAGGGACAAATTATCACTGTCATCATTGTGCATTTTGGCATGCCCGTGAGGCTAGTCATCACTGTCATCATTGTTTATTATGGCATGCCCGTGGGGCAAATTGTGGTTACCATCACTGTGCATTTTGGCACTCACCTCAAAGAACCAGATCCGGTGCGTGGTTGTGTCCGAGATCTTAAGTTGTTCTCGTAGCTTAAGGAGATTTATTCTTCCAGACTACGATCATAGATCTTTGTCGCAGTGAAAGAGAGGAAACAAGAGGCAGAAAAGAAGAAAAAATGGCAACTGCAGCAAGAAGAAGAAGAAGTTAAAAACCAGACAAATTGTAGGCATGTTCAGTGTTTGGAGCCTGAGACTCTACGCAAGCTGATCATATGATGATCCACCTATTTGAAAAAAAGATAGTTTCAGGGGGAATAGAACATGGAAAAGTGTTTTTACCAGACAGAAGAAAAAAAAAAATTCGGAAAAAATAATCTTCAAGTGGATATTGTTTGTTCAAAGCATCAACAGACTGGGAGCGAACACAAACTGGAGAATGCATTAAGATAAACTGAGTGATATCTGCTGAACACGGTTGGTATTAAGGAAAGCGATTTTCTTACCCAATGAAGAAATTATACAAAAGTACATACAGTTGTCATGTTTTGTTTTATTAATCATTTATTAATACTCCTTTTTTCAGTACCGATCTAAAGGTCAGGCAATGGGATTTAGGCTATTTGTGCATCCAAAAATTGATGGAATAAGCACGCACGACACACACATATATATATATAATGCTGAACAATTAAGTAGTGAGAGAAAACAAGTGCAAGCTAACACTTCTTCAGTCATTATAGTAATGACTTGGAAAAGATTTCAATTAAAAAAAAATGAAATGTAGAAAATGAGGGGAATATATTATAAATCTGAGAAACTCTTCACTAGCTGCCTGAGGAAACCATCGTACTCCCCTTCAAAGACAGATCCATTTGTATTGCCTGCTCTAGGCCTTTCGTCCGCTGGATCGGACTTACCAGGAAGACACGGCTGATTGTGTCTGTGCTCTTGGTGTCAAATAGAGACACACCACAGTCCATAATTCTGTGGTGTTCTCACCACCAAGGGTTAAAAAAAGAATTCCAACAGCACCCCCGAAGAGCCAGCGAAGGGTAGTAAATAGAACAAAACGAAAGTGTGGAGAGGAAAAAAGTTGCTGAAGAACTAAAAACAGTATGCAAACAGTATAAAATGTAGGGGACAATCTTTGAGCCTATGCTTGAGGATCCATTCAAGGATGCAAGGGAGATAAAAAGATATGGAACAGTCTGATATTTATATATAAATCATGAAATACTCAGATACGTACACGTATATTAAACACTTCACAGGAAACATTCAACATCTCTTGTTGACAGCATCCTCTTCAAGTTCCGGAATCACGGA
>CM065717.1:43415236-43420236 GCA_033310375.1 Conus canariensis
GATTATTTTTTCACTTTTACACTTCCATGCCAAACACAGCAGGACTTCTGTTTTTTTGTTTTGTATTGTTTTATGTGTGTGTGCGGTGCGTGCGTGCGTGCGTTGCGTGTGTGTGTGTGTGTGTGTGTGTGTGTGTGTGTGTGTGTGTGTGTGTGTGTGTTGTGTGTGTGTTGTGGGAGTACAACCATGAGTTAATCTGACAATAAATTGGTTTCAGTCAGTCAGTGTGTGTGTGCGTGGGGGGGGGGGGGGGGGGGGGGGGGGGGGGGGGGGCTTGTGGGCCTGCTTGGGTAAACACTTACACACACACGTCATGTTTTTATATGTGTGTGGTGATGGCTGGGGCTGGGGTAGGAGCAGACCGTGCTAGATAAAACATGTTCAGTTTTTGTGTATCAGTGTATATGTTTGCCAACACCGAGGCAAGCGCACGAATGTATAGCCAAATACCCAAGGGGGTGCTTTTTTCTTGCTTCTTTATTTCTGGCGTGCAATTTGACATGTTTTTTTTTTTTTGTTGTTTTTTCGTTTTTCATTTTCATTATTATTTCCTCCACAGTGGATGTATTGCTGCAGCAACAGCCCTTTCTATCCTTTCGCGAAGGGAGCCAGAAGAGAAGGAAGGGGAGAAAAATCATGACGACAGGTGTTGAATTGAATATGCATTTCTCTCTGTGCTGACGTCTTCCTGCCTCACCCCCCCCCCCATCACCACCTCCTCCCACCCCGCGACCACCGCTCTTCCGATAGCCCCTCCCCCCCCCTCAAACCCCTACCATCCTCAACCTCCGTTGTGCCCATCCCCGCATCCTTCTCGTCAGCTCAGACATTGATTTGTTTGAGTTCTACGGTTGTCTGTCATGTGAGGAAGATGCGTTGTGCTGCCGATATGCCCCTGACAAGTCAGGACCAGCACATCTGACTTCGGCTTGTTTTTATATCACAGTGAACGCTCTCCTAGACTGGTTGCTTTACTGGGCTGACGTGTTCAGTCTACCCAGGCTATTTGTCCATAGTTGGAGATGGTTTGTTCACTGGGGCGTCCTTCCCCAGGGCTAAGAGCTTATAGCGCCTCTTGATCGCATGATGCTCCTGTCATTGGTCATATGGGGTGGAGATGACAGTGCCATCTATTATCGTACCCCATCCTGCTAGGAACATCGCCGTTTGGACCTGAACTGCTTATTCGACCAGGCCAGCCTGACTTATATCGCAGCTAACCCTCATATCTGGGGGTATCCCCTTATCCGCCACCTGGGGAACCGCCTGGTAGTGGGTAGTCGCCCAAAGTAGCCCCAGTGACTGTGGAACACTTCCTGGAGGATTGTCCCACACATGAAAAGCTAAGAGCAAAGGCCTGGCCTGCTGACACATCGACCAGGGAGAAGCTCTATGGAACTCTGCGGAGTCCACGCCGTATAGCAGCCTTCGTCAGTGCCACTGAGTTCGAGGAGAATAGCTCCCACGCGACACTAATTGTATACATTGTTTTGGTTTGTATTGATGTTTTCTCTGCTTCAGCTCCTAGAGCCCTCTAGAGACACTGATTATGCACACCATGTCTTGTTCTGTTTTTTTCCTGTTGTTGGTTTTGTGTTGTCGCTTCCTCTGCTTCAGCTATTACAGCCCTCCTGTGACTTTGTAGTCTGCTGGGCCATAACGTGATGACTTTACAGCTCCTTCTTCATTTTCCAGCTAGGCCTGCTTGTCAGGAACTGTGCATCTGTACTTGATTTATGTACGTGTGGAGAGAGAGAGAGAGAGAGAGAGAGAGAGAGAGAGAGAGAGAGAGAGAGAGAGAGAGAGAGAGTGTGGAAGAGAGTAAGAGAGAGGGGAGAGGTAGGGATGGAGGAAGGGCGAGAGAAAGAGAGAGGGGGAAGGAAGGAGGGAGGGAGAGAGAGAGAGAGAGAGAATGAGAGGGAGAAAAAGAGAGAGAATGAGTGAGAAAGAGAGAGATAGAGAGAGAGAGAGTAAAAAAGTTCCTTTGAGAGAGAAAGAGAGAGAGAGAGAGAGAGAGAGAGAGAGAGAGAGAGAAAGGGAGAGAGAGAGAAGGGGATGGGAGAGAGGGAGGCAGATAGAGAGATGGGGCAGAAAGAGAGGGAGAGAGAGAAAGAGTGAGAAAGAGAGAGAGGTGGAGAGAGAGAGACATATATACAGACAGAGAGAGAGAGAGAGAGAGAGAGAGAGAGAGAGAGAGAGAGAGAGAGAGAGAGAGAGCATACTGCCGAAAGAACGGACCAAAGAAATAACTTTTATCAACCAGTAAATTATCAGATGATAAGAAAGACAAAATGTGACCAACGTAAATAATAACGAGTCTGACACCCATTCTATACTGTCACGTTATCAAGGTGATAGATACTGCATTCCATCATATCAATGAGTACATCAAGGAAAGAGACGTGCAATGCATCGGCATCGTTGTCAAGGAGTCAGACACACCACACCACAAAAGCAATTACATTGTTACGGACACAAACCTAAAATGTTACTGATCAAACCTTCCTGCAGGAGACAGACATGGCACTTTCAAATCAGTAATTTAGTCATACGGACAGATATAGCACATGGCCATGCTGATACGTTTGTTAACAAGACAGATACAATCGGATCAACACCATCTTCAAAAAGAAACATATAACACACTGCCAAATCGACAACTTCGTGAAGAAAGCAGACCATGCACTGCTGAATCAATGAGGTCGTCAGGGAGTTAGGCCTGCCTGATATACCACTACGTAACTAACTTCGTCAGAGAGAAGGGCATGACACGTGGATTGATGTATTCATCACGGAGTAAAGACATGAAATACTGTTGAATCGATAACTTCATCCACTTATTCCTACCAATCCTTTTCCCGTCCCTCTTGGAGAATGAAAAGGAAAGGCAAAACACCAGACCGTATGGTAAATCCAGAACGAACCCCACGGAGCATCTCCCGATCAGATACCATATCAGGCCAGCATCAGACAGGAGACGACCGGGCCACGAGCAAAATGGCGCCATTTCTATAAAGGGAGGAAACCAACCTTTCACAACCGCCCTTGCCCGGATGTGTAGTACAAACTCAATGAAGGGGAAACCACGCTGATGGTAAGTGTAAGTCACTGCCCTGGAAAAGTCTCCACCGTCTTCAACCATTCCTTCTTACAAGCTCTGTATTTCTTTTAGCGTCAGGAAGATCACCAGTTCTGTCTGTTTCCAAGTCACCCACTCACCCCACCCTCCCGCCGGTACTAAACTCGTTCCCATCCTCCACCGACACTTGTCTCCCTATCATTATACTCAGTTTGGCCAGTGATGTGTTGTGTGCGTGCATTTGAAGTCTCTCTCTCTCTCTCTCTCTCTCTCTCTCTCTCTCTCTCTCTCTCTCTTATACGCTACTCTCTCTGTGCATATGTGTGTTTATGTGAGTAGTGTATATATGAGAGAGAGAGAGAGAGAGAGAGAGAGAGAGAGAGAGAGAGAGAGAGAGAGAGGCAGACACACAGATTTTTTTTGAATAGGTTATTTTGTTTAGTCAAACTGAAGTTGTGCTAGCGTTGTATTACCCGATCTGTAGAGGTTCTACAGGTGAGAGAGCACTGGAAATACATCATTTGCATTAGAACAAATTTTATTGTTTAGTATTAACAGCGCTTGTCATTTGGGGGTGGGGGTAGGGGTGGGGCGGGGGATTGAGTTGTTTGGATTTACTTTTTCGTATGACAATACAAAACAAAACACTGTATTTCAGAATGCCTGATGTAAGTACACCATTCTTTGAACATTGAGCACCAATTCACCAAAACAAGCGGATATATAGTGTATATGAATACACAATTTAGGCATTATTAAGGAATATAGTCATAGTTATAACAACGGTAAACCATGAATAAAAAACCTAAGGATTATTTTTTATTGCTGTTTACTCTAGCTCTTCAATGGTGCAAGTATTTGTCAAAGTATTTTGGCACCTTCTGAAATATTTTGTCAGTCTTTAATTCAACGTTAGTTAAATATGTATATACATGTGTGTGTGTGTGTGTGTGTGTGTGTGTGTGTGTGTGTGTGTGTGTGTGTGTGTGTGTGTGTGTGTGTGTGTGTGTGTGTGTGTGTGTGTGCGTGCGTGCGTGCGTGCGTACGTGCGTGCGTGCGTGCGTATGTGTGTGTGTGTGTGGGGGGGGGATGAGACATTTTTAGCACAACTTAAAAAAAATTAATCTATACATGTTCTTAAGTGTTTAACATTATCTTCCATTTTGATGAATACCATGACCCCCTACTCCCTATAAAGACAATCAATTATTTAAAGTCTGCTACGTACAAACTTGGCAGCAAGATCCTCGGTTATGTCACAAGAGTTGCAATGGTGTATAGAGTTAAGCGGAACTGATCTTCAATGAATTTTGGTGTGTTTTATCCATGTTAACCTTACATAAAACAACATCCATTAATTTATTCAAGCTCCCGCATTTCTGGTGGCAGCCAACATAAAACAAGCAGACGAGACGTCTGTCGGGCCCTCAGGCGCCGAAAATAAAAGCTCCTCCACCCTTACTCTCCCCTTTACCTCCTCCTTCCCCTCACCTCCTGTCCCTCCTCCAACCCACTGCCTTCATTCCCCTGCTTTTCAAGAGCATGTGCTAATGGTAGGTTGCCACTGTGGCTGCAATACAACTCCTCTTTGAGGCCTTCGTCCGTGTGGTCCCAGACCACAGCCCTGCAGCCAATTACCTCCCTTCATGCCAGACACTTGGCAGCCACCATTTCTCTTTTTTTCTTTTTCTTTCGTTCTTTCTTTAGCCGCCATTTCTCTTCTTTCTTTCTTTCCTCTACTTCTTCAGCACAAGAGAGACTTGCCGCGCCAGATTCATCAGTAGTCAGGATGGACTCGAAGTGGATGCATATTTTCTTTTCTTTTCTCTCTCCCCCCCCCCCCGCCCCCCCCCCCCCCCACCCACCCCCACCCCTTTTGTTAATATTTTTTTTCTTCTTGGCTTTAAGTTATACTTGTTTC
>CM065717.1:43432736-43435236 GCA_033310375.1 Conus canariensis
AAGATATCCTAACGCAAAATATCGTTTTATTTCTCTCTGAAATCAAACTATGGTTTTTCTCCCGTTGACGATAGCCCGACAGAAACCCTGGTTTAATGAGGATCGATTATCTGCTACAAAGCAATATTGAATCATCCTTTTTTGCTTAGCTTAAAACCATGGTTTTTCATTGAACAAATTTCCATCAAAAATGTTACTCCTGTTGGGATAGCTTGACATAGAACCGTTGTTTTCGCCTTATGATGATAGATAATGTTATGAAATAATAGTGTTTCTCCGTTTGTGGTAAGTTTAACACAACACCTCAATTTTCATCTTTTGAGGAGAGACAAACTATCACAATAATCTTCCTCTTGTTGCATATACTTCAATACAAAGGTATTGTTCTTCTCTTGATGGGGAAAACCTAGCTTACTCCAAATAGTGAATGTATCCCTCTTGAGGACATACTCACCGACACCATGGATTTGTTCTAGATGAGACTGCGCCAAGTCCATCACCGCGTGGTCACCTCATGGTGGAGCCGCCGGGGAATGACAGTTACAATGTGTTTCATGGGAAACGTTATGGCTCAACCGGACTGTCCGCAAGGGTCTAGTTTTGGTTTTGTCTGTATCACGTATTCTCTGCTTTTGTCTTTGTTTGTTTGCTTTTTTTAAAGCAATCTTTTTTTGTTTTTACCAGTGGAATTTGTGTTTCGTCAAAAGTCCTGGAAAGGGCAGAGTTATCCACCCAGGGGGCCTGGAGTGTTCATTACAGTGGTTTCCCTTTTAGTTTTGTACATACAGGATCAGAGTGCAAGACACCTTCAGTCCCTCCTGCCTTTTTCATATCTTCCTACGTTAATAGACTATAAAATTATATTACTTTGGTGTGTGTGTTTTCCAAATCATTCATTTATTCACAATGATTTCAGTTACTTGACATTATTAGATTCTTTCTTTGTCTTAGTTTTTCGTTTCATTTCTGATTGATAAGCCTGGTAATGCTAACAAATATTCTTTATTCTTTACGTTCTTGAAATCATACAGCACTGGGATGGTCTCAATCATATTTCTAAGACGCCTGTTCATTTGTAAAATGTGTATGAAATAGTTTGTGACATTACTATACCCTTTTAATACCTCCTTCTAACCACCCCTCCCCCCTTTAAAGCTGTAATTCTTGTCCAGTCCTGAAAGGATGAGAGCTAAGAAGTTTACACTGACTATTCATATGTTAGGGAATACAACTGTATTCACTTTCTTCCCGCACAGCTATTTGCCCCAAACTGGGTTTTCCCCGTCTTTTCGATGATATCCTAACCAAAGACAAGAAACAACACATAATAAATTTGTTCCGGAGGGAACCGCACCAGGTCCATTTCCATGTGACCCCCTCGTTGGGAAGCTGCAAGGAATAATAGTTGCTTGGGTTTGAAAGCGAAAAGTAACGGCCCCTTTAATGGCCTGCCCCAAAGGGTCCACATCTGTTTAACGCTTTTATCACCTAAACACAAAACACATTCTGCTTTTTGTAACTTTGTCCATTCCTC
This sequence comes from Conus canariensis, assembly GCA_033310375.1. NCBI lineage: Eukaryota > Metazoa > Mollusca > Gastropoda > Neogastropoda > Conidae > Conus > Conus canariensis. The sequence continues at coordinate 43,434,271 of CM065717.1, forward strand.
TCAAATGACAGCATTCATAACCTTCTCTTCTTTTCCACGGTCGAGTTTCAGTCCTACTGAGAGAGCTTTCAACACCAATTGCCATATACGGACCTCTGTTACATAAAACGAATTGAGAGTTTATAAGTCAGTCACACATAGGGAGACACGCAGTGGCAAAGACATAGACACACGCAGACCGACATACACAGACAAAACACAAAACACACACACACACACACACACACACACACACACACACATGCACGCACGCGCAACACACACACACACACACACACACACACACACACACACACACGCACGCACGCACGCACGCACGCACACACACACACACACACACACACACACACACAAGAGCGTGCACAAAGGAGAGAGAGAGACAGAGAGGAGAGAGAGAGAGAGAGAGAGAGAGAGAGAAGACAGACAGACAGAGACAGAGACAGAGAGAGACAGAGACAGAGAGAGAGAGAGAGAGAGAGAGAAGGGGTGGAGGCCGAGATGGAAATGAGTGTGGGAGTGGATAAGTAGAAATGAACTGTCAGACTTGAGACAAATTTAAAAGTCTGTCTAGAACTCAGTGAATCAGCGAGAAAAAAGACGAGAAAGAGACACTCAGACAGTCGGAGGAAGAGAAATAAAGACATATGTAGTAACAAGCACAGACAGATCAAGAAATTTAGAAAGTCATTTAATGAAAACCCTTGAGCCAGCAAGTCTACTGCGTGTTGCTTGCACATTTCATTACCATATAAAACCATATCTAAAACTGAATTTAAAGAGACCAGGGAGGTAACCCTCTTCCCATTTTGTCATCTGACTTTTAAATCACTTCTTGACAGATGACTGCTCTGGGTCTTGCAGCTCCGTTGTTTCGACAGTATTAAAGAGTTAACAGTAGACGCTAATATGGGATTTTGATGGGGGGAAAATCCTTTGCATTATCTTGAAAAACCCGGGAATGGCTTT
>CM065717.1:43440236-43445236 GCA_033310375.1 Conus canariensis
TGCTGAAACAAAACTGAAAAATGAAAATTAAGAAAACAAAATAAAAACAATAGATATGTCGCACGTACGTGTAAAATACCTCAGATGCTCCAGTTCATGTTTTCAATCCGCAAACTGTTTATAAATACAATAAAATTGAAATTTTTAATAACTTTCTGCTTCTTGGCGTGTATACTGTTATAATTTTTAAATCGGATGTTTCTGTGCTTGTGAAATAAACAAGCACTTTTATTGCTAGAACTCTTTAAACACACACACACACACACACACACACACACACACACACACACACACACACACACACACACACACACACACACACACACACACACACGCACATACACACACACACAGAAGAGAGAAGAAGAGGAGGAGGAGAGGAGGAGGAGGGAGGGAGGAGGAAGCAGTGGAGGAGGAGAAGGAGGAGGATGCTAGACTGGATAGGAGAAAATATACGCAAACACAAACACGTTTTGCGAGACAGACAGTTAGACATAAAACACACAAAGGAGTGAAAGGAAAGAGAGCTATCACCATTTTAATTTTACTTTTTTAAGATAGGAAGCAAAACTTACCGAAGGGACAGGAATCTCGTAGTTCCGACTGTAGACAGAGTGACAGCCTTGGTGTTGAGCAATACTCCAACTCTGCACTGGACAATTTCCTCAGACTGGTTTTGTCAGCACACCAGCGTTGTGGTCTGCCTGGAAACGAATCAGTCAGTAAGTTATACATCACACAATCAACATCAAAGAGTTAAACATTACTATTATGGCTGTGTGACATTCCCTGCTTGGCAATGAATTCCAAAGCCAAAATCAACAATAAATAAATAAGGCAAAGTCACCTTGGCTTACATTTCAGGAAAAGGCTTGGTAGTGCACCCCTCCCTTCCATGTTTACATTCACCCCCTGACATCTTGTTCCATATTGATGAGAGCCTAATATTGTAGTCGGGTCAGAGGTTCCCTGTGCTACTGGTTAACATGTAAACCTAGTACTATCTGCTCGTGTGGAAAGTAAACCCAACACAGGAATGGCCTAATAAGGGATAGGCTCTACTAAGTTCGATTTTTTTTTGCCCAAGTAACTTCGTATAGATGACGAAAAACAAACAAGCTAATATTGGATATGTCACAGCCCGGTTAACAATAACTGTGCCATCCATCGACCTCCACCGGATCGGACGCGGAAAGTATGCCTCTAGGGGAAAACCTACAGTGTATACATGGAAGGAACATCATCCTATTTGCCACCTGGAATGTAAGATTACTCATGCAGACCGGAAACGTGAACGGACTGGCCCATGAAACAGACAGATACTCCTGGCACATTCTCATCCTCTAAGAAGTAAGATTGAAGAACAACGGAGATGCACAGACAGACTGAGTACTACAGTGGAGAAGAACACAAACATGCTCTTGGAGTGGGATTTTTAGTTAACTGGAACATCAAGAATGCTGTACTGGGATGCTTTCCTGTTTCCAGAAGACATCGCCAACATACTTGTAGAACTCTGTGAAACATGACGGAGATGCAGCAGGTGATACCCTAACCGCTAACTGCAACAAAATCTGGCACACTAGGAAGTCGTGCACACCACGGACTCATCACTAATCGTTACCTTTCATATGAAAGTAACAGGTCAACGCTGCAAACACTACTGCAGTTTAAGCGCCATTTAAGTAATACTAAAAATCATCCTGAATAAATAGCAACCACAAGAAAGCGTTGCCTGTTGCTGATAAACCGTACGAAGATCTACGTGACATCCATCAGGAAAAGAAAACCACGTTGTCATGACTATATAACAGCATGCAATGGCTCTGCTTAAACTATCCTCCACAGCACTGCTAACGGAGGGAGACAGAACAAAGGAAACGATGGATTGACAGAATTGCAGAGTGGACGGGGAAAACAATTGTAGATACCCAGGCCCTGGCATAGAACGGACAGAACTGGATGAACATGGTGATCTGGTCTCCAATACGGCGTCCTTGTGACTCCCCACAGAGTAAAGGGAGAGAAGAAGGAAGAAGAAGAAGAAGACGAAGAAATCATATTTCTTCTCTCATATTGAGGATAGTCTACCATTCTTTTCTCTCCTCTTGAGGTTACACTATCAAACACAAAATTGCAGTTTTGAACTGTTTAGAACAGCATAGAACCAAAACACGATTTTGTTCTCCTTTGAAGATAGCGTCACACAAAGCGACAGTTTTGGGTTATTGAGAATCGATCAACTAACTCAAAGTTTCTCCTGTTTTGCAGAGCTTTACATAACAATTCTCCCTTCCTTTTCTTAAGACTAACATCCTCCTCCTCCTCCTCCTCCTCCTCCTTCTTCTTCTATTTTATTTAACTAACATAGCAGGGAGTTGCGGACGGGACTGCGCCAAGTCCATTACCGTGTGACCTCTCTTGGGGAACCTGCTCGGAAATGAATTTTGGAGAGTGCTCTGAGGGAAATGTGATGGCTCCTCTGGACTGTCCCACAGGGGTCCACATCTGTTTCGTTCTCTATAACTTTACCACTACTATTTTTGTTGCAAACTTTCCCTCATGAGGTTTGTGTCACACCAAACAGAAAAAAAAGCATGGAAACGGCAGAGTCCCCCCCCCTCCCCCTCCCGCCCTCATATTGCTTGGACTGTACACTGCAGTGGGCTCCCTTTTAGTCTTTTGCATCCAGAATCAAGATGCAAAGCATCCTTCCTTCGTTCCTTCGTTCATTAAAAGATCGTTTATCTATTATTGTTCATTGTTTGTTTTTCTATACAAATCAATTTACCCTAAACAACACACAACTATAGGTTTTGATCAGGAGGTGATTGCGCAGTCCATTTCCATGCGCCCCCTCGTTGGGAAGGAGGAAGGAAATGAAGGAAGGAAGCAGAGGGTTGGATGGAAAAATAAATGATGGCCCCAGTGGACTGTCTACCAAGGGCACACATCTCTTCTTGCCTGCAAAACTTTGCCACTACCATCTATGAAAGAACTTTTACATTTTTTTTCCCTAACTATGTGAAAGCGTCCCAGATAGCAGAACTAATAACCTGCTCTTGTTTTCTCTTTCTTTCTGTCTGTCTTTCTTTCTTAAACGTGTTTCTGAAGAATAAGCTCTCATAACATTTTTTTTCTAACTTCCAGGACTTCTGTCACGTACAAAAAAAGCTGTAAGTTTGTAACTCTGGCACACACACACACACACACACACACACACACACACACACACACACACACACACACACACACACACACGCACGCACCACGCGCGCGCACACACACACACACACACACACACAACACAAACACGCACGCACGCACGCACGCACACACACATGCGCACACACACAGCCTTGAGAGAGTGAGTGAGAAAAATAGACAGACAGACAGACAAACAGAGAGAGAGGGAGGAGGGGAGAGAGGGGGACAAAGTAGAGGTGGAGGTGAAAGCGATCCTAGGTAACAGGTCAACAGAAGCAGTGAGACATCAGCTGTCAGGCATGAGACAAATTCAAAATCTTGAAAAGCGGTGATTCCATGATTTAAAAAAAAAAAAAAAAAAAAAAAAACATACGAGAAAGAGACATAGAGTCTGGTGGAGAACGAGAAATAATGACGCATGAAGTAACAAGCAAAGACAGATAAGACATCCTAAAAAGTAATCTGATGAAAATTTAGAGCCAGCAAGTCTGGCGGCGTGTTGTTCGTGCATGTCAATGTCATTACCACAGGGAGCACACGCCAAATGCAATTCAAACCGCAGGAGACAAGGGAGGAAACCCTATTCTTATTTCGTCATCTGCCTTTCAAATGATTTCTTCACATTTGATGGCTCCCAGTTTTGTACTTGTGTCGGTTTTGATAGTAGTTTCAACTTCACAGTGAAAGCCAGTTTCACCTGTTGATTGAGAAAAGTGTTTTTCTTTTCTTTTCTGATAAATTTTCAACTATAATGTTGAAAGACTTGAACATGGCTACTCCTGGTGCATTCAGCAATAACGGCCTTTCTTTCAGTCCATGACTATGCATAGAAATTTGAGGGATTCATTAATTCGTTCGTTCAATTATTTACGAATTTACTGATTTATAGGGAGCTTCAATCTACTTGATAAAGTGCTTCTATTTATTTAGTGGCAATTGAAATGTACATTCTAATATGTTCAATTATCAACATTTTTTTGTTCTTCAATATATCTGTTTAATATATTTGATAAAGTGCTACCATTTATTTAGTGGCAATTGACATGTACATTCTAATATGTTCAATTATCAACATTTGTTCATCAATATATCTGTATAATATATTTGATAAAGTGCTACTATTTATACAGTGGCAATTGACATGTACATTCTAAAATGTTCAGTTATCAACATTTGTTCATCAATACATCTGTGCATTACATCATTTGGCAGTACTCTCAAACTGCATCCACTGCGAGCGTTGTTCTTCACAATTTGCGGAAATTGTCCATACTGTGAGGGAATCCAAACTGTTTTTCAAAGCATCTTCTTGTCGGAGGCCCGTAGGCCAAATCATCACAATCATCATTGTACGCTTCTCATCCGAACCTTAAGGCACCCGGTGGGGTGTGTCTGGCGTCGTAAAATTTCTCACTGTATCAGGAGATTCAAACTTCCAGTCCACAATTATAGACCAGAGAGAGAGAGAGAGGAGAGAGAGAGAGAGAAGAGAGAGAGAGAGAGAGAGAGAGAGAGAGAGAGAGCGAAGAAGCGAAGACAAGAAGAACGAGAGAGAGAGAGAGAGAGAGAGAGAGGAGAGAGAGAGAGAGAGAGAGAACGGCAGTAAGGTTATGAAATACAAGCAGATACAGAAGAAGAAAATAAACAGGTTGGACTTATGCAAAATACAGACATACTCAGGTACTGATGCACGAAAAACTGCTGGCTAAGCTGGCTGTCTATGAGGATGTTCGGTGTCTTTGAAAAAAGAAAATGTGGGGGAATGTGGAAAAGTATCTTTGACAAAATAACAT
>CM065717.1:43452736-43467736 GCA_033310375.1 Conus canariensis
CTAAAAACTCATTTTTACGAGAATCTGTGTGCCAGCAAGTCAAGTCGAGTGTTGCTGACGAAAATCAATTTCACTGCTGCAGAGAGCAAATCCTACCTGAATTCTGAGATCAGGAGCCAAGGGAGGAAACTTTGCACTACTAACGTCATCTGACTTTCAAATGACTTTTCCTTGGAGTATTGGTTCCTGTCGTACTGGTCTTTTTGCTGCTCAGTGGTTTTCACGAGCAAGCAATGAAAGACTGTGTCGCCTTTCACCAGACTTTCACGAAGAGAACTGTTCACAACTTTTCACTTACGAGGTCTGTGTAACGTCAAGAGACCTCTAAATGGCAGAGTTGTCTTATCATGTGGGTTGGTTTGTTCAATGGAGTGGCTTCCCGTTTATCCTTTTGTGTCCCGAGTCATACTGCAAAGATTCCTTCTGTCACTCACTGACTGACTCTTTGCCGGGATATTTATTTCGCTCGGTTTCAGTTACTTGGAATTTTGTGTTTATAGGAACGTCCCTTTTTAAATTTACGTTCCTTTTTTCAGATTCTTTAACACATATCCAACAATTATAGCGTATATTTGACGCTCTGGACATACTGACATGGCCCTAGTCATATTTCTAAGACGCGTTCTCATTGGTACCATGCGGCTGAAATCATTCCAGACATTACCATGTCATTTCAACAATCATACAAAAATGACGGAATTCCTGTCAAATCCTGAATAACATTTCGTTCTGTTTACATGATTAAATGAGAATGAGAAATCCATTCATGTTTGCCACTTAGAAATCAGCTGACGGCTAGGGGCCATATTAGGGCTACGAGGTCCTCAGCATCAGTTCATCATATGTTTGTTTAAAGAAAACAATAGAGTTTACCTTAGCCACATTCATAGCTCCTGAAACTGTAACACACACACACACACACACACACACACACACACACACACACACACACACACACACACACACACACACTGGTATTGTCCAACACATCAAACGGAAATACCACCAAACAGATTCAACAACTCTTGTTGAAAACGTCCACTTTAGGCTTAGAATCAGGAAACAGAAAATGTCAGAGCAGCGCTTCTGTTTTGTGCTTCCCGCCTCCGCCTTCCTGCTAACTCTCATCAGCAAAGGGAACTAACCACAAACACTTTCATACCCACCCACCCTCCACCTTTTTCATGCTTTATATAATGAAATAAATATTTCGAACACTTAATTAAAAAGCTCTTCTACAGGCAGGTATCTAGGTGAACATCACTTCCGATGGGGAGGGGAGGGAAGTGGGGGGGGGGGGGGGGGGGGGACAAACAAACAAACCAAAAAAAAAAGGTGCCTGGAAGTCCCATCATCCGTCACTCTCACACACCGAACTGACGTCACTGCCGCTTTCTGGGAGACCGTAGCCAGCGCGAGAGGAAGGCAGCGGTTTGTCAGTTGAAGACTTTTCCTTTCTACTTTTTATATAATATGGGGAAAGTTTAAGGTACGGAAAGAAAGGAATATAGGAATAGAAAAAGGGTGGTGTGTGGTGGGGGGGGGGGGGGGGGGGACAGGGAGGCCGCAGGTTCCTCCCCTTGAGCCTGTCTGTCAGTGTGTGAGTGCTTGTGTGCCAGTGTTCGCATATGTCTATGTTTTTTATGTCTATCTGCATGCAGCCTGTTCTCACATACTGATGACTGACACTGGATTCAAGGCGGCATACTGCAGATATTTCTCAGGATTGAATTTTCTTTTATTGATCCACGTTTACACATATTTGGATCCAGAAACTTATGCAGATCTAACGATGATAACTTTTTTTTAGAACAGTTAAAGTTCACACACACACACACAAAACACACACACACACACACACACACACACCACACACGCACGAAAACACACACACACACACACACACACACACACACACACACACACACCACAAACGCAATCGCTCGCGCGCGCACACACACACACATACTCACACACACACACACTCACACACACACACAAACACACACACACACACACTACACACACACACACACACACACACACACACACACACATACACACACACACACACACACGCACGCACGCACGCACGAACGCACGCACGCACGCACGCACACACACACACACACACACACACATACACACACACACACACACACACACACACACACACACACACACACACACACACTCACACACACACACACACACGCACACACAGAGTGCATGCGCTCACGCTTGTGTATATCATGTGCATGCGAGCTTGAAACATGAAGGCACTGAGAGAGAGAGAGAGAGAGAGAGAGAGAGAGAGAGAGAGAGAGAGAGAGAGAGAGAGAGAGAGAGATGCACTGGAGTAACACACGGTCAATATTCAGCATTCCATGTTCATTTTGCTTTTTCCTTTGTTACTTGCGTTTTGCATAGTTAATCAAATCACGCCTTGAACATTTTATCATTTCCCTTATCATATTATCTCTTCGGATCTTGAAATTTTGATTTTATACAAGACCTTAGAAAAATTAGGCAACAGATACTTTGGCCCCCTTATCTTCATTGCAATTACTCTTTCGTTTTTCATTAGAATTGAAATTTTGAAATCATGCTTCAAACATCCTTCTTTTCCTCTGACGTTTTACATTATCAGTCTCTGGTTCTTCAGAAACGTCTGCACGTAATTGCTAAAATAACCTTACACTCCATGTCCACTTCAAACTTGCCCTAAATCCCAGTTGTTCCATTATATCATGCGAGTGTGATGAATTGGCTGTCATGTACTTGAAAAATCGCTTTCATCTCTTTGTCCCTCACAGATTGTTCTTGGGACTGGATGAAAAGAAAAGCATTATAAACAACTGCTATGGCCCCAGTAGTTTGAGATTATGTGTGCTCAGATTTCATCTATTCCTGTACCCCTCCATCATCCCCACCACAACCCCCGCCCTCCATCTGACATACCCACAAAGGCATTATTTCCATGCTTATTCTGGCTCCCAGAAAAAAGCCAGACTTACGTTCGTTTTGTCTCAACCCAAGCGTTACAGTCCAGAGAGAGTAATCAATAAGATGCCATGAGACAGCCAGGCAGCGGAGACACCGCACTGCGTCTGAGAGGCCAACGTGAGTGGGTGATTATTGCCTCCGAAGTGGTACACCTCGTTCAGCCAACAAACAGTCAGTTCCGTGAACCTGCCACTACCGATGATGATGATGATGACATCAGATCAGTATAGGCATGATCGTGGGGAGGACCTCGAGACTGTGATCACAATGAGACTAGGGCACAATTTGATATTTTTTTCAATGATTGATACGGATGAGAACGAAGAAGACGATCCTGAGTAGATCACTTCTTTGTCTGAACCTACAAGTCAGGACGGATTTTCATGTTCACTTTCGTCGGATATCCCGTGTTAACAAGCCCGGGAATGTACAGATACATGTACAGTTGGTCAATATTTTAGAGACGCATCCATTTACAACTTGTCTGTGTGGTACCAGCTTCCCATTTGAGCCCATAGAACACTAGAATCTTAGACGAAGCCAACGGGAACCTAAAAGAAAAAAAGAAAAAGAAAACTCTGATTGGAGTCGATCTCCCATCTCGCTGGTAAAAACAAATTAGCAAGAATGGTCGTCGATGAACAACAATTTCACTACTGGCAAATCTAGAAGTGCAGATGCCGAATGTCTTCCAGCAATAGCTGACAACGACCTAGCATACGCGCAGTCGCATATAAGCTGACAAGCGCGCGTGCGCGCGCGCACGACACACACACACACACACACACACACACGCACGCACGCACCACGCACGCACGCACGCACGCACGCACGCACGCACGCACACACACACACACACACACACACACACACACACACACACACACACACACACACACACACACACACACTTGAGGAAAATGTAGAATAATTTTGGATGGAGGGGAAAAAAAAACTCTTGAAAATGCATTTGCTTTTCTGTCACATCTGATGCATTGCAATCATCTTCTCTCCGGCTGTCTTACCCCATCACCATCACCCCAACCCGGTCTACTCCTTTCCTGAGCTCCATATGAAGGAGAATAAAAATTCCAGTTACCCCATACACCAATCAAAAAAGGTACTCCGAACGGTTCAACGGTAAGAAAAATGACTAATGTCATAGACACTGTTCGGAAACCTACAAGGGATATAATCTGTGTGAAATCTCATACTTAGCGAGAGTGACCCCGCCATTTTTGTGGTGGGCATGTCTAAAGCAATACTGTCCTATCTGTCAGCTTAACAGTTCAATCAGAGAAAAAAAAAGAATCGAAACATGGGTGTGAAACGGTGCGCTTGTGATGCAGACTTTTGATATTGCGACACACACACACACAACACACACACACACACACACACACACACACACACACACACACACACACACACACACACACAACATGCGCCCACGCACACACATGGGCCCATGCCCACACATCATACACACACGTGTACATCCACTACACACACACACACACACACACACACACACACACACACACACACACACACACACACACACACACACACAAATGGTAGGTAGGCACTCAAGGTCTGACCAGCGCGTTGGGCTAATGCGTAGGTCAGACATCCGCTGAGTCGTAGCCACGAGACCCTCTTCTTCAATAATTCTCTCATCTTTGTTGTTAATTCATTTATCCAGCAGCTTCCAATCATGCGTAGTGTGGTCTCAACACTTAGCGGCTGTGGTGTACGTATAAGGACTAGTCCGCACACAGTGACGCCTCCTTGATGAAACTGAAACTGAAACTGAATATTGCGATAGTCATCCTGACTCACTAAATATATTTCCTTGACCCATAAACTGAGAAAAAGTAACTCAACTCTATTTGCAGTGGAAAGAGAGGCGTTATCTTTCCCTGCCATTTCTTCCAGACCAGCTCTATTGAAAATGGTTTTCTTTCTGATCTCCAGTCCTTACAGCCAACACTGATCTCGTTTGCATAGAAGACGGAGCGGATTTTAAACGGGGGGAAAGCTGAATAAGGGTTCAGGTCAATGTAATTTCCTCTGTTTTTTTTTCTGTTCCATACCTTTCATGAAAACATTGCGGACGACTTATGAAATAGCTGGAAAAAGCGAGTGTGGTCTGAATTCTTCGACAAAACCTAATCATTTTCTCAGTCAGGATCTTGTTCCCATGTTTACTCCCTTGTTCAGTTCCAGTCAGAAATATTTGTGCATGCAGTTTCTCTGGTTTGAATTTGAAAATGTTCAGTGGAATCAGTATCGTCGAGTATCAATGCTTTCAATGCATTCAATAGATAGATATAAAGGATTCAGAGCAGCTTGCTCCTGATAGACATGTTGAAAGGGAAGCTTCTGACGATAGACTTATTTCTGTTCAATAACCAGTGCAACAAAAGTTTTGCGAGCATGTGTGTGTGTGTGTGTGTGTGTGTGTGTGTGTGTGTGTGTGTGTGTGTGTGTGTGTGTGTGTGTGTGTGTGTTCGTATATCAAGCTATCAGACATTGTTAAGTTCTACAATATACACGAATCTTTGCGATACCGTTACTGTACATTGGTTTTCTGGGTTTTGTTGAAGGTAGCCAAGACCTCAGAATGAACTTTGTTTCGCGCCGCTTAGTGTCAAATGGGGTGGATTATGTTCTTGGCTATATGATATTCTGAAATCTACAAAAGTACTCGAGACTTGCACTGGATAAAACAGACATTGATCTGTTAACAGGCTTTTCTGATCGTTTTCAATAATGTCCCTCTTTTCACCATTCACATTCATGTTTCGTTTCCTCGACCCCAGCTAATGGTGGCGGAGGTGACAGCGAAAGAGAGAGAGAGAGAGAGAGAGAGAGAGGAGGAGAGGAGAGAGAGAGAGAGAGAGAGAGAGAGAGAGAGAGAGAGAGAGAGAGGTGTTTAGACTGTCATTACGGATAGAAACATTGGGCCCAGAAACCGTTTGTGAAAAGGAAACCTAGAAAAAAAATCCTTTATCTCTCCATACCACGTCTAGCCTCCCAGTGCACCCACACCCTATTCCCACTTCCCCCACCCCTATGTTGCTGTCGTTCTTTCGTCTCTCTCTCTCTCTCTCTCTCTCTCTCTCTCTCTCTCTCTCGCTCGGTCGTTCTCTCTCTCTCTCTCTCTCTCTCTCTCTCTCTCTCTCACACACACACACACACACACACACACACACACACACACACACACACACAACACCGCAATTAGAATTATCAATAAGGACAGCCTGACAGCAGAATGTCTGCAGAGAAAACGATATCCGCCTCAGAAGTTTTATTTTGTCGGAGTGCGGTTTTTTTTTGTCACAGAGTTCAGTGCCCCTCTTAGCCTTGCTCTACTGCGTTCTGTGTTCTCTTGGCATTTTCTTCCGTTCTCGTCTCCTTGTTATCAGGCGTCTCTTTGCTTTCTCTTTTGCCAAGACCAGGTTTTCATTTCTCCTGATCCCAGGTCCTGTCAGTTGGGTTTATATCATCATGTCTGGATATTTCCTTGATCTTGACATGTTTCTTTACCTCGCCCATTGCCTCTTGGACGTTCTATTTTCTGCAGTCTTGAGCTTGGGTTTGATTGATCTCGTAACCTTGTATTTCAAATCCTCAAGCTTACTTTATGAATCGCCGTACCACTTTGTACGCCTGGAGGATGCCTTTCAGTGGAAGCTTTGACTTTGCTTGGCGACAGTAGAGTACAACGTCAGTGAGACTAGGTGGAACACTGATCCATTTGTTTGGCCGGTTTTCATTCGCTATACTAGTGCTGTCATTATAGAGTAGATGATTTCCCCTTAAACATGCAGAAATGATTTGGGTTTGTTCTAGTTGATGTCCTTCAATTGTTGCTCTTTTCGAATGTACACTCCTTCAGCTGCCGTCCTTATCTTGCTGATCTTCAAGTTCCCAGTCACTGTGTGAAGCAACTGAAGGGCATTAAAACATTTCTTATACACCAGAGAGGGCATTCCATCAGGTTCAGACGAAGACTTGGCTCTGGCTTTCTAAACCACTTTCTTTGCCACTTCCAGTGTCGGTGGCTCTACTTTGGAGCTGCAAATCCACAACAAGTCCTGGATTCCAAATGATGCTTTTCTCATGGGGTTGGTATATATTCTTCGTGAGATGCTGCCCAAGAGTTTCTTTGTCTGTCCTAAGTGTTCCTGGTTTTGGCTTCTCGAACAAATTTGTGGCGAAAGTGAAGATGTCAGTGAAGACGAAATCTTGTGGTTTCTTCATTTTTAACCTCTTCGTCTTGCTCAATCATTGTTTTCTAAAAGCACTATTGTCTGCTTGCAGGTCTTTCCAACTCTTCTCAGCATCTGGAACAGTGTTATGTGTCTCCACCTGTCGTCAGGGTGTTTGAGGTGTCTTCACCTTTGGTCGTTTCACTCTCTAGGGATCCATACAGGTTACATTAAAATGCCTCACAATGTGACAAATTGCTTCAATATACCTTGTCCCACCAGCGCATCCAGTTTGTGGACCATTTCTTTCCTTTCTTTTCTCCCATTCGCCTTTGCTCTCTTGCAGGTGGCAAGTGGAGTTTCAGGTCTTTGACACTCACAGCCTGTACACGTTCTTCGTCCAAATAATCAGCAAGAATGTCCTTGGCACTGCCCTTTAGTGCTTAAAAATCAATAGCCGATTGTTTTACTCTTCGAACATGCTGTTTGGCTTTCAGCATGTGAGAAATCACCTGACTACTAGAAACCTAATAGTGTAACGAAATTGTCTGCACCCTAAAACTGAAGTTCGCTAGTGAAAAAAGGGAAAAAAAAAACAACGAACATAGAAACAACGAATTAAAAAAACAAACCTGTGTAATGCTCTTTTCATTACCACCGCCCAGCCTTTAGAGATGATATGAACTTAATACATAACCAGAGCGGTCCGTTGTCGAATGATTAGAGCGTTGTCTGTGGAGCTTAATGATCTTGAATTTGAGCCACTGGTGAAAACGTTATCTGTCCATCCAGCACTAAATATGTACCTGATTCAATCCTGGGAAAATTGAAACGCTCGAAGGAGAGGGATAGGCTCTGTTTTCCATAATGACACATCTTGGACACGATTAATCTCTAACAGTTCACAACCCATACGGCCATAGGCTATGAAATCTTTTTTTTTTTTCAAATTCACTATCACATATGATAAACTTAATGTCTCTCACCAGCCCAGAGGTAGGTGTGCCATTACCGAAACGACTGAAAGTGGAGCGAACATTAGCAGGTGTGAAGGCCAGGCTGAAGTCCAAAGTGAGTTACCTCCAGGACCAGAATGCTTCCAGTCCATTACCGTTTTCCTGTCTGGGGAGCTGCTTAGTACTGAATGTCAAAGTTGTTAGCGGTGGACTAAAAGAAATGTGATGTTCCCAATCGGCTGGAAACACACACACACACACACACACACACACACACACACACACACACACACACACACACACACACACACACAACATGTATATATATATATATATATATATATATATATTGAGGGTTGACTGCCAGAACCCAGTATCTCTCTTAGATATATCATTCATACATATATATATATATATATATATATGTGTGTGTGTGTGTGTGTGTGTGTGTGTGTGTGTGTGTGTGTGTGTGTGTGTGTGTGTGTGTGTGTGCATGTGTGTTCTCAGCCTCACACTTTTACAAAACATATTATTCTAGCTGTACAGGTCTCGCAGACAGAAGAATCCGTGACACACGTCTGTTTTTCTCTCTTACCATTTAATCGTTTAGGTCGAAACAGTAGAACATCAGAAACTGAAATAAAGGTCCGGAGTATTTCTCTTAGACACTCAACATCCACACAACATCCACACAGCCACTCTCTGCTTCGTTTCTCAGTTGACAATTGTATGTTCTGCATCCCTCGCTATGAACCTGCTCATTTCCTGGTTTTCAGGGCCCTCCTGTCTGAAACAATCTTCTGCAGATCACCAGCCACTCTATTATCACCAGCCACTCTATTGTCAAGGTTAGCTTGAAGTTAGCTCTGACAAATCACAGAGACCTTTCCGTTTCTTGCCCCTGCCAGAATTTGTCTTTTCGATTTGCCAGTGATGAGGTACGACGGGGAGGCGTCACATGTCATATGCACTTGAATGTGTTGTGTGTGGTAGGGGTGTGTGTGTGTGTGTGTGTGTGTGTGTGTGTGTGTGTGTGTGTGTGTGTGTGTGTTTTGTGCGCGCGCGCGTGTGTGTGTGTGTGTGTTGTGTGTGTGTGTGCGTGAGCGCGTGCGTGCTTGTGTGTATGTGCGCTCTTGAGTGGTTGCGCGCTTGTATGTGTGTGTGTGTGTGTGTGTGTGTGTGTGTGTGTGTGTGTGTGTGTGTGTGTGTGTGTGTGTGTGTGTATTCGCGCGCGCGCGCGCACGTGTGTATGTGTTTTCTGCGTGCGTGCTGCGTGCGTGAGGGTGCGTGTGTATGTCATCGCGTGCGAAATCGAAGGCGTTTGAAAAGAGGGAGGGAGAGAGAGATAGTGCGTGCGTGTGTGTGTGCGCGCGCGTGTGTGTGTGTATGTGTGTGTGTGTGAGATACAATATCAGTGATAGGCAGACAGACATAACAGACACAGCAAGACCAAACACACTCTCATACATGTTACATTTTGTGGCTCCCGCCGGCCGAGACATATCTCCGGTAGTCCTGTGACAGCTGATGATGGTGGTACTTAAAGTGAAACAGTAGTAACCTCCAGGGCAGTGCCGTGTTAAAAGCTCATTACTGTTTTCTCGTGTAAGGAAACTGCTGCAAGGAAAGTTAAAGTTGAAATTGGCTGACAGACAAAAACAACAACAACAACAACAACAACAACAACAACAACAACAAATGATGTTCCGTGAAATACAAACAACGAAAATTTGAAAAGAGCCTTTCCTCAATTACTTTGCCGATTCTCACTCTACCGTTCTTTTCAAATACTTTCCCCAACATTCCCGAGGTCATTCAGAGTAGAGTCCATTATACATCCTTGTCTTCTCTGCAGTTCAGTCACTCCGTTAACAGGAGAATGACTGACCAATAAAGAAAGATTGACAACAGAAAAAAAAGATCAAAGTCATTTGACGGAAAATGTGTGCCAGCACGTCTAGCCTTGTGTTGCTGATGTACATCAATCTCACTGCTGCAGAAAACAAACTTAAACTGAATTCTGAGAGCAGGACACAAGGGGGGAAACTCTGCTACTCTCTCGTCATTTGACTTTCAAAGGAGTTCTTGGTGGAGTTCTGCTCCTTGTCTTACTGCTCTCCCTGTGTTCAGTAGTATTCACGACCTACCAGCGACAGACAGTGTCGCCTTTCAGGCGAGTTTAATGGAGAAAACTTTTAACAACTTTTCACTCATCGGATTTGTGTTACCTTGAAAAGCCTGAAAGTGGCAGCGTTGTCTTCTCTTGTGGCTTGTTGTATGTAGTTGCCTCCCTTTTCTTTTAGCCTTTTGCATACAGCGAACGTTTCTTCCTCGTTTCTTTCATTAACTGATCACTCGTTCTTGTTTTTCTTTTTTTTTTTTTTTCAAGCTATTTTTTCCACTGTGATTTCATTAACTTGACAGTATCTCTTGTTTGCATTTTGTTTCTTTCTTCCTTTTTATCAATTCAGTTCGGAATAATTTGCTCCTGTTTCAAAAACTTTTGAATTATAGATCACCATTAGCACTGGTGGTATTCTGCCTCACTAGCATTGTCCCAAGCATATCCCTAAGGTGTGTTCTTGTTGTGAAAATGTTGGTCAAATCATTTCTACCAATGCCATGCTCTTTTGATAAACGCCTCGATGCGTCTGAATTCTTATCCTGTCCTTAATCAAATACCATCGATTTATGGATAAAATGTGGAGTGCCAATCCATAGCAGCCCAGAGAGAGAGAGAGAGAGAGAGAGAGAGAGACGCTGGGATGGAGGAGGAGTGTGTGTGTGTGTGTGTGTGTGTGTGTGTGTGTGTGTGTGTGTGTGTGTGTGTGTGTGTGTGTGTGTGTGAATGCACGAGCGCGCGCGAAGTGGCTGGTGGGGAAAAGACAGGCGGAAAAAAAAACAAATTATAGGAATATGAAGAACATTTTCTTTTTTTTCTTAAGAGTAGGGAACTGAGGCGAATTCAATCCCCAACCTTTTACGCTACAACACATGTGCATGACACCAGCTTTCTTTTTACTCGAACAGAAATGTTTGGTGGTTTAAAACAATCGGACAGAGATCTCAACATAAAGGCATTAAATGTTACAGATATGACAAAAGGATACGGTCTCAATTTCGAAAATTAAAAAAAAAGATATGATAGTGTGTTTGGTCTTACTATGTCTATAGTGTCTGTTAGTCTGTCACGGAAAGCGTATCATATACATAACAACATCATCATCAACACTATCAACAACTGCATCATCATCAACAACAACAACAACAACAATAACGACAACAACGACAAGAATAACAACACCAACCACGACAAAGACAACGACCAAATATCCAGAAGCATGCTTCACCATAAACGTACATGCACGTACATCTCCCGAAATGAACTTGGCATTTTTCAGGCGCACGAGTGGAACAACCGAAACATTTCTCCCTTAGTCTTGAGCATTCCTTTTACCCTTCAAACTGCACACTGTAGAGTGTCTGAACTCTTCCTTTCCCCATTCACCCCCTTTCTTTCAAGCCATCCACTTGCCACCTCTGTCCGTCTCTCTCGCTCCTCTCTTCTCTACTTTGTTAAGGAAAGAGAACCTTGGGTCCAGGAGGCAGAGTTACGCACACACTATGGCCACAACTTCCTGCCTTCAGGGCCCCATCTGCCCTTGTCACTCAGTCCACAAAAAAACAAGTCATTATACTTCGAAAGTGATTTTATTCAAGCTGACTGATACTTTGTGTTGTGCTGTCTGTTTACTTCGTGTTGTGCTGTCTGCTGAGTTCAATAATGTCGCTTTCATTCATTTAGTTTTTTTTTTTTTTTTAATCTTCAAACAGTCGCTTAAACGTGTTCTTTTCTTTTGATTTTTTACGACTCATTTTTGGTCACTGGATTTATTAAATCATTCTCTTCTATTCCCCTTTCATATCCTTTACCGCCCTCCCCTTCCACTTTCTTCTTTCCACCACACGCCAAAGGGAAGGTGTTGGCTTTTGGTTTCACCCGTGGCATTGTGAACACAACGCAAGCACAAGAATTGGTGGAATATGACGTTAAGTGCTGAAGATCGTCTCTTTTGGGCCAGTCACCCTCCTCCTTCACGCTTCTCTTCCCAACTGACCCCTATACATTGTTTCCGTAGTTACTGGCATCGTTTGGCCACCCTTGCTTTTTCCCCCCACTTCATATTCACTTCCGTCATTTGTTTGTTTGTTGTCGTTCTGACTGATGAAGACCATTAGGTCAAGGTTTGTGTCTCCAACCTTTCTTGTGTTCATCCGGCAGCTCAGTACCCCAACATTTGTTTTGTTGATCTGACCTTCGCCTGCAGCCACTGCGCTTTGGAAGTGACTACACAGAGTTAGGTGACCGCATTTTCTGAATCAATTTACCTCCCCTCACCTTCCCACTTTTCCCAAAGATGTTCGCTAGCTTTGGTAGGGGAGGCAATAGAAGACAAAGAGCTTCTCTTTCGTCATTTGACTTACATCTTTTCTGGGTAAGTATTTCTGCTTGTCTTGCTGCTCAGTACTGCAGTGAAAGGCAACATATTGCTATTAAGGCGCCATTCATACACTGATTAAAAATGAAAAATACAATTTTTCACTGATGGGGTCTGTGTTGTGTTGAAAGCCTTGGTATGGCTGCATTGTTTACCCTGTGACGTGCTGTGTTCAATGGAGTGGTATCTTTCTAGCCTTCTATATCCAGGGCCATTGTGGGAAAATTCCTTTCTTCCTGCTTTCATTATTTTGTCACATTATTCAAGCTGTTTACTTATCTAAATCACTTTCATCAACTTAGTATCTTTGATTTGTCTATCAATTTTGCAGTTAGTTTGCCAATATTTCTTCCGTGTCATGAAATTGTTGATTATGAAAAAAAGGATCACCATTAAAATAGATTAATTTTGCCACAGTCATATTCCCAACACGTTCTCCTGTTGAGAAAGTGTACGTGGCATTATTATGACATTACCCTGTCCCTCCTTTCTCTTCATGTGATAATATGTACATTGTTTTATCCATCAAGAACCCAGAAATGCAAAGAGAGAGAGAGAGAGAGAGAGAACGAATGAAATTTTATTTAACCAGGGTACTGAGATAAGCAAATCGCGCATGCTTTTTTCCACCCAGTCCAGAGAGAGAGAGAGAGAGAGAGAGAGAGTGTTTAAATGATTTATTCATAAAGGCCAAAGCCCCTTAGAATGGGAATATACACTGTGATTCATGACACTAGGCTTCATCATGTTGCATGAACATTTCGCTTCTGGAATGCCTTATATAGATAAAACAAACAAACACACAACAAACGATATCGGATAACAGGATAACAATTTTCTTTGTCCAAAAGATGGAAACTTCATTTTCAACAGCACAGCAACCATATACCAGGACAACGCACATACACACACACTCACACACACACACACACACACACACACACACACATCCCAAAACGGGTTCAACATCTTTTACATGTACCACTTTTCACTGGCCGTGTCCCTTTAAACTACAACAGAACTTTTCCTCTTTCCACTGAATCGCCCCTTCCACCTGGCCTACCCCTTTATCACCCCTCTATCTCTCATTTCTGCCCCCCTCCCCCCTTCCACCTGGCCTACCCCTTTATCACAGGTTGTCTCTCTTTTTTTTCCTCCACCACCACCCCCCTCCCCCCTTCCACCTGGCCTACCCCTTTATCACACGTCTTCTCTCATTTCTGCCCCCCCCCTCCCTCCGTCTTTCAAGCCCCCCTCCCCTTTTTTTCCTCTCAGGAAAAAAACAGAAATGTAGAGTTAATCACAGTGACTGCAGTCTTTAACCTCTAGTCTCCACGGCCTCATCTGCCCTCTTCCCACAATGCACAATAATGAAATTAACAACTTTAAAGTGAAATTCAACTCCCCCCCTCCCCCCCCCCCCCCGAAAAAAAAGAAAAGGAAAAGAAAGAAAAGCTCAAAGACTGCGGGAGAACATCACCTTTGATGGAAACTGCCCTCTGGGATTCCCATCATCCATCACTCTCACCCTCAGCTGACGTCACTGCCGCTTTGTGCAAGAGCGCGAGAGGAATGGAGACATTTTCCAGGTGACGGCGTTTGTGTTTGAAGATTTTTTTGTGTGATGAGATGGAAGTTTAAGATTGAGAAAGGTGTCGAGGGCCGATTATCGAGTGTGTGTGTGTGTGTGTGTGTGTGTGTGTGTGTGTGCGTGTGTGTGTGTGTGTGTGTGTGTGTGTGTGGGGGCAGAGTGTGCAACTAGATGCGGTTTAGTTGAAGATATACAAACAGCTATTTGTCACAGATTTTACATTTACCTAAGTTATTAGGTTGTAGACTTTCAAAACTTGAAAACTCGGTGTGTGTGTGTGTGTGTGTGTGTGTGTGTGTGTGTGTGTGTGTGTGTGCGCGCGCGCGCGCGCGTGCGCGCGGCGTTCGTGCGCACGTGCATGTGTGCGTGCTGTGCGTGCGTGTGTGCGTGCGTGTGTGTGCGCGCGCGCGCGCGGGTGTGTGTGTGTGTGTGTGTGTGTCTGTGTCTGTGTGCTCGCGCGCGCGCGCGTGTGTGTCCATGACCTACTAACAGACACAGTATGACCGCACGCACTACCTTCAATAGCTCTCACCAGCGCAGACACATGTCTGCTTCTACTAGGAGAACTTAGGAGGGAGTTACAGTGGTATACCATCGCTCCAGACCAGATAATACGGGAAACAGTTGTTAGCACCAGAACAAAATGAGAAAAAAAGGTTGATGCTGGAAATAAGGTGTCTGATAATAGGCTTACCACAAGGAGTTAGGTGACTGCATTCCTTCATCAC
>CM065717.1:43490236-43500236 GCA_033310375.1 Conus canariensis
TGCCTCACTGTCTGTTTCTTCAACCTATTTGGAACAGACAAAATGTAGGCGGGGGGGGGGGGGGGGGGGGGGGGGGGGGGGTGGAGGGGGGAGGGTTTAACCAAGAACACAGACTGCATTCTTAACCTTATATCACAAAGCCGCCATTGGCCTCTTCTACCTACACAAGAATACAAAGACCATTCAAACCAAAGTAAGACAAATCTCCATGCAAGATTATAAAACGGCAGACGACCTTACAGATGAAAACGAAATTCTCCCAGCGGGGCTAATCACCTTTGATGACAATCGTCGTCTGGAATGCCCAGTATACGTCACTTGCAACCTGACCTGACGTCACTGCTGCTTTGGACGAGACGAGACGAGACAGACAGACACACACGCGCGCGCGCGCGCGCGCCCGCGTGCGCGCACGCACTCACACAAACACACACACACACACACACACACACATACACACACACACACACACACACACACACACACAGAGAGAGAAGAGAGAGAGAGAGAGAGAGAGAGAGAGAGAGGACTCAAGACTCAAGATATTTTATTCATGTTAGGCCTCAGCCCATCATGAAGGGGAATGTGAACATGTAACTGCGTAAAGATATATAACAGATTCAAAGTACAAGTTAACGATGATATAAATGTATTCATGTACCTTTCAAGAAGTCACAACATCTCTCATTTTAAATCCTTTATACAAAAACACAGAAAGATTCAGGTTTGGTCGATGATATTAACAAACTCAGTTTAAACAGTGAAGGATATCTATGATATTTAGCTTAATTAACGTTTCGCGTATACGTTTAGAGCTGGGCAACACAGAACAAAATGCATCTCACTTTCTTCGCTTTCAGTACATAACGGACAAATTAAATCGTTGAACATAGACGTTTTGTATTGGTAGCGACGTAATGCCAGCTCAGAAATCCCGAGCCTAAATCTAGTCGTGATATATTTTAGGTGCCTATCAATTTCTAAATGTAAATAAGGTTTTAAACTGTGGTCACTGCAAAAAGCTCTACACAAGCTGAATCTATCACTAGTTTGACTATGATCAGACCAAGTTTGCCACCTACAGTCAATCATCCTTTGCTTGAAACAACATATATAAAGCCATGAACATTTCCAGCGCCTTGACTTGCCCAAACAAATCCAAATCCATATTTAAACAAACACAAGCGAGCATTTGTTACCCATTTTTCTTACCTTTTGCATCAAGATCAAATAACATACCATAAGCTTTGCGTGGAATCCTGTGATTCTCCATTAAGTATCAGCTTAAGCCAGTAGCGAATACACTTAACAGCAGAATCTATATATATTGGATAGCGATTTGTTTCACCATCAACAAGGTCATTGGGTGTTCGCCTGTCTACTCCTAAAAATTTCTTCAAAGCAAACAAATGGACTGATTCACAATGAACAACAGCATTGTCTAGACCCCATAATCCAGAGCCATACTGCACAACTGGCTGTATCTGATAATCAAACAATTTCATAAATAAATTAAGAGTTGTTATCTAACATGTACAATCTTTTAAGAACATAAATCAAAGCATTCTTAGCTCTGCTTGCACGGTCTTTGCATGCAGCAGTGAAGCTCAAGCGCGTAGAGAAAAAAAAAATCCTAAATATTTATACGCATTAACCACAGGCATTCTTTTACCGTCATACAACCATTTTTCTCTCACACTCAAATATCCACCCTTCCGAAATACAGAGATATTACTTTAGTCATATTAACTTTAAGGTGAAGTGATGCAGCGGCATGTTGTAAGCTGTTCAATTGTGTTTGCAGACATGTAGCTGTTTCGGCCATCAATAGACATCGTCAGCCAACAACAGAATAAATAATTTGAATGCATCCAGTGAAAATCGACCGCCATGTCTTCCTTTATTAATTACTTCAACCGCCAGCTCGTTAATGAAAAGAGAGAACAGAATAGGGCTGCAAGCATCTCCTTGCCTTAATCCTGATGTGCAGGCAATGTAATCAGTTAACATAGAACCACATCGAACTCTGGCTTTGACATCAGTGTGCATGCTTTTAAATCATCTGAATAATTTACCTTTAATGTCATTTTTCAAGAGAACTGGCCAAAGGATATTTCGATTTATCGTGTCAAAAGCTTTTTCGAAATCAATAAACGCCACATACAATTTTCGATTATAAAAAAAACTGTTTCTGTACAAGAGCTAGTAAGGAAAACATGTGGTCGACTGTTGAGTATCCTCTCTTAAATCCAGCTTGATAATCACCTGCGATATTGTGTTCATCCACCCATTCTAGCAGTCTATTATTTATCACTATACCAAATAATTTACTACTAACATCGCTCAAGGAAATTCCGCTATAATTATTGGGATTATTGGTATCACCCTTCTTGAAAGTAGGTTGATAATAATAATAGATTCAAACCAGTTCTCAGGAAACACGCCATTTTCAAATATTTTATCAAACAGAAGAAAATATACAACTTGATCATTCGAATTCTTAAAAAGCTCGGCAATAATGCCATCCGGAACAGCTGCTTTATGGTCATAAAGTTTTCTAAGAGAGAGAGAGAGAGAGAGGAGAGAGAGAGAGAGAGAGAGAGAGAGAGAGAGAGAGAGAGAGAGAGGTTCACACCCTCAATGTCTTTGCTCAATTTTCTGTTCCTCCTTTCTATCTGCTCTCTCATTCTGTTTCTCCTTTCTATCTGAAAAAAGACAAAACGTATGCGGATGGCAAAATCAACCATGCAGACTACAAGTTTAACCTTTTGCTATGAAGCCGCCATTTGTTTTTTCCCACTACACAAGAATACAAAGACCACCGAAATCAAGATAAGAAAAATTTCCATCCAACAGCACCGAACAACAAGCAACCTTGAAGACGAAAACCAAATTCCCCCGACGGGGATCTTGGCTAACATCACCTTTGATGACAACCGGATTCCTAATATATATCACTCGCACCATGAACCGACGTCACAGCCTTTTGCAAGAGACAAGACAAAACCACTCTCTGTCTGTCTGTCTGTCTGTCTGTCTATCTCTCTCTCTCTCTCTCTCTCTCTCTCTCTCTCTCCTCTCTCTCTCTCTCTTTCACTTTCTCCTCCCTCCCTCACACACACACACACACACACACACACACACACACACACACACACAGAGGCATGTGCGCGCACGCACGCACGCACACCACACACACACACACCACACACACACACACACACACACACACACACACACACACACACACACGGGCACGCTCGCACGCATGCACACATATGCACAAACACGCACATTAACGCGCGCGCGCGCGCGCGCGCGCGCGCACACACACACACACACACACACACACACACATACACACACACACACGTGCGCGCGCGTGCGTGCGCGCGCGCGCACACACACACACACACACACACACACATGTGCTCGCGTGCGCAGGCACACACACACGCGCGCACATAAACACACACATACACACACGCGCATGCACGCACGCACGCACACGCGCGCGCGGGCGCACACACACACACACACACACACACACACACACACACACACACACACACACACACACACACACACACATACACACACACATTCGAATTTACTTTTATAACACAGTCTCTGGAGTCTGAAACCTATGCTGCTTTGTCATAAGCATCTTGCCTGATGTCTTTTGTCTATACTGACTGTACATTTAAGTTCATATGCATTGTCACATTTAACTCTAATATCCACCTTCAATTGATTCACGCAATTCTCAATTGAACAAATGTAAATCGTGTTTTGTTACTATGCCTGAAATCTATTCGTAATGTTCCTTCACGGAAAACATTAAATTTCCTCTGTTTTTATTATTCAAAGACCACCAGCTATGGAAGCTATTCATCACCCCTTTTTCTCTGCAGCTGTTCACTTTCCCCTCATCCGCTGCACTTCTCTCCCTTGATACTCCCTCCTGGCGCCATTCTGTCTCTCTTGAGAGAGAGAGAGAGAGAGAGAGAGAGAGGAGAGAGAGAGAGAGAGAGAGAGAGAGAGAGAGGAAACGAACGTACGAACTAACGAACGAAGTTTAATGTTACTAAGCTGTAAAGCCCATTAAGCAAATCGACGTGATGCACACCGACAAAAACGCGACTCGATTTCGATTTCATTGACATGGAAACCACAGCAATGTCTTTTTCTTTCACTTTACATGACAAAATCTAGAACGAGAAAATGTCACTGGTATGCGTTCACTGTCAGTTCTGTAGACGACGGCCACCCCAGGTAGACCTGGATCAGTCCGTGGAGAGCGTGCAGCCGCCGTAGAGCACGTGTTCGGGTCTCTGCATGTTTCGTGTTGCCGATGTGTCTTCCTTTCCGAAGGCTGTCCAGTTTAACACATTCCTATGTTGCCATGTGTCTTCCTACTTCACAAACCAAAATAAGCAATCGTTCTCCGAGCACGGATCACAGAAATATTCCAGAACATCATCGGACTCACACAGCAGCACACCCACATCATCCGTCTGATGAAACACGACCTTCCGAAATGCTTTGTTTCTGTGTGAATCTCGCAATCGTCTCTGCACCTGTCGATCAGCTAGAGTAGCGACATAACCCTTAACCACTCCCGTATTAAAAACGGCGACAATTTTGTCTATAGATTGTTCCAGACTTGTGTCGATGTCCGACGGGTGGGTTTGTGAGTCCCTGATGTTACACTCCGACAGATCGAAATGCAAAGACAGAATATATGAATATGAATATGCGACGCGTCACCATCATCGCGAGTCGAATTGATGTGTTCTTCTGCACTGTGCTGTGTACTGTGTTCATCCGATTCGATGTTGGGCACGACCAGTTCATTCGCGTCATTAATGGTACCGAGATCATCACCAACCTGTTCTGGACGTCTGTTCTGCTGTTTTGCTCTTTCTTGATCTTGTCGCACCTGGCTGGGAGGCTTCTTCCTGTACTGAATTGGCATTCTCCGCCATTGTTGTTGACACTGGGCTGACCGGCTTCAGTCGCAGAACGGCCACTGTGTTGCTGCCTTCTCCAGTAATTTTCCAGTTTGAAACACAGTTTTCAGTCAGCAGGGCGTTTAGGGCTGTCTCCGCAGTCGCTGGAAGTCCAGTAACTGGCATTGTCACAGGAAAATAGAAAACAATTGCCGCAGCTGAAATAATGGCGCCCTGTCGCTTCGTATCAAACCACGGGACCCACGGGAGAGAGAGAGAGAGAGAGAGAGAGAGAGAGAGAGAGAGAGAAGAGAGAGAGAAGAGACAGAGACAGAGACAGAGACAGAGACAGAGACAGAGACAGAGAAGAAGAAGAAGAAGAAGAAGAAGAAGAAGAAGAAGAAGAAGAAGAAGAAAATACATCGACAGCATTCCTCAACTCAGCAGATGTACATACCAAGGCAGAACTATTCATAACTTAAAGTCTTGTCTGCAGGACATTTTTGGAAGAGAAATATAAATATGCGAAGCAAGCTTTGTCGATGAAAAACAAAATTGGAAGAAACACTATTGCTAGTTACACTGTTACACAGAAATAACAGAAGAAACAAAATTCAAAACGGAACACATTAAAAAAAAAAGAACAGGAAGAAATTATGCCTTGGTTCTGTGTTGAGTATTGACGATTATATCCTTCGTAATACGTTGTTCAGCATGACCAGTATTTGATCCCTAGGATATAATCGATCCTTGATATAATCGATCCACACACACATACACACACATACACTCAGGCGCGCATGCATGATTTTGAATTTATAACGGAATCTCTTGAGTCTGAAACTCATGCCAGTAATAGTCTTACATGGCGATTGCACGTCTGTCGTAACTATCTCGTGTCATCTCTTCTGACTATATTGACTATGTATATGTCTTTATGTGCATTCTGCATTCTTCCCTCGTTTCCACCATCTAAATGTAAATCTTGACTCGTGCATGTTCAAACCAGCACTGGCATATTCCTTCAAATTCTGTCACGGAAAACATTAGTTGTTGTTGTTGCTTGTTTTTCCTCCAAGAAAAAGAGTCTCAAAAGCTCTTCCTCACCCCTAACTCACGCACACACCTTCCTCTCATCCCCTGAAATTCCCACTCCACCACTCTCTCTTGGCGCCATTCTGTCTCTCCCACAGAGAGAGAGAGAGAGAGAGAGAGGAGAAGAGAGAGAGAGAGAGAGAGAGAGAGAGAGAGAGAGGAGAGAGAGAGAGAGAGAGAGGAATAATGCATATCTTGGTTCTGTTTTGAGTTAGATAATCATAACCTGCATAATATTTCTTTTCGACATGACATTCACTCGATCTGTAAGGCACAGGATATGATCAATTCTTGAAAGATTTACACTTTGTTCCAACAACGGTATTCAAAGTCACTTCGTTCTATTGTGGAAATCGACAAATGCCATTGAAGTCTGTGGCTGATCCATAGTCAGTTTCAAAAGTTTGGATGGCTGACAATATTTATAGGTGATCTATGGCCATAGCCATCCAATAGCTTCACAACTTCCAACACAACAAAGGCGGAAGGGATGTTATTCATATCAATGACTGAGCTAAGTCTGGACATTTATAAATGCCGGGAAAATTTCAATTTTAACAGTTCTTCCTTCATGCTCCACGCTTGTCCGTGAATGTTTTCCCTGATCCCATCCACTTTACTCCTACATCAGTTCTCTCTTTTTCTCTCCCAAGAGTATGTGCTCTGTCTCCTTACTGTCAAACATGTATGCAAAGAGAGAGAGAGAGAGAGAGAGAGAGAGAGAGAGAGAGAGAGAGAGAGAGAGAGAGAGAGAGAGATTGCGTACATGGGAATCAATCGGACAAAGAAAAATATAAGACAAACAATGGAGACACAGAACAAGGCACAAGCAGCAACACAGAGAGACAGGGGAGGACAACAAAATTGTCAAATTATGAAATCGGGGTGCCAGCAAGTCCAGCCGTGTGTTTCTCATGCAAATCCATTTCAGCGCCACAGAAAGCAAAGCCTAACTGAATTCTGAGACCTGGAGACAGGGGAGGAAACCACACTCTCGTTTCGTCATCTGACTTTTAAATGGCCTCTGTCTTGGCGGAGTATTGCTCCGGGCCGTGCAACTCTTTCGGTGTTCAGTAGTATTCTCTGGGTAGCAGTGAAAGGCAGTGTCGTCTTTCAGGAGACTTTGATGGAGACAACTTTTGCTTTTACAACTTTTCACTCAGAGATTTGTGTTACACTGGATGACCTGAAGATGGCAGAGTTGTCGTCTCTTCGTTGGTTCATTTGTGATTACTTCCCTTGTATTCTTTTCGGACAATGACCATGGCACATGGGTTCTTTCAGTTCTCATCTTCAAGTCGTCGCATACAGAAGAGCACGCACACAGACACACACAGACACACAGACACACACAGACAGACAGACACACACACACACACACACACACACACACACACACACACACACACACACACACACACACACACACCACTAGGGTATGTCACTTATGTAAATATGCATAAATCAGATGTGGGTTTGAAAGTACTTGCATGGATGATAATTATGTATACATGTAGAGTGTAGAGGTGTTTTTTTCCATTTTTGTAAGTGTCTAATATCATCTGACGATGAAAAGACATTAAATAAACCACTGAACTTAACTGAACTGAACACACACACACACACACACACACACACACACACACACACACACACACACACACATACACACACACACACACACACGCACGCGCGCGCGCGCACGCACGCACGCACACATACACACACACAGAGTGGGGGAGGAGGAAAGTCAATTATGGAAGCAGCATTTGGTTAGATATTTCACAGAAATGGAAGAAGCTTCTCCAGAAAGGTCCTGCTGCGTTGTAAAGTTCTGTTTTCTGTATGTTCCAGGACAACGTGCAATTGTGGCTGCCGCACTAGCCGCTCTTTGAGGGGAGGCAACCTGAAAAGGACGAAATGGACCCTCGCCGATCATAGCCTAACACAGAAGTGTCAATGCCTAACCCGTTGTTTTTTGCAAGACTCGGAGCAATTATCTGTCAAGAAATCATTTGAAAGTCAGATGACGAAATAAGAACAGGGTTATTGCCCTTGTCTCTTGCGCTTTGAATTCGGTTTGGGGTGTGCATTCTGCGGTAATGAAATTACAATGCACGAGCAACACATGATTAGACTTGCTGGCTCACAGGTTTTCATTGAATGACTTTTCACGTTTGCTGATCTCTCTGTGCTTGTAAGAACAAGAGTCTTTCTTTCGCTTCGTCTACCTGTCTGCATGTTTCTGTCTGGTATTTCTATCGCCGGTTCATTGGTTTGTAGGGAAATTCTTTTATGCTCAACAGCTCATTTCTCTCTGCATCTTGTGAGCTGTTTCCCTACCCTCATTCCTGCTCCACCTCTCTCACTCACACACACACACACACACACACACACACACACACACACACACACACACACACACACACACACACAAGCACGAGCGCGCTTGCTTGCATGCAAGAGAGAGAGAGAGAGAGAGAGAGACAGACAGACAGACAGACAGACAGACAGACAGACAGACAGACAGAAACAGAAACAGAGACAGAGACAGAAGCAAACACGCTCAAGTATACATACAGGTAAAAAAAAAAAACCTCCTTCGCTTCCACCCCATTTCCCTAGCTCTCTGTCGTGATTTCTGATTGGAATAGACAAAATAAACCCCGCAGTCTACGTCTTTCACCTTTTGGCTGAAAGTCCTAACCCGGCCTCTTTCCACAAAACACGCGGTGAGAAAATGAACTGCTCTGAGACCAAGCCAAAAGCTGCATTTTATCCACGATCATAAAACACCAAACAACATTGAAGATGAACAGAAAAGACATTTTCCTGGCACGGACCCTGACGACTATCGCTTTGATGAAAAGCGCCGTCTGTAATTCTCATCATCTATCGCTCTCACCTGATCTGATGTCACTGCCGCTTTGGACAAGACGATACACTGGTGGATAGACGATGCTCCTCTCTCTCTCTCTCTCTCTCTCTCTCTCTCTCTCTCTCTCTCTCTCTCTCTCTCTCTCTCTCTCTCACACACACCCGCATAGGCACACACACACACGCACACACACACACACACACACACACACACACCACACACACACACGCACGCACACACACACACACACACACACACACACACACACACACACACACACACACACACACACACAGAGTACTGCTGCCTTAATGGCGGGGTAAAAAACGGTCAATCACACAAAACTTCATTCCCTTTGTTGGGTAGATAGGATTAATCCTTGCCTGTCTATATGGGGGTGGCCGCGGATGTATCAGCCTACGTACTCAGAAAAAAAAAATATCATCTCTCATTTAAAAGTGTTTTGTTTCTACTTTTTTTTTAAAAACAAACTGTTACAGGATTATTCCCAACCGGAATGTTGAAGTTTCATAATGGTTGCATCTACAGCTTTTTTGTCGCACGCAATCTGAACAAGTGTCAGTTATTGAAGATTTGACACGAAGATATAAACAGAATCTTTTGCGTTTATATGTGTTTAATATCTGGTATGTTAAATACGTTCACAAGACTTTGCCTAAATATTAACAACAAACACCGATCGTCGACATACTATGGGCCAACCAAACAAATCCTCAGTCCTTGTTTATGTAACATACTTGTCAATTAAAAACCCATTTTGTGTCATTTGCATTACCAACATCTGATATGCATGTTTTAGTAAAATAAATCTTCCCATTTGAATGAACGAAATAAGTACTTAACGGAACGGATTGACAAAGGGATACATCGTAAGATAGCCATTGATCATGTTCTTTGAGATATAACCAAAAACATTCAGATTTCTTTCGCCAGCAAATAAATGCTTATTCTCCGTTGGCTAACCTTCTTCTAAAAAGTCCGAAACTTCTGAACAGTAAGAACTGAATTTAATATTGAGTTGTCTGAAAAAACTCGTTCATGGACATTGTGTTTT
>CM065717.1:43510236-43512736 GCA_033310375.1 Conus canariensis
TTGAATCACGCACATGGTGGTTTAGGCGTGGGGTGCAAGCTACGTGCAAGCAGACCTTGCTAAACAGCAGTCAACAAGCCAGCGTTTGTGGTTACCAGAGAGGGCACAGTCCCACCAACTGAACACTTTCTCTCATGGCACGCAGAGACTACGGTGCCTGGAAATGGATAGTGACCTGTGCCAGCTGAGAGGACGCCAGTCAAGGGAAATGGTGAAATAGTGGGAAAGTGAGACAAGATAGTAATCCTCTCAAATGTACGCCTTTGTCCTTCCTTGGTCTGACTGTGGAAGCAAATCTGTCATGGATGGGGTGGGAGCCGCACAGTACATGTGTATACTACTACTACTACTACTACTACTACTACTACTACTACTTAGGATCAAGAACAAGACCATCAGATACAACATATACGTGCACGCGCACGCGCGCGCGCACACACATACACATAACAATAAGAACAAGAACTCCTCCCCCTCACCCCCCCCCCCCCCACACACACACACACAAACACACACACAAACACATGCACACACTACTACTACTACTACTGCTACTACTACTACTACTATACTACTACTACTACTACCACTTCTACTACTACTTCTACTGCTACTCCTCTGCTGCTGCTGCTTCTTCTGCTGTTGCTGATGCTGCCACTACTACTATTACTGCTACTACTACTGCTGCTACTACCACCACTTCAACTACGGCTACAACATGCACATCCACCACTTCAACTACTGCTACAACATGCACATCGGACAGAAAAGAGTCCTACCCAAATAGCTTTATGCCTACCAGTCCCTAAACAAAGTCACTGCATTATGAGCTATATATGTCTGAAGAGTTGTGTTTGAAGCCTTTCTTGACTGTCGCTCCCATCTGGCGATTATACTTAATCCCTTCTATCTGTCTGTCTTTCTTTCTGTCTGTCTGTCTGTCTGTCTGTCTCTCTCTCTCTCCTCTCTCTCTCTCTCTCTCTCTCTCTCTCTCTTCTCTCTCTTCTCTCTCTTGAAAAGCATGTATAATTAGTTTATCCTGTTACCCTGGAAAAATAAAGTTTTGTTGGTTGGTTCGTTGGTTCGTTGGTTCGTTCGTTCGTTCGTCTCTCTTTCTCTCTTTAACAACGTTTTTTGTTTTTGTCTCTCTGATTTGCTCCTTAAAATACTTCATTTAAAATGATAATAGGTTTAGCAATCTTAATTACAGGCTATTAAATAATGAAGAAAAAACCCAGCCATGGCCTATATGCAAAATAAACATCTCTCTCTCTCTCTCTCTCTCTCTCTCTCTCTCTCTCTCTCTGTCAGTCTGTCTGTCTGTCTCTTTGTCTGTCTGTCTGTCTGTCTCTATCAGCCTCTCTCTCTCTCTCTCTCTCTCTCTCTCTCTCTCTCTCTCTTTCCTTCCTTTTAATGCATAGTTAACATTACAAATGGTCTTTCAAACACAATTACAGCCCATTAGGAGGCAATGCCCTACATATGAAATAAACATCTTCTCTCTCTCTCTGTCTCTGTCTATGTCTGTCTGTCTGTCTGTATGTATGCCTCTCCTCCCCCCCCTCCCCGTCTCTCTCTCTCTCTCTCTCTCTTCTCTCTCTCTCTCTCTCTCTCTGTAACCGTTCATAAATTTTACATACCACGATCAGTTCCAAAAACCCCGACTCTGTTGATGACCTTTCCTTCCATTCCGACCCCTACTCCCACCCCCACTCCCACCCCCAATCCCACCCCCAATCCCACCCACCTCTGAGCCCATCCCCAACGCCTCCTCCTCCTCCTCCCATCCTAACTCTCATTCCCTTCATCCCTCACCCCTACCCCCTACCCCTTCCCTTTTCCCCCATGTCAGAATAGGGGGTAATGGCTGAACTAAATTTCGTTTTCAAACTCTGCATCGTGACCGTGTGGAGGACGTTGTAATTTGATTGATTGTGGCCTGCTGACGTGTTAAAAGGCCAGGGGACATTGGCCACCAGGACAAAGGAGGAGGCTGGGAGAGGGGAGGGGGAAGTGGGGGGGGGTGCAGTGTGAGGGTAGAAGGGGACGGCAGTAGGGCAGGATGAGTGTGGATGGGGGTCGGCATGTTGGGAAGAGGCTTTTACGTCATTTAGTGCCATCGCCAACAACATGTGAAAGGTTAACAATGAGGCAGAGAGGAGAAAAGAAAGAGAACTGCTAGGTGTGAGTGTAATGGGGCTGCCTTTGTTTTGTTCTTCCCTTTCAAATTATGCCCTCTGCAGCAATGCTACAGGAAAAGAAAGTGAACAGGGCAGCGCACTGAGAGAGAAGAGAGAGAGAGAGAGAGAGAGAGAAGAGAGAGAGAGAGGAGAGAGAGAGAGAGAGAGAGAGAGAGAGAGAGAGAGGAGAGAGAGAGAGAGAAAACGCAGAACTCAGATGGTGTATGAATGTGAAGGCAATTGCCCCTTATGAAGGGGGGGGGGGGGGGGGGCGGGCTGGATAACATAACAACAATATATGAATTATACAGAACACTAGA
>CM065717.1:43517736-43520236 GCA_033310375.1 Conus canariensis
CTCTCCAAAACACGTCTGTGTGTGGTCAGTGAGTAGTATCACTGTTTGAGCTCTGAGACAAGTCACCCACAGGTCAATGGGAGACATGACAAATGGCGTCAAGCAGGAAGCCACTGTCGAGAGCAATAAAAACTAAGTCAAGCTGAAAACCACTGTTAAATACAATGACAAACGTGAGACTGCAGTGGAAAGACTTGAAAGTTTTAAAATCAGGTAGAAAGAGTATGACATCAGCATGTGAAAAGAAGAAGTAAGAACTGCTTTCAAAGTTCGGACAAACAGATGCATGGTTAACTGAAAGGTCACTTCGAAATGCTGGCATATAAAGATATTCAACACACTATGAAGACTGAAAACAAAGCTCATTCAAAACACGCCCACTAAATCCTGGAATGTGAGTCCTGTAAATAAGATCTTCAGACAGCGGGACAATCGCCATTTTCAGCACACGGACACAGAGGTCAAGTTTATGGCGTCGACGACAGCACTGAGACTGACGGAATCAGCCCTCCAGTCAGGCAGCACAGTCACAAATCAATCAGCCTTCGTTTCCATCTGATCTGCAGGCCAGCTTCCCAGACTGTTAGTGGAAAAACCGCCTCAGTATCACGCACAGACAATCACCTTTCCGGAGTCTGGCCCTGTGCTGTGCAGACACTGCAATTGATTGTTCTAGAAGTTGTGATGGCGATTCCGTTGGTTGATTATGATTAAAGGAGGACGTCAACGGATGAAGAAACATACATGAGGTGAGATCACACAAGACCTGATTATTAGTCAACATCGCACTGCTGAGGAGAGGATCAAGGTTTTAAGTGGATATTTCAACAGCTTTCAAGTTCGCGGTTTCTACCTCTAAAGTGTCTAGGGATGTTAGCAATAATGAAGTTAGTGCTTTTGTCTATTGTAGTTTTCGGCATATTGTAGCGTTTGTTTTGTTCCCATCAGAAAGCACGAGATCTGCTTGTTTTCACTTTTTCTGATGATAGTAAGTATTTCTGTACTAAATTTTAAACGAACGAATTCACATAGCCATGGTAATTTGTCATGTTAGCATCTATAGAATTGAAATAAAATCTCATTGTACACAACTGCCTATGAGATTAACATATCTTCTCAGCACACCAAATTAGTTTTTTGTTGTTGTAACATACCTCTCAATTATAGAAGACAGTTTACCTTGCCTGCATAATTTAAGATTCTTACTATCTGATATGCTCATTTTGGTGAATTTACATTGTCCATTTTTCAATGATCAAAACCAGTTAGTATTCAACTGCACGGGACACCTCGCGAGATTGTTATTGATCGTTTTATTTGCAGTATGATTACATACATTGACATTCGTAACGCCAGCAAATGAACATTTAAGCTCTACTGGATTGTTTTCTGCTGGAAAGCCCCAAACTTTAGACGAGTAAAACAGTATTGGTTGAATTTTGGCATTTGATAATTGGAAGAACATTTTCTCCCACAAAGTATTTAGATGATTATGATGTATCTCAAATACGTAAAACAACATACTTAAAGAAAGAAACAAAAGAAAGACGGTATAAAACACAAAGGACAACAAAGAAAAAAAGGAAAAGAGAAGAAGGGAGAGAAAGACAAATGTTAAGTGAGAAAAAAGACTAAAAGACTGAGCGGGAATTTTTTTTTAAACAAAGGAAAGACATAAGAAAAAGAAGATAATATAAAGGAACAAGGAAGAAGGAAGGAGATCCTATGATAATATAAAGGAACAAGGAAGAAGGAAGGAGATCCTATGATAATATAAAGGAAGAAGGAAGAAGGAAGGAGATCCTATGATAATATAAAGGAACAAGGAAGAAGGAAGGAGATCCTATGATAATATAAAGGAAGAAGGAAGAAGGAAGGAGATCCTATGATAATATAAAGGAACAAGGAAGAAGGAAGGAGATCCTATGCTTCCTTTCCCCAGCCAACGTGAAGTAACACAGTCGTCAAACGCTACCTCATAGTGGAGCAAAAGAGAAAAAAAGACCTTGAAGTTTTCAAATGGATTTTACGCAGAGTTAAAATACCAAGATCACACACACACACACACACACACACACACGCGCGCGCGCGCGCGCGCGCGCGCGCGCATACACACACACACACACACACACACACACACACACACACACCACACACACGTGAACATGTTCATGAGCGAACTTGCTCACATTCGCACTCAGAAATGAACTCTCTCTCTCTCTCTCTCTCTCTCTCTCTCTCTCTCTCTTCTCTCTCTCTCTCTCTCTCTCTCTCTCGTGCAAAAGAAGACAAGACATACATAGACATATAATCATAGACCACAGACACACATGAACACCAAAGCGTAGATCACACTTACGTAGACCAAGTAAATATAGACCATACCTTCGTAGGCCACACAAACGTATAAACACCAGTGTAGATCACACAAACGTAGACCACACCTAAGTAGACATACAAATGCAGACCACACGTGCATGGACTCAAAAACAGATACTGC
>CM065717.1:43525236-43532736 GCA_033310375.1 Conus canariensis
GGAGTTGTAATTTGATTGATTGTGGTCTGCTGACAGTGTTAAAAGGCAAGGGACATCGGTCGTGGGGACAGAGAGGATGCCGGGAAACAGACAGTGATTGATTGTGGTCTGCTGACAGTGTTTAAAAGGCAAGGGACATCGGTCGTGGGGACAGACGAGGATGCCGGAAACAGACAGTGATTGATTGTGGTCTGCTGACAGTGTTAAAGGCAAGGGACATCGGTCGTGGGGACAGACAGGATGCCGGGAAACAGACAGTGATTGATTGTGGTCTGCTGACAGTGTTATAAAGGCAAGGGACATCGTCGTGGGGACAGACGAGGATGCCGGGAAACAGACAGTGATTGATTGTGGTCTGCTGACAGTGTTAAAAGGCAAGGGACATCGGTCGTGGGGACAGACGAGGATGCCGGGAAACACACAGTGATTGATTGTGGTCTGCTGACAGTGTTAAAAGGCAAGGGACATCGGTCGTGGGACAGACGAGGTGCCGGGAAACGACAGTGATTGATTGTGGTCTGCTGACAGTGTTAAAAGGCAAGGGACATCGGTCGTGGGGACAGACGAGGATGCCGGGAAACAGACAGTGGCGTTGTGATGTGAGGGTGGTAGGGGATGGGAGTGGGGGCGAAATGAGTGATGGGGGAGGGGATGCTGGACAGAGGATTTTGTATCATTTAGTGCAATCGTAGAACAGCCTCCGTTCTCATCCAACGCCTTACCTTGCGCTGAAGTAATCAAAACAAGGCGATTGCTCGTTCATCTTCATTGTCCTGTTTGTTTGTATCTTGCCTGAAGAAGACCTCAGAGGTCTAAACGCGTCGTGGTTTGTCTTGGGACTCGTTTGTCTACGTTTCTCTTGGCGGTTCGCTAACATTGATTTCAGTGTGAAAGGGTAACGATGAGGTAGTGTGAAGAAAAGATAGATAACAGCTGGTGTATGTTGCGTGGGGAAGCCTCTTTGTACTTCCCTTTCAAACATTTGCTGTAGCTACTTAACAAAAAAAAATAAAGGAACAAAACACATTGCTGAGTGAGAGAGAGGTCATAGGAATTTGGGAGTAGGGGGAGGAAAGAGAGGGAGCGAGGAGAGTGGCACAATTCTAACTTGTTTGGTGCAATCGTGATATTTAGGTCAAGTTGAAAAAAAAAAAAAAAAAAACAAGGATCGAACCACCTTTTAAAGAAATTTTGCAGCTGAAATGGCCTCTTCCACGAAAGGATAACAAGAGGAATATCAAAAGACGAGCGAGCAAAAGCAAAATAAGTAAACCAAAGCCTTATGACATGTCTTTTCAACACCCCTTTTTTCAACACCATCCCTAAGCTTCAACAAACAGATTATATGTGAAAAAGATGGAATAAATGTAAAACAAACAATTTTATAAATGCCAAAGATGTCAAGAATATTAGATAAGAAAAATCTCTTTTTTTTTCTTCTTTTTTTGTTGGGGGATTTTTCATTTAAGCATGTCATTTGTCGACACAGAAAGCGGCGAAAAAATACATAGAGTACGAGGCAATGTTTTCTTTTTTATCCGCCATTAAAAATCGAAACCCACAGTCCTAAAATCGAAGAGCAATGTTTTTATGCTCCCCAATTCTGTCCTCCCTACCCCTTCCCCTTACCCTTACCCCACCTCCGTCCCTACAACACACTTTTTTGTTATTCCCTGTTCAAAAAGGTTTTTGTTTCAATTAAATAAATAAAAAAAAAACACATTCTTCCATTCACTCTCATTTAGGTTTTTCCTTTGTTTTGTTTTGGATTTGTGTTTGCTTGAGAGAGAGAGAGAGAGAGAGAGAGAGAGAGAGAGAGAGAGAGAGAGAGACAGACAGACAGACAGACAGACAGACAGATAGAGAGAGAGACAGACATACATTCAGAGAGAGAGAGAGAGAGAGAGAGAGAGAGAGAGAGAGCAGTGCAGGGCGAAGGAGACTGATGGTGAGAAAAAGGGAGAGTGAGAAAAAGTATGTGCGTGGTGTGTGTGTGTGTGTGTGTGTGTGTGTGTGTGTGTGTGTGTGTGGTGTGTGTGTGTGTGTGAGAGAGAGAGAGAGAGAGAGGAGGGAGGGAGGGAGAAAGAGAGACAGAGACAGACAGATAAACAGCAGACTTACACACAGACAGTATAGACAATTAGAGAGATCTGGAAACAATCAAAATCTGTTATTGCTGTCAAAATATCACACCAGGAAAACTACAATTTCTCATGTTTTCCTTTTAATCCTTGAATGTGATGCTGTGAAAGATGATAACCTACTTCTAGATTTCAGAAAAAAAGTGGTTTCTCCTTGCAGAAGATATTTCTGCATACATAACTGGAAGCATAAGAAAATCAGTGTTTGATGGATAATATCAATATTGTAGTTTTATTAGGAACAATATTTCATTGTGAATTTTCCGCTTAGATTACGTGGCGCAATGTCCTTTTTCATTGAACGGGATGCTCCTTTTCTCAGAAATTGTTTGCCTGAAATACAAATGCAATACTAACACTGTCTAGTTCTTGGTAGCCTGACCAAAAGTCAAGGACATACTCGTGGTTAACATTGATTTGATCCTTTTACCAAAAACATTGTTCCAATGAAGCCATAAATAAAGATTCCATGTGAGAACTAAAGCATAAAGATTTAAGCACACGTGGATTCCCATCACTGAATTTCAGAACAGAAGGCCAATTTGCTCGTTGATATGAATGACATGAATACGCATAGCATGCATCTTCTAGTAGAAAAAAAAGAAGGAATAGGTGACTGATATTCGACTGATTGACACGGGATACGACTCGGTAACCCCATGTTATCATTTTTTCTGATTATACTACCAACTTATTTCGACTGAAATACCATTGTTTGAAAGCTTTGTATACATATGATAACGCAATGTCAGACAAAACATTCGCATTTTCTAAGGTGCAAGGAAACATAATTATCTAAAATGGTTCAAGATATTATCATATTTTCGTTTAGTTGATTCTCTTCTTATATCATGAAGAAGTGTTAACTGAAATAATGCAGCTTTCTTTTTATTTCAGATTGATTATGCAAATGTCATATGGGTCTACAATACACTAAATTACATGTAAATTACATTTCAACCGAAACAGGATGGGAAA
The DNA here is from genome assembly GCA_033310375.1 of Conus canariensis. Classification (NCBI taxonomy): domain Eukaryota; kingdom Metazoa; phylum Mollusca; class Gastropoda; order Neogastropoda; family Conidae; genus Conus; species Conus canariensis. The sequence goes on from CM065717.1 coordinate 43,528,356, forward strand.
TCCGTCTTTGTTTCTATAAGTCTGTTCTTTGTAATTGAAATGCGAGGTTCATTTTTCCTGAACATACTGTATTCACGAGAGAGAGCGAGAGAGAGAGAGCGAGAGAGAGAGAGAGAGAGAGAGAGAGCAGACAGACAGACAGACAGACAGAACAGAACAGAGACAGAGAGACAGAGAGACAGAGACAGAGACAGAGAGAGAGAGAGACACAGAGATACAGAGAGACAGAGACAGAGAGGTAGAGACAGACAGACTGGCGGATAAATACACAGACTGAGGAAGTATAGAAGGTAAGGAGAACACACACACACACACACACACACACACACACACACACACACACACACACACACACACACACACACACACACACACATCAGAGAGAGAGAGAGAGAGAGAGAGAGAGAGACAGAGAGAGAGATTGATTGATTTTCAGACTTAAATACAGACGAATATTTTGTAGTGCGAGGATATAGAAGAGAGACTTACCACGGGTCTGAGTCACACACTGAAAAGTAACACACACTGGTCTCCGAACAGAATTGTTTATAACCGCCAATGCTCTCTCTTGGAATCTTCCAGCCAAAAAAAAAAAAATCAACACATAAGAGCTTTGTATTCACATGCACATGGGCTATGCACAGATTAGTGTATGAGCAACAGAGGCAACGTGTTCAAAATGTCGACTACAGAATCACTCCATAGTCTTTCCGGATTTCCATACTTTATGCCCCGACTGCGCATCGCTGAACAGGTGACAAAAGCAAAAACAAAAAAAAAACGAATTATGTAGTCTTCCATCAAACATTTCCTTAAGGGATCTCAGCACCAGAGAATCACAGTAGATTTACTCTTCTTGCCTTCAGCTGCAGTCTCAGTTACAGTCTATTACTGCACACAAAGTATTGCATTTTATGCTTCCAGCGACAAAACAATAGTCTAAACCTGTGCACATACACTCGTGTCAGTGTGGATCTCTTAAGTAAATAACTGAATCTTGATCTGGTATTGTTTCAGCCAACAATTCATACATGAACAACCTCTCTTTTGAAAAGAGCAGTGAAGGTTCTGGTTCTGGTGATCCGTGTTGATCAAATGGAAGCGTAAGATGGTTGATTCCCATCCATAACACGCGTATACACTGATAGTATCTTCAGGTCCACCATAATCAGACAAAGACCATTTTTTCTGCGCAGTAAAATTTACTACTTTCAGACTATAGTTCTCCGATCAAGAAGCACAAATACTTCAGTATACACAGACAGTGATGGGAAATGGTAATTAATGTAACTAAAAGAAATATATCTAAGACAAAAAAGTGCATGATCCTTTGAGAGCAGTAATGGTTATTCTTTATGGTCAATTTTCTCTACACCCACCCAAAGACATCAGGGAATAGTATTGTTGTTTCAGAAACTCTGAGAGGGGTCACGCACAGGTCAACAGGATATACGACAAATGACATCAAAGCAGCAAACACTGACAAAGTCAAGGGCAACAAGTCAGAGTGCAGTATTGTAGTAGGAATGAGGACAAAAGCGAAAGTTATCAGCATGCAAAATGGAGAAGCCAGGAACGGTATTCGATTTCAGGATAAACAGATTCAGATTTAACCTGAAAGTCACCTACAAAGGCTGGAACCAAAGATGTTCAAAACACCACAAAGACTAAAAACGTGAAGCTCGTTCAGAACACGCTAGCAAAGTCCCGAGTGCGAGTTCTGTGCATGAGACCACGAGACAGCGGGACAATTAACACCTTCAGCACAGGGATGCGGAGGTCAAGGTTATGGAGTCAATGACAGCACTGAGACTGATGGAATCTGCCCTCCAGTCAGGCAGCACAGCCACAAACCAGTCAGCCTGTGATCCCATCTGATCTGCAGGATGCTGGCCCGGACCGTTAGTGGACATCAAACTAACTATCGCGCACAGACAATCACCATTCGGGGGTCCAGGCCTGTGCAGCGCAGACACCACAGTGGATTGTTTTATTGACCCCTCCGGAATTCCTGGTGGTGATTCTGTTCCTTGGTGGAATAAAAGGGGGACGTCAATGCATGAAGACCGACGTCCAGAGGTGAGGTCACACAAGACCTGATCATTAGTTCCTGCCACGCTGCTGTGGAGAGGATCAAGATTCATTAAGAATGTTTCAATAGCTTTCAGGCTTATGGTTTTTATCTCTATTAAAGTATCTGCAGATGTTTGCAACATTGAAGTTAGTGCTTTGGCTATCAGATTTTTTATGCTGGGTAGTCATTTTTAATCACAAGAATGCACTTACATACTATATTTAACTTCTAAATATATAGTAAGTTTTTTTTCCCTTTGCAATAATTTAAAGGAACGTATTCATATATTCATGGGAGTTTGTAATGTGAACAAGAACAAAATCTCATTGCACACAACTAACTCTGAGATTCAGCTGTCCCGTCTGCACACCAAAAATAGTTTACTATTACATGCATCTCAATTAGAAATTCACATGGTTTTACTTGCACTCTTTCGGATAATTAACATCTGATAATATCATATTATGTTTGTTTGGGTAAGTGTACATTTTTCATTTTTCAGTAAACTAAACCAGTATTTAACAGCACATAATCAGTAGCTACTTTGCAAGGGACACCCCACAAGAGTTTTATTGATGTTTTTTTTCCTTTGCAGTATGACTAAATACGTTGAGATTTGTTTTGCCAGAAAATGAATATTTCTTCTCCACCGGACTGTTTTCTGCTTGTAATCCCTAAACGTCAGAACAGTCAAAACTATTTTGGTTGAATTTTGACATCTAATGGTCTGAAGAAAGCTTTCTTGGACAAAGTATTCAGATAATTATTACATATGTTAAATACGTGAAAAAGAAAGAAGAAATACTGAAAGCAAGGAAGGGAGGAAGGAAGGAGGGAAAGGAGAAAGAAGGAAGGAAGAAGGAATATAAGACAAAAGGCAACAAAAAAAGAAAAAGAAAAAAAAAGGGAGGAGAAAGGAGGACGTTAAGAAGGAAAAAAGACCGGAAGTCTGAAGGTAAAAAAATTTTCTGAAAGAAAGAAAAACAAAAGAAGACAAAAGGAAAGACAAGACGATTATGTTTCCTTCACCCCCGCTAATTTAAAATAATAGAGCTAACCGTTATCAACAAACGCTATCACAAGGCGATGGGAAAAAAAGACCTGAAGTTTTCAAACGGTTGTCACACAATTAAAATGAACACTTGTAGAAAAGACACCACACACACCACACACACACACACACACACACACACACACACACACACACACACCTCTCTCTCTCTCTCTCTCTCTCTCTCTCTCTCTCTCCTCTCTAACTACTAAGTGTCATGCATGACTGAGATATTTGGTAAATGCTGTTCTGCAACCTATTCAGTGACTCAGTAAACCATTCCGTTTGGATCTCGTGTTCCGTTTGGATCAACAACGAGTATGTGTCAAACTAAAAGACTGGAATCCATTAAAGAATATGCAGGGAATGCGGGAACTAGTTATGGTTAGAAGTAACAACATGCCTCATATTTTAGAAGCGGAGATGACCATCATTGATGCACAACCAAACTAAAGGTAAAGACACCAAACAAGGTGTAAAGTGAAGTTCAGTTAACACACAGGACAAAACAGACACATGCATTTACAACTATGACTTTTTCAGACCCCACGTAAAACATCCACTGAACAAAATCCATGGATGGCAGAGAGAGAAGAGAGAGAGAGAGAGAGAGAGAGAGAGAGAGAGGAGAGAGAGAGAGAGAGAGAGAGAGAGAGAGAGAGATGGAAAGGTCGAGAGGACAAAAAGCCTGGAAAATCACCACGAGAGAGAAAGGGACTCGGGCGGATATAGCGAGGCAGGGGAAGGGAGGTTTGGTTATGGTTAAGCCACAGAGGTGTCTCCACAATGTGAGGCTCTGAGCAGAGACAGGAGGGTGAAGAGCCGTCATCCTATACTGGCCAATGACCCAGAGGTAGTAACTTTACCGAACGATGGGGACAGATTAAGATGGGGTTCTGGCATACAAATTGGACTGTTATTACAAAGCAGCTGCATAAACATCATCTCAAAACGTTACAGCTACCGGGGGGGGGGGGGGGGGGGGGGGGCGTTAAAAAGATAATGTCATCAACTTGGCCTTGAAGCATCAAGTTGCATTTAAGCTGCTGTAATTACACACACACACACACACACACACACACACACACACACACACACACACATAATATATATATATGTGTGTGTGTGTGTGTGTGTGTGTGTGTGTGTGTGTGTGTATGTAATTACAGCAGCTTAAATGCAACTTGATGCTTCAAGGCAAGTTGATGACATTATCTTTTAATATGTGTGTGTGTGTGTGGTGTGTGTGTTGTGTG
>CM065717.1:43537736-43552736 GCA_033310375.1 Conus canariensis
CTTTTACTTTTTAAGAGAGAGACAGGGAGTGAGAGAGAGAGAGAGAGGCAGACAGACAGACATAGAGAGAGACAGAGAGAAAGAGAGAGAGAGAGAGAGAGAGAGAGAGAGACAGACAGACAGACAGACAGGCAGACAGACAGACAAGACAGACAGACAAATAGGCAGACAGACAGACAGAGAGAGAGAGAGAGAGAGAGAGAGAGAGAGAGAGAGAGAGAAGTACAGAAGGGTATGCAAAGAGAGAGAGAGAGAGAGAGAGAGAGAGAGAGTGAGAGAGAGGAAGTCAGAGAAAGACAGACAGTCAGACAGACAGAACAACAGACAGACAGACGAAAATACAGATAGGTACAGTTACAGACGAATAGTACGGATTTCGAGGATAATGTAAAAAGAGTCTCACAGATATTTGACTCACACAATGACTATGAAAGTGAGAAGCATAGTGATGTCACTCACCACACACCGTGGTCTCCATAAAGGAAGGTTTATTACCAACAGTGCTGTCAATTTAAATCATCCACTCAGTGAAACCAACGTGTAAGAAAATACATAGATTATACACAAATTGGTGCGTAACGTTTCCAGAGTGTCGACTCAAGAATCACACTTTCTCATGATGTATGGACCAGGTGAGCATCACTAAACTGGCGTCCAGCAGAAGAAATACAAATATACCTCTTTTTCCAAGTAGTTAAAGAAGCAGAGCTGAGTGTTTGGGAATGACAGTTGATTCACTCTACCAGTGTGGAGCTGTGGTGTCAGAATTCAGCCCACTGCTAGCAGATGTTGGCGCTGTACATAAAGTATTCCACATAATTATACTTCCATGAAATAACACGGGTCTAAATTTGCGCATGTACACTCAGGTCAGTTAGAATGTTTTACGTGAAGAACTAAATGATGATCAAGCCTTGCTTCCAACAAACATCCAAGCGCGTCCTGTCTTTGGCAAAAGGCATTGCTGGTTCTGGTGATGTATGCTCACTGAGAGCAAACGTATGTTGGAAAATGTCCATGTACAGCACAGGTGTATAGTAACAGTTCCTTCGGCTTCACCTCAATCAGACAAAGATCATTGTCTGTTACTTTCATAGTACAGATCTTCTTCGGAGATTCACAAATACTTCAGTCCACAAGGACAGAGTTTGGAAATGGTAACACATTGAACTAAAAGACTTGTGTACTCAAGACCAAAGAAGGACAGGATTCTTTGAGGATGATGTTGGATGTTTTTTTACGGTCAAATTTCTCCACACCTACCAAAGAATATCAGTGTATGGTGATAATAGTATCGCTATTTTGAGGACTCTGAGGGAGTTCACGCTCAGGTCAACGTGGGATATATGTCGAAAGACATCAAGCAGGGAACACTGTCCAAGATCAATGACAAAGGCCAGACTCCAGTATTGTGCGAGGCCCTAAGAATTGAAAATCAGGAAGAAGGAGAATAGCATCAGCATGCAAAGTGGAGGAGCCAAGAACTGTCTTCAAATTCAGGATAAACAGACTCAGAATTAACTGTAAGATAATCTAGAAATGCTGGAATCTAATGATGTTCAAAACACCATGAAGACTGAAAACTTGAAACTCATTCAAAACACGCATGCGAAGTCCCAAGTGCGAGTCCTGTAAATAAGACTGCCAGACAGCGGGACAATTAACACGATCAGTAGACAGACTCAAAATCAAAGGTTATGGCACCGGTGACAGCACTGTCGCGGCACGGATTGTCGCAACGGCACGGATTGTCGCAAATTCGCGAATGCGACAATCTGTGCCCTACCTGGCGGCACGGATTGTCGCAACAGCACGGATTGTCTCACAATCCGTGCCGCCACACAGCACTCAGACTGACGGAATCGGCCCTCCAGTCAGGCAGCACAGTTACAAATCAATCAGCCTTCGATTCCATCTGATCAGCAGGCTGGTGGCCCAGACTGTTAGTGGAAATCAGATCAATATCGCGCAGTCAATCACCATTCTTGGGTCCAGTCCCGTGCGGTGCATACACTACTGTGAATTGTTTTATTGACCCCTCTGGAGATTCCTGGTGGTTATTCCAATCGTTGGCGGGATCAACGGATGGAGACAGACCTCCCTGCGGGAAGGTCACACGAGACCTGACCATTAGTCGACGTCACGCTGATGCGGAGAGGATCGAGATTTAGGAGAGATATTTCAACAGCTTTCAGGCTTGTGGTTTTTATGTCTAAAGTGTCTGGGGATGTTAGCAACATTCACGTTAGCACTTTTGACTATCAGATTGTTCACTGCAGGGTAATTTTTGTTTTGATTACCAGAAAGCACTTGGTCTACTTTTTGTTTGTTTGTTTTACATTTTTCTGATCATAGTAAGCGTTTCATTTCTTAAAGGAACGAACTAGCATAGTCATGGGAATTTGTAATGTTAACATTTATATCATTAACAAAATCTCATTCTGCAAAACTGACTCTCAGATACAGCTGTCTTGTCAGCACACAAAAAGTGTTTATTGTGACATTTTCAGTTACAAAACCAGTTTGTTTCTTTTATGCTTGTTTCGATAGGCGTACATATTCCATTTTTCAACAAACAAAACCAACAGCTATGTCTTCTCCAGAGGTCAAATAAGCATGCACTAAAGAAAACACCGCAGGTGAATATGAGCAGCAGAATGGCCATGCGGCGAAACAGAAATGAAGGGACGGGGACAGTTGTGAAACAAAACAAAACAAAAAACAAACAAACAAACGAACGAACAAAAAAAAAAAACAGGAGAAGCTAATGATAGGGAGACAGCAGAACGAGATGGGTGGCAGGGATCTGAGTGATGAAAGTAATTTGATTCGTTTGAAAAAATGAACATTTTGCTCCGACTGACAGACTATCAAAACCCATTGAAATGTATGTTGAAAGGACGCGGTCAGTCACCTATAGTGATAAACCAGGGTCTTCCATGTTCCACGTCACCTGTTTTGTTAAGGTGGGGGCCACTTACGCAGAGTTCAGATCTTGGTTGACCGCTTTAAGCTACTTACCCCCACCCCCATCCCTCGCACTTCCTTCTTTTCAATGCATGTGTAACTTCATTCTGTGTATACATCAATCTCAGCCATATTGCTGTCATGCACCAAATTTGCTCTGTGCATTACTGTTCCTCCAACTTGATTCAGCTTATTTCTTAACAACCACTCCTGCCCAATTTTGGCTCCCACCCCACCCTCTTTTCCCTCTCTCTCTCTCTCTCTCTCTCTCTCTCTCTCTCTCTCTCTCTCTCTCTCTCTCGCTCTCTCTCTCTCTCGTTTCCGTTTCTGAACTGCCTTTGTCGTCCACGTCTTCTTTTGTTTGTTTATGTTTTTGCATTGCCATTCTGCGGTTGACAGCCATCAGGGGAATATTGTGTTGTGTATTTTTATGACTGTTATTCGCAACATTTGAAGAAGACAGATTTGACGAAAATGCATTTGTTTTGTGATGTGTATTAAATACGCAATATGCTGCACCTTGTTTGGTGTATTTATGTGCATTTTTGCTAGTTTTCTGCATTGTTGCTGTTTGTTTCAGAACCTTTGTTGAAATAAATGTCGGGAAGTAACACTGAGGCCAACACGTCAAACAAACTCTGTGTGTGTGTGTGTGTGTGTGTGTGTGTGTGTGTGTGTGTGTGTGTGTGTGTGTGTGTGTGTGAGAGAGAGAGAGAGAGAGAGAGAGAGAGAGAGAGAGAGAGAGAGAGAGAGCAGGGATTGAAATGTCGAGAGGACGTAAAGCCTGGGAATTTACCATGTTAGAGAAATGGACAAGGATGGACATAGGAAGAAAGGGGAGGGGTATTGAATGTGAGGTTCTGAGTGGACGCAGGGTGAAGAGCGGTCATCCTATCCCGGAAAATGACTTAATCGAACGATGGGGACAGATGCGAATGGGAGGCCAGCTTACGAGATTGGACTGTCATTTCACAGTAAAATGTACAAATAACATCTGAGGATTTTACGGCCACCAGGGCGGGCGTAGGTAGGTGTGGGGATTGGGGAAGGTATAACAAGCGTTATGTCGTCAACTTAGCCCGTAAACATCAAGTTGCATTCAAGTTGCTATAAGTATGCTTGAAATAATGTGTGTGTGTGTGTGTGTGTGTGTGTGTGTGTGTGTGTGTGTGTGTGTGTGTGTGTGTGTGATTTGCTTCAGCTTATCTAATGACAATCCGGTAAGCAGTACATAGCCTCCAATGCAGACAATGTATTGATTGACGTAAGGCGGTCTAATAATAATGACCAAGCCTCACGTGATACCTCCAGCCGCAGTAACACAGAATGTATTCTCCGAAGAGCAGGCATGGAGTGCCAGCACTAAGACCTGTAGCAGATAGCTGTGTCTCTCACCTCTTGCATCACTTTACACACGTTCAATATGTTGCGCGCGTGCACACGCGCACGTGTGTGTGTGTGTGTGTGTGTGTGTGTGTGTGTGTGTGTGTGTGTGTGTGTGTGTGTGTGTGTGTGTGGTGTGCCTGTGTTTGCATCCGTGTGTTTATTTGTGTCTATGTGTATCTGTGTGTATGTGCCTGTCTGTCTGTATGTGTGTGTGTCTCTCTGTTTGTCTGTTTGTCTGTCTGTCTGTCTGTCTGTCTGTCTGTCTGTCTGTCTGTCTCTCTCTCTCTCTCTCTCTCTCTCTCTCTCTCTCTCTGTGTCTCTGTCTCACGGTCTCACTCTGTATGTGTGTTGATGTGTGTATTTGTGTGTGTGTGTGTGTGTGTGTGTGTGTGTGTGTGTGTGTGTGTATGCATTTCACATGGTGTGTGTGTGTGTGTGTGTGTATGTGTGTGTGTGTGTTTGTGTGTGTGTGTGTGTGTGTGTGTGTGTGTGTGTGTGTGTGAGTGTGTGTGTGTGTGTGTGTGTGTGTGTGTGTGTGTGTGTGTGTGTGTGTGTGTGTATCTTGGGTCTTTATCTTTGGGGTTTGTTCTCTTGGAAGTCAATTAATTAACAATTATGCCTAAGTCCTGCAATGCATGCAAAATATCTTGACATAAAGAGTATTTGATTGATATGTGAATCTAACAAAAACTAAAGCAATCTTTTATTGTCGTTTTAAATGTTATAAAAGGTTAGCACATGGTCATGCCCTCAAACACACACACACACACACACACACACACACACACACACACACACACACACACACACACACACGCACGCACGCACACACGCACGCACGCACACACACAAAAACACACACAAACAAACAAACAGACACAGACACACACACACACACACACACACACACACACACACACACACTCACTCACACACGCGCATGCATGCATGCACACACATACAGAGAGAGAGAGAGAGAGAGAGAGAGAGAGAGAGAGAGAGAGAGAGAGAGAGTGATTTACATAGTACACGAAGAATGTACGACTGAACACACAATATAAACACACAGTCTGAAAAAGAGGACACCGCCGTTCATTACCATCACTACCTCTACCAACCCATTTACTAACCCACCCTCTCTCGTCTCCATCAGCATGATACGGTGTCAGACAGAATTCTCTTTTGTTAGGAAGAAAACTATGTCAGTAGTGTTTTCAGTGATAAACTTTTGAGCACTGAGGCAGCAATTGGGGTTTTTAAACATCTTTTCCCAGATGGACACCTCTTGTCCTGTCGACCATGCTTAAATGTAGCTATTGTCCTTACAAATGATACACACATCTGATTGTTTACATGCGTCACATGTCTAATCTATTGGCATCTCTGGCTGGTTGAGGCTTGCATTTGTCAAAACAGCTGAGGTGTCTGAGTGGCATAAACTATGTGAGTTTCATTATTTTCTCAAATTCGCATAACCTTGAGCTATGGCCTCAAGTTGCATTGTTTTCGTTTTTTATGCGTGTGTATGGGAAACGTACAGAAAATGGCATATGTATACAGAGGCAAGTTGTACGGACATTGCACTGTTTACACTTCAAATGAATGTATGTAAAGACGGAAGTGTTAAGTGCATTGCATTGTTTGTACTTAATATGCGTGTAAAGAAGGAAGAATGACAGATGTTCCAGCACTCAGCATATATCAACAAAAGGAGAAGTGTTATTGATACTACATCTTCATTACTCGATTTGTGTGTACAGTAAAAGCACAATGGATATTATGTTAGTCCAGATAACAGATACTATACATTCAAATTTTTGTCACTTATCTTTATATTCAATGTACAATTTATGTCACTTCTCGTTAGAGGTATTCACCGTTTCATGTTCTAGATGATCATGTAAGAGTTTTAGGTCCCAGTTCAAGTGTGTACTCAAGTGCACGCATTGATATTATTTTCATTGCAGGTCGGCCTCCAGACATTAGTCATTAATATTCCAAGGACTGGTAATACCAAAATAAGAACACTGTCATCAATTGACCACAAGAAAGGAAAAAGCTGCATTTGCTGGAAGATGGAAGGGCCTTTACAACATAAACATAAAAAAATCCAGTATGTTTGCACTGCATAACAGGATTTCTCAAACAAACAAAACAAAAACTTGAACAACATTTGCTATATATGTGTACCATATAAGACATGAAATGGTGACCAAAACCTTGTGTTTCCACAACTGTAAACATTTTAATTTGCCATTACCATTTGCATATCTGGTTATTGTCGCTGCACAACTGTACACTGCTCACGTGTGTAGCCAGTTTTGTCCAGGCTGACAACCCATTGCCCTAATCCACCCTCCGAGCTCTGGGCAGCAGTTTGACGAAGCGTCATACTTGTCACAGCAGCAAATTGAATTACGCGGTAGGCTCACACATTGTGACGTAACCTCTAACCCTTGCACTGGCAAACACGTCAAAAGTGGAATGTGAAGGTGGAGGTTGGCAGTGGAGGGGGGAGGAGGGAATCACCACAAGTACAAGGGAGAGGGGATGGAGGTGTATGTCCGGAGAAGGGAAAATTGAGATAGGGAAAAGTGATGTGTTGCAGACGGGTGGGCGGTGCGGAGGGGAGGGGTGGACAGCAGAGAAAAAAGAGAGAGAGAGAGGAAGTTGCAAGGGGATGAGATTGGAGAGAAACATGCAGAGAGATGAAACTAAGAAAGATAGAAGCAAATCAAAAATGAAGAAAAAAAAAACAAAAAACAACAACAACAACAACAAATAAACAAATGAAAGGACATATCTCAAATAAATGTCAGTGAACCGCCAAGAGAAACGTGGACAAACGAGTCACAAGACAAAACACGACGCGTTTCTACCTGATGCGTCTTTTTCAGGCAAGACACAAACAAATAGGACACTGAAAATGAACGCGTTTGTCGCTTAGTTTTGATCTCTTCAGAACAGATCAAAGCTAAGTGACAAACTCGTTCATTTTTATTGTCCTATTTGTATGTGTCTTGCCTGAAGAAGACCTACGAGGTCGAAACGTGTCGTGTTTTGTCTTGTGACTCGTTTGTCCACGTTTATCTTGGCGCTACACTGACGTTTATTTAAGATTTGTTTAGATTTCAGCCTGCAGTCGTCTCACTTTGTAACTAAATGAAATGACAGCTGATGGATTCCATGTTATTTTATTGAAATATTTAGTGAAAAGTTAAATGAGAACAAAATACGAAAAATGTGCGTTCTGAAAATGCCGAATGATTCTCAAAGAGATTCAGATTCAGATTCAGATGTTTTAATCATATATAGGCCATTGCCCCTCATGATGGGGAGTAATTGAACAATCATTTCACACAATGTTTCTTTGATATATACAAATGATACGGTTAAAGATAACGTTTTACGAGATAGCAATTTGACGCAGCTGAAACGCTTTATACAAGAAAATTGATCGATTTCTGATGGTTCTATCATGTTTGCATGCCAAAAGTAAACTTAATCGAAACAGGTTTGGAAATTTATGAAATTTTGCAGGAATATATTGCTGTCTTAAGCTACTTAGTGCTGGGCAACACAAAACAAAATGGACCTCATCCTCTTTACTGTTTTTACACAGTGGGCAGATTAAATAGTTGTCATTGTGAGATCGATATTGGTAGCAATGCACAGCGATTTCTGAGAAGCCAAGTCTGAATCTTGTCAACATAATTTTCAAATGTCTATCTAAATTCAGTAGCAGATGAGTTTTCACTTCGGGAACTGTACAAAACGTTCTGTACACACTAAATCTATCACTATTCTTAATATGGAAATCCCATTCCTGCCACCTACATAAAATCAATCTTTCCTTGAAATCAAGTAAGAAAGCATTTATTTCCCAAAGAGAGAGAGAGAAGAGAGAGAGAGAGAGAGAGAGAGAGAGAGAGAGAGAGAGAGAACGCACACAACCACACTGAACAAACAGACCGACACAGAATAAACAGACTGACGGAAAACGAACAAACAGACAGAGATACGTGGAAACAAAGACTAAAAGAGAGGGTATAATGCAGACAAGTCTGAGCCAGCCAGTAAGAGAGATAAGGAGGACGAATACAGAACCAAACTACAAGAATGAAGGGAATAGTGACAACTGATCACCGACAAGGAACGGATTGGTGCTGGTCCTACCCAAAATATGAAGAGCATAGAGAATCAGCATCGTTGACTTTTCAACTAAAAGTGTTCCATCACACATTTTGGGAGTTTTCACCACTACCTCTTGATCTGTCTGCCTCCTGCTCACAGGTTGGCCTCCTGGTCCCCACGTCCTGCCACATGGTGATTCAGATGCAGGTGAAGGTACATGCAGGCAAGGGACTGACCTTGCTAAATAGCAACCAACTAGCAATCGTTTGCAGTACCAGAGAGCAGAGTATGACTAACTAAATAATTTCTCTGATGGCACGCGATGACAAGGATGGCCAGAAATGGCTAAAACCTGTGCCAGCGAGCGGGTGGGACTCCAACAAAAGCGAATATGTGGAAGGCAGGGCGAGATAGTCACCTGCTGCTATGTATATCATTGTCCTACCTCAGTCTAACTGTGGACGAAAAACTAACTGTGGACGAAAAACTATCTTAGACGGGACGGGAATGGGAGAATGTTTGTGCATACTACTATTGCTACTGCTATTACTACTACCATTTCTGGTAAAGCTGCTGCTACTGCTAGTGCTGCTGCTGTCGCTAGTGCTGCTACTACTTCTGCTGCTGCTACTATTATTCGCTGCGTTTCCCAAAATTACGTTTTGACCAATTTCATTCACAAACCAGGCAAAACAAATCCTATTCAAACAGATATAACACTACTAATTCATACCTGATCAACTGTATTGCATTATGATTTACTCATCTCTGACGAGGTGTGTTTTAAGCCTGTCGTGATAGTCGTCCCAAACTTATCTGGCGACCAAACTACCTTGTGAAGTCAACTTGTACCATCTCTCTCTCTCTCTCTCTCTCTCTCTCTCTCTCTCTCTCTCTCTCTCTCTCTCTCTCTCTCTCTCACTGGTATTCCATTATTATTGCATGACTGATTTTTTTTTTCACATATAATTTCATTTCATTGCATATTGTAGTCCCTAGTCAGGACGAGGACTGGATGTAAAACAAAATGACGCTTCAGAGCTTATCTGTTATCCTCATAGACAAAGAAGTTTATCGTTTCGTCTCTCTCTCTCTCTCTCTCTCTCTCTCTCTCTCTCTCTCTCTCTCTCTCTCTCTCTCTCTCTCAGTGGTTTAACTTCATCCAGCAAAATTCATAAAATCTTGTATGCTCTCTCTTTAACTATTCATAAATATTGCCTTCCACAATCAATCCCCCAAATCCCAACTCCGTTCATGACCTTCTCGTTCCCTTCAGACACCCTCACCCCCATCCTCCCGAACACCATCCACCTTTTAGCCCACGCTCCCTCTCGTTCTACCCCGTCCTCACTCTTGCCCCCCCCCCCTTCAACCCTCATTTCTGTTCCCCTATCCCTTCCCTTCTGCCATGTCAGAGGGCTGAACTAAATTTCGTTTTAAAACTCCGCATCGTGACCGAGTCGAGGACGTTGTAATTTGATTGATTGTGGTCTGCTGACGTGTTAAAAGGCCAGGGACATTGGCCACGGGGACAGAGGAGGAAGTTCAGGGAGGGAGAGCGGGGATTCAGTGAGAGGGTAGTGCAGGGTGAGTGTTGGAGGGGGAGGGGGAGGGTTGTTGGGAAGAGGAATTTACGTCATTTAGTGCCATCGCCAACAAAATGTGAAAGGTTAACAATGAGGTAGAGAGGAGACAAAAAAAAGAAGAGAACAGCTGGTGTGAGTTTAATGGGGCCGACTTTTTTTTTGTACTTCTCTTTCATATATTATGCCCTGTAGCTACCCAACAGAAAAAAAGAAAGTGAACTAGGCAGCACGCTGTGAGAGAGAGAGAGAGAGAGGAGAGAGAGAGAGAGAGAGAGAGAGAGAGAGAGAGAGAGAGAGAGAGAAAGAGAGAGAGAGAGAGATTCAGATTCAGATTCAGATGTTTATTCTTATAGGCCTTGGCCCCTCAGAAGGGGGATGTACATGTAACATAGAAAATCGCACTACCAAATTCATGATAATAATTACATTACACAAATGCTTCGTCTTTTGAAAGCTTTGTATAAATAAACTGCAAACTGTTTTACAATGCTTTCATTCTGAGATGACATTAATAAGATAAGCTTGAATAAGCAGGGTCTTGTATAAAATTTCTGTGAAATAAATTGTTCTCTTATATCTTGCAATTTTGGACAAATTAATGCAAAATGCATTTCATCTTCTGTTGACTGTCGACATAATGGACACAACAATTCAGAGGCATCTATTCGTCTATAACGATAATAATGAACAAATATATCAGACACACCAATTCTAAACTTTGACATTATAAACTTCAAGTGCCTGTCCATACGCAATGACATGTACGTTGGGAGAGAATGCCTATCATTGAATGTTCTATAAAAACTAAACCTGTTACTATTTTGAACATGAAAATTCCAGTCTTGCCACCTACAGTCAGTCAGTCTTTCTTTAAATGTGCGAACAAAATTGTTCATATCTCCGACACCTTGGTTAAGCCATACGTACCCAAAACCATATTCATATAATTTGGCTCTTACATGAGACACCCAGTTTATCTTGCCTCTATTATCTAGTTCTAATAGCATTTTATACGCTTTATGAGGCAATCTATGTTCAGCCATCTGAGTTAGTTTTATCCAGTATTTAATACATTTTACAGTGGAGTGCAAAGATATGGGGTATCTGTCAGTCTCACCATACACAAGATCATTTGGTGTTTGTGGCAATACACCCAAGAACTTCTTTAAAGCAAATAAATGGACCTTTTCGCATTGCGCAGCAGCAGTATCAAGACCCCAAAGTTCAGCCCCATATTGTAACATAGGTAAGATTTGGGCATCAAACAGTTTCAAAAACAAGGCAAGAGATTCATTGTTCAGCATCGACAACTTCTTCATAATACATAGCAGTGCATTTTTGGCTCGGCAAGCAATATCTTTACAAGCAAAAGTAAAACTTAAACGCGTAGAGAAATATATACCCAAATACTTGTATACATTAACAACAGGCATACTTACCGAATTATATGTCCATTTTTCTCTAGCAGAGAGGTAGCCGCCCTTTCTGAAAACGATTATGTTACTTTTACTCATATTTATTTTCAACTGGAGCGAATCAGCGGCCCTCTGCAAACTATTTAACTGAGTTTGGAGCCCTATTACTGTCTCTGCTATTAATGCAACGTCATCAGCAAGAAGTAGGATAAATATTTCCATAGCATCTCTTATCAAATGGGCGCCATGTCTTCCGGAGTTTATCACTTCCAAAGTCAGCTCATTAATGAATAAAGAAAACAAAACTGGGCTGCAAACATCACCCTGTTTAACACCAGATGTACAATTGATATAATCTGTTAAAGCAGCACCACATCGCACCCTTGCCTTTACACAGTCATACATACTCATTATGCATTTATACATCTTTCCACGAATACCATTTTTTAATAAAATGGGCCAAAGTAAAGTTCTGTTCACAGAATCAAATGCTTTCTCAAAATCGATGAAAGCAACATACAATTTACGATTCAGACAAAACTGTTTTTGGACGAAAGCTAATAATGTAAACATATGGTCTATGGTGGAATAATGTTGTTTAAAACCAGCTTGAAATTCGCCTGTAATATTATTATCCTCAACCCAAACTTGAAGTCTTTTATTAATAATCGTGCTATATACTTTACTGCACACATTACACAGCGATATTCCTCTGTAGTTGTTTGGATTTGTAACATTGCCCTTTTTGTATAATGGCACTACAATTGATTCACACCAGCTTTCAGGGTATATGCCGCTATCAAACAGGGAGTTAAAAAATTTAACCAGAAATTCCACTACCAAGTTTGACTTGCAAGCATTTTTTATAAATTCCCCTAGAATCTTATCAGGACCAGGTGCTTTACGATTTTTCAATGTTTTTAAAGCGATCAAAATTTCTTCTACTGAGATAGGTCGATTCAAATTATTTTCGGCATCACCATTATCATTTTCACCATTATCATCGTCACAGCCATCCTCATGGTTTACAGCACTATAATGATTACCAGAAGCACTTTCGTTACTATTAGATTCTTCCTGACTCAGACCATTAACAAACCTGTCTTGTCTTTCTAACAATTCTTTAAAATGTACATACCAGTCGTCAATGCTAACATCATTCAGAGGCTGCTTTCTTGTCTTAGAGATTTTTCGCACAGATTTCCAGAATTCCTGTTGGCTATTTACAGATTGTAATAAGCCACTTAACAAAGTGTCATTGAACTGCTTCTCTTTTCTCTTTAACAAATGTTTATATTCGCGTCTTGCTATACACAAAGAAGTGCGATCAGGTGGAGACAAAGTACGCTTAAATTTTTTCAACAAATTACGCACAGTTCTTTTGGCAACGCGACATTCATCATCATACCAGTCATCATCTTTCACGCCCTTACCAATGACTACCTGTTTTTTCATAAAGTCTGCTGCATTTTTCATACAATGATTAAAAACCTCAAGTGCCTCGTTAATATTTTCATCTATCAAATCAATTGCCATTTCAAACTGGATTTGGATGTCATTTGAGCAGATATTGTCTCTGAACATACTGCTGTGAGCTTCGTCCCATATAAACTTTTCAGAAATCTGAACATAATTATTATCTTTCATACAGATCATATTGTTCTTAGGGAAATGAATATGTAATTCCAAAGGTAAATGATCAGATTCAATTCTGTCAGACACATTCATTCTGCTGCAATCAGAAATCCTTGAAAACAAGTCATATGACAGTAAAAAATAATCATCTACACTGTTACCATTATCAGATATGTACGTGTAGTGACCTTGAAGGTCACCCTGACACATACCATTCAAAATACACAGGTCTAAAACAGTGCCCATGTTCAGTAACATTTTCCCATAATTATTAAGCACACGGTCTTCAGAGTTTCTATTCAAGGTCAAAGGACCACTTAAATATTGATCTTCAGAATCACACACATTGGTTACAAGATCACAGGAAATATTTGAGGTTCTACTATTTAAGTCTCCATTAATTACTATATAGGCATCATGTGCTTCATTATACAGCAAACAATCACATAAGAAATCTTCCAATAAAGAGACACCATTTTCACAGTCAAAGTGTACATAATAGGGTGAGTTTTCAGGTGGTACATAAGCACAAACATACACAATGTCTCTCTCCATTCCGAAAAGGCATTTATCCAGAAGAAAAGCGTAGAAAAGAGGAGACTCCATACCAATAGGTCTAACGTAAGAACACAGCTCATTCCTTATCAGACATACAATTCCACCCGAGCGTCTTCCGTGTACCGACAGTTTTACAGCCGGTCTACAAAACACAGTATACCCTCTAAAAATAGACAACTGAAAATTTTCTACAAACGTCTCAACTAAACAGACAAAATCAAAGGAACAGATATACGAAACGAAATCATGGTCATATATTTTCGAAAGTAATCCATTAATGTTCCAATGCAGGAAAGAAAAGGGTTTTGATTTATTACACTCATTGGAATCATCTAACTCATCATTCAACACTGTCGAGGTCGACCTATGCACATGTTCATTTGACACACCGACGACTGCACTGTCCACGCTTACGGGCGACACAAAAGCATCGTCACATATCACGGGTGCACAGTTTTCACGTGGCGTCGCCAGCTCACTGACACTGTTGCGCTGTGACAAGGTAACCGGCGTCGCCTCAGTAGATGTTCCCTCCACAGCCCCGGACAATGCAAGGGGATAAATAGGGGACCGGCCGAAACCCTATTTCATTTGCACCAGACGACTATCAGTGTCCAGAGAGTAGCGGATACCATCCACAAGGAGATGGTCATGGATCATGGTGGCTCGTTTCCCGTCACTTCGCACCTTTTTCAGATGGGGTGTCAAGTTTCTTCTGATTTCTCTCACTCTAGCGGAGAAGTCCTCACCTACAAAGATCTTTGTTCCCTTTAGTTTCCCTTTTGCTCTCAAGATGTCCATTTTCTGTTTGTAAAAAACGCATCTGGCGATGATCGGGGAATCAGGCTTAGAATTCACGCGATGGACCCTATCGAACTCCACATCACGAGCCAGTTCCAATTTGTCACTGAGAAGGTCCCTAAGAAGGTCTTCACACTGAGAGAGAGAGAGAGAGAGAGAGAGAGAGAGAGAGAGAGAGAGAGAGAGAGAGAGAGAAGTCATGGGGAGTGGGGAAGGTGGAGAGAGAGAGAAGCTCGATTTTACCTCGTTTGATGCCATTGCAATATTTGCAACAAGTTTAGAAACAAGACGCACAGAACGCTGGGATTTTCTTTTTAGGTACTTTGCAGTTGAAAGGCATTCTTCAGTGATAGAAATAGTAAACAAAAAAAATCAAAGGACAAACAAGCAAAAAAAAAAAAAAAGTGGGGAGAGAAAAAAGTGATAACAAGCCTTCCAAACAACTTTCTTTTCAGCACCATCCTTAATCTTCAGAAAGCAGACTATATGGGAAAAGATAGAATATACGTTTTTTTTAA
>CM065717.1:43570236-43572736 GCA_033310375.1 Conus canariensis
GAGAGAGAGAGATGGCAACACCTCCTGTTCCCAGACGAAGACAGCGTGGAGGGTAATTTATCTGGAAGCCAGTCTCTGTTTTGCCCAGTGAGTTACTAAGTTAGCTGCTACACAGTGAAAGTCCGATGTCTATAACCCAATTGCGTCCAGGAAAGTCACGAACGGCGGAAGACAGGCAATCGAATTAGGGCACGATTGCCTGAAAAAAGTCCTTGGGAAGAAAGGCTCAGCATGTCTGCAAGGAGAGACAGGATCACTGAGAGAGAGAGAGAGAGAGAGAGAGAGAGAGAGAGAGAGAGAGAGAGAGAGAGAGAGAGAGAGAGAGAAACAGACAGACAGACAGACAGAAAGAAAGAAAGAACTGCAAGCAGTAAGAGAAGTACACTGACCCACATAGATAAGGATATAGGCAGGTTTACAAAAAAAAGAAAGAAAGAAGAAAAGAGAGAAAGAAAGAGGAACTAGGAGAGTTAAGAGCAAGAGACTGGTCCACAAAGAGAAGGAAATAGATGAGAAATAGATGTGTGTGTGTGTGTGTGTGTGTGTGTGTGTGTGTGTGTGTGTGTGTGTGTGTGTGTGTGGTGTAGGGTGTGAGAGAGAGAGAGAGAGAGAGAGAGGAGAGAGAGAGAGATTTGGAGACGGAGATACTGGCAAATAAGACGTAGTGCGAGGACAATGTAAAAAGATACTTACCAGAGGTCTGATTCACACAGTGACAAGAAAACTCTTGTCACACGCCACACACCCTGGTCTCCATACAGGAAGATGTATCAACGCCAATGTTGTCCATTTGAATCCTCCAACCAGTGAAAATCAACATGTAAGAAATCCATAACGAGAAGTAAATAGGACACACACTGATTGATTTCTGAACCACGAAAGCAAAGTTTTCGAAGTGTTGACTCGAAAATTATTCCGTATTCATTACTGATTTTCAGAATACATGCGTCGATAAGCTGGCGTCCAAGCAGAAGAAATATGAAGATATTAGTGTTCTTTTGGTAGCACCATAGTAGATCTAAGTGCAGGAGTACCACAATAGGTTCACCCTACCAGTGCTCAGTCAGATGTGGAAAACTCACGCTATTACTAGAAGACAATCTTGTAGCATTTAAAGCATTCTACATATGTTTCAAACGACACAACAGTAGTCTAAATCTGTGCATGTACACTCAGGTCAGTATGAATCTTTATCGTGAAGAACCAAATCATGTTTAGGTACCGTTTCCAACAAACATCTATACATGTCCTGTCTCTTGGAAAAGACAGTGCAGATTCTGGCTATGTGTGATCTTTTAGAGCAAACATGAAATGGCAGATTCCGATGCATATCACGGGTTTATATTGACAGTGTCTTCAGCGTCACCATAGTCAGGCAACCATCATTTTTTGTTCAGTAAAGTTAACTGCCTTTAGAGTATATATCTTTGAAGATACCTCATGCAAAGCATACAATAGTGGGAAATAGCAACTAAAGGAACGAAAAGAAACTTGAAGTTAAGACCAAAGAGGAAAATGATTCTTTGAGAACAAGAAAGGCTATTCTGTAGGGTCAATTTTCACCTTACTCATAATAGCACATCACTATATTCGTATGTGAATAGCATTGCTATGTGAGGAGCTCTGAGAGAGGTCAGTCACAGGTCAGTTGGATACATGACATATGACTCAAGCAGGAAAGTACTGTCAAGGTCAATGGCAAAAGTCAGATCTACCTTATTGTGGGAGGACATCAAAATTCAAAATCAGGTCCAAAGACAATGGCATCAGCTTTCATAGTGGGGAAGCTAAGAACTGTATTCAACGTCAGGATAAACAGATGTGGAGTAAACTTTAAAGTCATCTAGAAATGCTGGAATCTAAAGATGTTCAAAACACCATGAAGACTGAAAACTTGAAGCTCATTCAAAACACGCCCGCGAAGTCACAAGTGCGAGTCCTGTAAATGAGACTGCCAGACAGCGGAACAATTTACACCTTCAGCACAGAGACGCGGAGGTCAAGGTTATGGCGTCAATGACAGCACTCAGACTGACGGAATCAGCCCTCCAGTCAGGCAGCACAGTCACAAATCAATCAGCCTTCGATTCCGTCCGATCTGCAGCCTGGCAGCCCAGACCGTTAGTGGAAATCAGATTCACTATCGCGCACAGACAATCACCATTCTGGGGTCCAGGCCTGTGCAGCGCAGACACCACAGTGGATTGTTTTATTGACCCCTCCGGAATTCCTGGTGGTGATTCCGTTGGTTGACGGGATCAAAGGAGGAAGTCAACAGATGAAGACAGACATTCATGGGGTAGGGTCACACGAGACCTGATCATCAGTCTACGTCATGGGGCTGTGGAGAGGATCAAGATTTAGGAGAGAGGCTTCAACAGCTTTCAAGCTCGCGTTTTTATCTGCAAGCTGTCTAGGGATGTTAGGAACATAAAAGTAAGTGCTTTTCGTCTATCAGATTTTGTTGGTGGATTTTCCATTACTTAAAAAGTACCAGCTC
>CM065717.1:43577736-43580236 GCA_033310375.1 Conus canariensis
ATAGATCCACACTGCTGTGAATATCATTGTCGATTCGGAGCCACGTGCTGTACCTTACGTGATAACGCCGAAAGTTCTTTAATGTTTGACATTAATTTACATTTCACCAGTGCAAAAATTCGTTAATTTACATTCATCAGTGCACAAAAAAAAAAAAAAAAAGAAAAAGATTGCGAATGAACTTTTCTTTTCAAAATAGTTACTTTGGAAACAACGAGTTAACAAGTCACAGAGGTTTTTTCTTTTTATCTTTCTTTTATTAGAGTGTATATAGGTCTTGGAGCTTTTCACAACGTCTCTAACTGATACGGTTTATTTCGATTACAACGATAGGCCAATACATCGGTTCGGGACGGCCGGGGGATTGTTCCTAAGATTATTGCAAACAGCTAGAATAGTCATTCCCCTTGCGGATTCATTCAAAGAACTGGCCCTCAGCACTTGTGTCTTAAGAGGTCATTTTTTTTTCTATATTTTCTACTTTTCACAAGAAAATGTAGCTTGTTTTGCTCTTTCATGATTTTCTTTTGCTTTTTAGGTGGCACCTTTGGTTGGTTTTTTGAAAACTCACAAACATACTACGGCATTGCACACCAGCCTTTTTCTGAGACAGTATTCTTCTTAAAACCGAAAATGGCAGAGAAGTTAAGTTACCACTTATAACGGTCAGTGAGGAAAAACAATGAAGTTTCAAAATACCAGTATGTGAACAGAAGTTATATGTTAGCGAGTTTTTTCTACAAGGAAGATTGTTTCCCCCTTGGAGACTACAAATTAATTGAAGGCTCACTTTGGAGAAACACTTATTATTCCCCATTCTCCCACTCAAGCACATACCATTAGGCAGAATTAACTGCCACTGCAGATATGAATGTTTAACTTCCCCCTGTTTCTTCAATCTAAGACGTATGAGCATGCTTTGTTTGTAACTGAATATGTTCTGCAGTCATTACAACACCAAACTGCTCTGTAAGTTGTGGGAATAGGCTTGATTACTTATCTTTGAAATTTATTAGTTTATTATATATAGAGAGAGAGACAGACAGACACATACATAGACAGATGCGCGTGTGTTAGGTTTATATATATATATATATAAACTGTATTTAGAATCAACCACTCATAAAAAGCTCAGGAGGTGGCCGAACTGCTGGCATGCATGAAACTACTCAACCCACATCTCTGTCGGTCGGTTATTCTTTCTCTCTCAATGCATGCAATATTGAAAGGAGGCTACATGCCCTCCTTCATATCTGCAATAAAATATTGCGTATGACGGATTTCTTAACCTTTAGGAAATTGTGTACGCTGATGTACAGAAAAGATCATCGCCATGTTAACTGACCCATACATTATTGTTCTACTAAGCAGCAATACACGATATGATGTTGTTGTGTTCATTATACGGACACAAAGCCTTGAGCGCGTTGAATTAATGTGTAAGTAAGGCATATGCTGTCTTGCACATGAGACCCTCTTTCCCAATGCTATCTCATTGACTCATTTGTCTGTAAACCCTGCAGCGATGTGGTCTCTTGGCGTAGATAGATTCTCCCGTCCTGTCCGACGGATGAGTAGGCAGGCAGGTCATCTGCTGATGTGGGTCCTCATGTAGGAATGAAGACCAATTCTTGAGGCACGAAGTCTTCCACAGACGCTGCATGGAATGATGTCCTGCAAGGATGGGCACCGTCTTCACCGATTCCTCTTTTCCAGGCGTAGAAGACATGGTTTAAGGTACATAGATTAGTACACATGCAGTGACTCCTTTGTGAAACTGGAGCTAAAAACCCAAACACATTTGCTATTTGAGTGCCGTCATGCATTAAGAGGCAAGTGGACATGTGATTGAGAGAAAATCTGCAGGACAATCTGACCACTAAAATCGAAAAGTTTCAGCCGTCGGTTTTCGCTTTCAACAACACATTACCTCGTCCAAAAGCTTCAAAATGATGCTTTATCAAAAGACTTTTTTCCCCCGACTCCCCTGTTCTTCTAAAATCACTTGAACGCCAAACGATCAAATGGCAGGCTATCTCAAAGGGATTGAGCGAGGACGGATCAAAAGGCTTACTTCCCTTTCCTGTGGGGGTACACAGAACTGCGCCTCTTTGTCCTCTTACGTTCACTGTTCCCACGGTGACATTTACCTCACACGGTGTGCCACTGGGCAGATTGCCTCCTCTTGTCCTCTTACGCTCACTATTTCCTCGGTGACATTTAAACTCATTCGGTGTCCAACTGTGTGGAGTAGTCCATGCGCTTTTCGGATCGCTGAGATACTTGACAT
This sequence comes from Conus canariensis, assembly GCA_033310375.1. Lineage (NCBI taxonomy): Eukaryota > Metazoa > Mollusca > Gastropoda > Neogastropoda > Conidae > Conus > Conus canariensis. Next base: position 43,580,027 of record CM065717.1, read on the forward strand.
ACAGGAACAGAGACAGAGATATGGAGGAGGGGATGAAGTTGACCATAGAAAGGAGAAAAAAGAAGTATAACAGTTCCGCATAAGGAGAAAGAGACAGTGAATGAGAGCATCCAGGAAAAAAGAGACGTGGAGAAAAAGAAAAGAAAGGATGGAAAGAAAGAAGGGGGGAAAATGAGAAAGAGAAGGAACAAGCATACAGACAGGAACATC
>CM065717.1:43587736-43610236 GCA_033310375.1 Conus canariensis
GAGAGAGAGAGAGAGAGAGAGAGAGAGAGAGAGAGAGAGAGAGAGAGAGAGAGAGAGGATTACATGCTTACATGCTTTGCTCCCTACACATTTAATTCTGACTCCATTTCCCATACAGTCCTTCGAATGAGATTATAAACCGAGGTTCCGTGTGTGAACGCACGCACAACATCTTGCACACACGTAAAATCCCATCACCAACTTGCGGAAGAGAAGGCCAGTTTGGCCGTTGGTATGGATGACACGTTAGACATAGCATGCACCTTCCCTGAAGTTTGAGTATGGGTGCCTTAATGGCGACACACAAAGTGTCAGAATCTTCAACTCGATGAAGGTGGACACTCAAATAAAGAAGAAGAAGAATTCAATTTAAAAGAAAACTTTTTTGGATGGAACAACGCTTTTTGCTGATTCGTAATAAAGGAACTTCCAATCGATGTTTACTTTTTCAATTTATTTTCGGTTAGTTCAATTTTTTTTCCTAGTTCGTCAACTCTTTTCATGATTCTTTTCTTTCCGTCCTTTATCACCTTTTCTTCTCCCTTTTGGCTTTTGTTCAGTGGCTGTGTTCGTTATGGTTTTATTAATATTTTTTTCCTCTCTCTTTTTTTCCTTTTTTTTTTATCTCACCCCTCCCTCGCTATGTCTGTTTCTCTGTTTCTGTGTGTAAAATAATCCTAGTGATCTGGAAGCCCCAGTGGACCACTCCACACAGTGGGGAACAACGTCCGTTCAATGTCAGTATGGAGGCACTGAACAAAGGAGAACAAGGAGAGGCAATCCGCCCAGTGGGACACCAAGTGAGGTAAATGCCATTGTGGAAACGGCGAACATGACAGGACAAAGAGGAGCAAACTAGTGTACTCTCTCAGGGAAGGGAAGTAAGCCTTTTGATCGTGCAGTGTAACATCCCTTTGAGACACCAGCTTGCTGTTTAATCGTTTAGCGTCCGAATGCTCTTAGCAGACCAGGGGTGTAGGAGGACCTCCGCTTGGTAAGTGAACAGTTTTAACTGCTGTTCTGAAAAGATATTTTTCTAATCGAATGCGAAAATCGATGACTGAAATCTGTGGCTTTAGTGAACAACTAGTCCTTCTTTCTTTGTCTGAAACGCATAACTACATGCCGCATTGTACACTAGTACACTCAAATAGTAAGGGTGTTCTTTTTCAATATTTCAGCTTCACTTTCATTAAGGAAGCGTCACTGCATACGAACTAATTTGTATACACTACACCACATCTGCTATGAGACCATAGTGTACAGGGATTACAGCCAGATGGATCGCTAAAGAAAAAAATGGGAAACAGGTCTCATTGACAACACCTTACCGGATATCTAACCTAAGGCATTCAACGCGCTGGGTAGATTCTTTTGCTTTATTTTACAATACGTCTGATTGTGTTATGTTGGCTACAGTACCCAATAGCGTGTGGATTAGAATTTCTGTTGCTGAGATTTTCCACATACCAGTACACATCCTTCTTAATGGTGTAACATGAAAAATGTTCAATGAATGTGTCATACTCTATATTTTATTGCAGACGTCACAGACAGTCTAGCTCCCTTTGAGAATTCTTTCCTTTCGCAAACGTTGCCAACAGGAAAAGCAGAGAGAGAGAGAGAGAGAGAGAGAGAGAGAGAGAGAGAGAGAGAGAGAGACAGAGACAGAGACAGAGACAGAGAGACAGACAGACAGAGACAGACAAACAAAGAGAGACACAAACAAAGACAGAGAACTCGAGTTCGAACTCGAATTTATTGAGTAAATACAAAAATGTTCATTCCAGACCTATCATCCCCATTAAGTCAAAATGAAGGTGTTGAAGCCATTCTCCTGCGAATTTTAACAGCATGATACAGAAAACCAAAATGAAGGTGTTCAAGCCATTCTCCTGCGAATTTTAACAGCATGATACAGAAAACCAAAATGAAGGTGTTCAAGCCATTCTCCTGCGAATTTTAACAGCATGATACAGAAAATATAACTGTAACACTGTTTTCATTATCTGCAGCCGTAGCTCGTCTTTCAGCCTCTAAATCATGAATGGTTATTATTCTATGGATGAATATCACTTCTTTTCTTAAGTTACTATAACTATCACATCTGAATAAAATGTGACGCCCGGCTTCATTGTCACTTTTGCACGAAGGACAGAGTAGTTGTGTTGCATAGATATCCTTTCTATTGCGAAGTTTATGACTAAGAAGTGGGGAAATCCCCAGCCTGAACTGAATGTAACCATCCCCACAAAAAAAAAAAAAAAAAAATCTCTTTTTTGCCTATAGCTAATGTATTTCTCGCAAAGAAACACTCTATTAAAGCCACAATAATATTCATAACGCTCATCAGAATGAATGTCTGATGACCAAATTTGCCCCTACTGATCCACAAGTCTTTGCCTAAAGACAACAAGGAAAGAAGCAACATCGCCGATATTTTCTGGTTGCCATACATGCCCAAATCCATTTTTTACAAAGCTCGGCTTTTCCTTTTGGAAAAAAAGCGTTTCTTGGGTAATCTATCGTCTGTTACATTAACAATTCTGACCCAAAATTTAATACACCTGACCGCTGCATGAATAGAGAGATGGGTCTTCAGCGTTTTAGATTGAGAAAGGTTTTGCATAAACCGAAAATTTGCAATTTACACAGTGTTGGTTATTTTTAGTATTCAATGAATATATATATATATATATATATATATATATAGAGAGAGAGAGAGAGAGAGAGAGAGAGAGAGAGACAGACAGACAGACAGACAGACAGACAGACAGACAGACAGACACAGAGACAGAAAAAGAGAGAGTTGGAGACCGGCTAGCAGTCCGACAACCTACTGTATGTGCATATATTTCATGTATTATGTATGAGGTTTTCTTTCTTTACCCCATAAGCTCTGTTGAGCTCTTGTTGTCAACTTTTATTGTCACAACTGTGAGTTGTAGAGGAAGGTACTTTGGAAGAAATATGCATCATGGATGCGTAAGATGTTTTATTAGGCAGAAGTCGTTATTGATCTCTCTGTACAGACAGACATTCTGAGAATTTCGAGAACGTTATTCTTAAATAATCCTATATGTCGAGGAAGACCACATAGTTGCTGGACTGCTAAGACTTTCTTCATTTAATCCGTATGTCTGCTTGTTCAAGTCTTTAGGAACAGTGCCACTGTTACACCAACTGCCGTCTTAGGTTCCTGCTTGTGTTTGCACGGAAGATTGTCTGAAGAAAGTTGATACCCGCTTGTTTTTACATTAGAGATTTTTTGGCGAGAAAATTGATATCCTTTAGCAAGTCATGTCTAGTCCCATGTATAAACCTTACTGAATTATGGCATCGCATTTCTGAATGGTATGTCAACTTCTCGTTGCTGTTCATAATATCACCTGTCATTTCTGAATGTAAGAGATTCAGGAACAGGGAGAGACTTGCACTTTAGTTTTATCATTTTTTATCACTTAGTTTTAATTTTCCGCCTCCTCTCCCCTCCCCTGTTGTCCTGCCTTGATGAAAATGTAAAAGATGAGTTCCCCTTCCCCTCTTCCTCCTCCCGCTTTATGAACATTTAGAAGAGTCCCTCTTCATCCACCCCTTCCTCCTCTCCCCCCTCCACTTGCTGCCCCGTTCTCAAGCTTTTCACAGGAAATTTGGGAAAATGTGCCCCTCTTCCCCCATTCCCCTTTCCCCTGATTTTTGATAATTTTGGAAGATTGCCCACGTTTCCCTCTCTCCTCGCTTTTATTCAAACTTTGGGGACTCCTGTACTGTTTTTGTCGGTTTGTCCTACCAGTTATAGGGAGAAAGATCACGACGTTACTCACTATCGAAATACAGGCCATGTTTTGCTTTATCGATGCATTGTTCAAATGGCAGCGTTGGTTGCTCTGACTGAAATTGCTAGGTTTTATTTCAAAATGTTCAACTGATGTTGCTGTCTGGTGGGTTGTAGTGTCATGTGAGAACCCCGTAGTGTAGATTGTAGAGCTGCTTTTTGTCTAAATCATCTGTGATGGACAGACGTACAAAAACCCACTTTACCGGGATATTTTGTGAGTGTTAAAGTAGATTGTACAGCTGCTCATTGTCTAATATCAACTATGATGGACAGACGTAAAATAAACTGTTGAACTAAACTTTCCTAATTTCTGTAAATTACCGAGATATTTTGAGAGAGAGAGAGAGAGAGAGAGAGAGAGAGAGAGAGAGAGAGAGAGAGAGAGAGAGAGACGACGACGACGACGACGACGACGAGTAATTCTGCAACTGAAAAAAAAAATATATATATATATATATATATATATATATATAATATATATATAATATATATATATATATATATATATATATATTATATATATAAACAAATGTATGAAGCCATTAGAAATATAACTGAAAATTATCGCGGTATTGTCAGGGCTACTTAAACACATTTCAAATTAATATTGTCATTAAACGCGAGTGTCATGCTGAGTTGTGAACTGTTTAAGCATATCACCATCCCACATGCAGATGACCTATACATGCATGGTGATGAGTCTGCCGCAGAAAAAAAAAATATGATCATGACGGCGCGGTGTTGTATCCACAAGTGACGGACAACCTGAAAGGATAATAACTGTAGTAAAGTCAAACACCAGGTTAGTCAGTCATAATACTATACAATACAATTTGTCATGCAGATATGGTACTTAACCTAAAGAATGTAAAGCCATAGTTCTGTCGTCCTTAAGCAGCCAAATTCTACCACCACCAACAAAATACAGATACTTCCCCAAAAGGGTACAACATTCAAATGAAGCTTTTGTTTTCATTTGTTGTTCGGTCAGTATCTCATCTTGATGCCAAAGAATGTTTTCAAATTATATTTCACAATTTTACTTTAATTTCTTTTAATAAATCCTCATGAGCATGTTTCGCTCATATCGCATGTTGCTCAAGTAAACTGAATTTCAACGCACGACTGATACGCAACCATTTCGTCCACCACAAAATTTCCACATCAGTTCGACTTAAATCTATTGAGTGTGTGTGTGCATGCGTGTGTGTGTGTGTGTGTGTGTGTGTGTGTGTGTGTGTGTGTGCTTTCACTGGTTCTGTCATACCACCTGACCTTCTTATCATTTTCACCGCGCACCATGACTCCACGACAAATTCTTTTGTTGTGCGTCGCCAAATTAGAAAATGTCCTGTTCCTCCACCTATCATTGAATATTTTTATATGCCATTTCAGAACACCATGTAGGTGGTACTTCATGTACACCTTTTAATTAATTTCAGGTGTGTGTGTGTGTGTGTGTGTGTGTGTGTGTGTGTGTGTGTGTGTGTGTGTGTGTGTGTGTGTTTCTCTTTTCATGCGGCAGTAGAATTTTTAATGGTAGCCACAGGCACACCACCGGGTAGTAGTGGTTATGGTGGTGGTGGTGGTGACAGTGGAGCTGGATGTTGTGGTAATGGAGGTGGTGGTGGTGATGGTGGTGGTGGTGGTGGTAATGGGTGGTAGCGGTTGTGGTGGTGGTGGTGATAGGGTGGTGATGGTACTATGATCACCGACACTACCTTAATTGTCAATGGTGAATCCTGAAATCATGTCGTTAATTTCATCACAGTGATCATCATTGTCATCATCGCTATCATTGTCATTATCATTGTCTTGTCACAGGAAAAAAAAAACTAATCCTGTTGTAGTGCGGTTAAGTTGTCACTAATATTTGGATTTGCGCCTACTAAGTGGTATAAGAGTATAACATGTGAGATCCTTGGTATGGTTTGACGTTGCCAATCGATCTACAAAATAAGTTGGAAAGGAGCAGACCGACGCCCCACTCCGCTCCACCCCACCCCTGTATCCACACATCACACACACACACACACACACACACACACACACACACACACACACACACACACACACACACACACACTCCAATCTCCTGGGGCAGACGACGGTTCCGGTCATGCGCAGTGACTCTCGACGGGAAATCCGGAGGAAGCGTCGTACATGCGCAGAGCCCTGAAACAATTAAAAAGTAGACTCTGATCTGCCCCCTTTCCCTTTTTTCAGATTACTTTTCGGCAAAATCTCGGGCGAAACCCTGATCTTGATGCAAACCTTACCAAACTGACTGTCTGTCTGTCTGTCTGTCTGCCTGCCTGCCTGCCTGTCTGTCTGTCTGTCTGTCTGTCTGTCTGTCTGTCTGTCTGTCTGTCTGTCTCTGTCTCTCTCTCTCTCTCTGTCTCTGTGTGTCTCTCTCTGTGCCTCTCACTGCCTCTCTGTCTCTACCTGTCTGTCTGTCTCTTTTTCGCCGGCACTGGTCTTTCAGCCCTAATAAATGAATGACTAAACAACGAGGTATTGAATCAAGGACATCATTATCAAAAAGACATATAATAAGAATAAGTAAACTCATAAATGAATAGATGAATGAATAAATGAATAAATGCATAAGTACATAAATAAATAGATAAATAAATAAATAAATACATAAATAAGAAAATAAATAAGTAAATAAATAGTTAAAAATATAAATAAGTAAAGAAACAAATAACTGAATGAATGAATAGATAAGAATATGAACAAATTAGCAAAAAAAATCAACAAACAAATAAGTAAATAAACAAGTAATCTGTCAATCAATCAATCAATGATCATTCAATCAATCAATCAAAATATGTAAGTAAACAAATAAATAAATGAATAAAAACACATGGAATGTTGTTATGAGTAGGCTGGAGTGTCAAAAAAGCGTGACTTTTTAGTGTTTGTGAGATACGCTTTCAAAAGGCTTTGCATTTGTTTCTTTGACTCAACGATTGAAAAACGTAAAGTAGTTCTTTCATTGTTATGTTAAAGACTTACAGATAGCAGATGGCAAAACTGTAACAACATATTCAGGAAGGTCATATATTATCATTGTACAGAAAAATACATCATAGAGAAATTGTGAAATGTACCTACCGCTTGTGATTGATAGCCATATTAAACATATTTGGCAAAGTTCAGATTTGGTGACATTCTTTTCTTTATTTGCCTACATGCATTTAGTAACATAAGATATAAACATGGAATGAACAGAAAATATACTGTGCAACAAACGTGGGGAAATTGGTCGTTTTTGTTTTCAGTAGAGAGAGAGAGAGAGAGAGAGAGAGAGAGAGAGAGAGAGAGAGAGAGAGAGAGAGAGAGAGAGAGAGAGAGAGAGAGAGATGGTTGAATGTCATTAATGATATTTTGAACATTTTTCATTTTGTCAAAACATTATATAACAGACTTGAAGTTGTCGACAATATAAATGATATTGTCTCACAAAGCAGCACAAGAATTCAGCTATCTTAAGAGAGGAATTGTATATGGATTCTTGCCGTAATCACACAGCAGATCGCTATGTTTCCCCCCAAGGTATAGATTGTTTCAATGCCACCGATTAAGGATCTGTATGCTCACCACCTTTTGCAAAGGTCTGACGTTTTGAGCTTAGCTAGGCACTGGGTTCTGTATTTTATGTCACCCTCCTAACCGTACTTTCTGCATAACATAACAATAATCATTAGTCGGTGGCTTCCGTTCAGCTTTCACACATACAAACAATGCTTTACCAATAGTTTGTGAATCGCATATGATGTTAGGTTTTCACGTAGGCATTAAGGTAGACGGTATACTTTATTTCATGAAGTTTTATGTTCTCTGTATTTTCTTTTTTTTTTGTTTTCTTTCTCTGATCTGGTCTGTAAATATACTGACAAAAAAGGACGTATATGCGATTAAAAAAAAAAGGCGATCAATCGTGTTTACATATTTACAGGAAATACCGTCTTTACCATTGTCAGGAAATCGACGTCTTTTGAAGTAGCATTTGTACCTACGTATTTATGTAATATTATCAGGTGAAACCATTTTAGTTTGACGTTGTTATGGGTATATAAAAACATGATTTCCAGATACGATGTACCAAAAGTTTTAAGTCCCATTTATCGAAAGATTTTGGTCTGATATTTGTTTCGATACGTATGTACTAATACGGGTTCGAAGGTTTGTGTATGAAACTGACAGTTAGATGAACATATTTCTTGTTGTTTACAAGTGTGGCGAAATTTTCATGAGCTCGGTTATTGATTTATATGGAGGAAAGGTGACAAATCAAAATCAATGTCACATTTCTGTTTGGGGTCAAAAAGGTGTCAGCAGTCAGGGTGGTCAGATGTAATGTTTGGTGTGTGTGTGTGTGTGTGTGTGTGTGTGTGTGTGTGTGTGTGTGTGTGTGTGTGTGTGTGTGTGTGTGAGAGAGAGAGAGAGAGAGAGTGAGAGAGAGAGAGAGAGAGAGAGAGAGAGAGAAAAAACACGCACGCGCGCCTTCTCGCACACACATATACACAAACACACACCTGTTAGAATGAATCACCATTTCATGTCTTTTTTTATTTCTAAACAACACAACATTAACTAAACAAACGAAAAACAAATGTCAAATAATATCTCCTTTTCTTGAGTTATGTTTTATTGTTATTTTTTTTACCTTATACTTGTTCCATCCCTCCATTACTGATTTATTCCAAATAAAGCCATCATGGGAGATGTGCATGTCTCCAGATCGACAAGGGATCAATTGATAAAACGTGTCATGATCCCCTCTTCCCCAGAACAAAAAAGAAAGCAAAGAGCAAGCTAAAAAGCAGTTTGCGTTGACAACATTATCACCAGAAAGCCCGTGACTGATGACTCATATTGTGTGCATTAAACGCCCCTCCATCCCTCTTTTTGCCTTCCCCCTAACCCACTCCCATTTCTTCACGTTCTCAGAGAGAGAGAGAGAGAGAGGAGAGAGAGAGACAGACAGACAGACAGACAGACAGACAGACCCGACGGACAGACAGACAGACAGACAGGCAACGGACAGACAAGAGACGGACAGACAGAGAGACAGAGACAGACAGAGACAAACGACAGACAGAGACAAGAAGACAAACAGAAGACAAGAGACAAAGATAGAGGCAGGCAGAAGAGACAGAGAGAGACAGACAGACAGAGGCAGAGCAGAGAGAGAGAGATGAAAGAGAGAGAGAGAGAGACAGAAGACAGACGAAGAGAGAGGAGAGAAAGAGAGAGAGACAGAAGACAGACAGACAGACAGACAGACGAGATAGAGAGAAGACAGGTACAGAGACAGGGGAGACAGACAGACAGAGATAGAGAGACAGAGAGAGAACAGACAGCACTCTCAACCTCGTAGCAGACAAGAGAATCCTCCCTACAAACGAACCCCACCCATCCCCCCACACCCCACCCCACCCTCGCTGTCCCCAACTCCTTTCCGCTGTTGTCTTGATTTTGCCATGTCAAAATGCTTTAATTTCGAGAGTTACCTCGCTGCCACTCTCAGCCCCCCCCCCCCTCCCCCCATCAGCCCACTCCACTCACTCACTCTCTCTCTCTCTCTCTCTCTCTCTCTCTCTCTCTCTCTCTCTCCTTTTCCTTCTTCTTCTTCTTCTTTTTCTTCTTCTTCTTCTTCTTCTTCTTCTTCTTCTTCTTCTTCGTGTCTGTTTCTCTCTGAGTCTTAATCAATTCCCTTGCGTTTCAATCATCAACTCCACAACACGAGTAGGAACAATCTAGTGCACCTTCAGGGGTAAAACAAAAACAAAACAAAAAATCCAATTACCCATCCCCTGTGGGGTCTAAATTGCCTTGTAAGAAATCCGATCTGCAGTTAATTGAAATCACAGTGCACTGCGCTTTTCTAGTTGCTTCCTGATGATCCAGGTAGCACACCAGATCTAGTGATCTGGCTAAAGTCTTGTGTGACTGGTGACGGCAACAAACGAATCGTTGTTGGCTTTCCTCCTCCCAGCTATTTATTTTCTTTCTCATTTCCATTCTCGGTTTGTGTGTGTGTGTGTGTGTGTGTGTGTGTGTGTGTGTGTGTGTGTGTGTGTGTGTGTGTGCCCCGTTATATCATTCACAACTTTAAAAAAAATTCCGAAACGATTCGTGGAGAAATACAGAATTTTGTTTCAGCAAAGAGCGAAGTACCTCAAGATGTCACTGTTGTTAATTTATTATGTCATTTATGTAAGACCGATATCTTATCTAAATGTATGCCCGTTTCTTTCACTAAATGTGTGCTTCTGTACTGACTAAGCAATAGACTAGCAGTACACACGCGTGGCAACAAACAAGAAAAAAAGATAACCGAAGGAAAGAAACCATTCTGTTGCGAACACAGGGGATTTGACGAGGGAGGGACAGCGAGGCACTCACAATCATGGCATGAGTCACCCGACAGGGACATGTCGGCCACGATATTGTCATCACAAATTGCTTAGCGGCCTTTTAGGCAATGGAGAGGAAGGGAAAGGACTCTAACATGCTTTGGCAATTTGCCCCCCTTTGAATGGAAGGCACAGATTTCACATTGATTTTTGTCCAGTTCTGACCAGGCTCGAAGAGACCATCTAATGTTACCTTGCTAGTTATGTAGTGATATTCACAACCATGAGGTTGACTCTTTGTCTGTCTCTCTCTCTCTGTCTCTCTCTCTGTCTCTCTGTCTCTCTGTCTCTGTCTCTTTTCTCTGTCTCTGTCTCTCTTCTCTCTCTCTTCTCTCTCTCTCTCTCTCTCTCTCTCTCTCTCTCTCTCTCTCTCTCTCTCTCTATGTGCGTGTGTGTGTGTTGATATTTCTGTGTGATTCTCTTTCCCGGCCTTCTGTTCATATCTTTAATCTTTCTCTCTCTCTCTCTCTCTCTCTCTCTCTCTCTCTCTCTCTCTCTCTCTTCTCTCTCTCTCTGTCTGTCTGTCTGTCTATCTATCCCTCTGGTTGTCTGTCTGCGTGTGTGTCTGCCTGATTGCCTCTCTGAATGTCTGCCTGTCTTCCTGTCTGCCTGTGTCTGTCTGCCTGTCTGTCTGTCTCTCTCTCTTTCAAATCGATCATCCAATCAAACCCACATACACTCATTAATAGAAAAAAAAAAGATACGCATTTTAGACAGATCAACTGGCAGACTCATCAACAGAATAAATGAACCAACGATGAAATGAATAAACAACTTACTGATTGGCAAACTGAATAAATAAACTTAGATAGTTTCTTGGTGTTTTTCATGCTTTGCTTATTCTTTTTTTTCAAATATGTATTTTGTCATGAAAGGTTATAAAATGTCACTGAAAAGACGTTGACACAGAAACGTACATGCGAGACATGCTCATGAAACTGTTGGTATGATCTTGGTGGGCTTTGGGCATTTGTCAATTGGCAGGTTCATGCTCCTGATCTGTCTAGCTGTGCTCATTGTCGGTCCCAATGCAGCTTTTCTCTGTCCATCTGTTGATCAGGGCTCTGCACGTTACTTTAGTGGGGAAGCTGGTTCTTTTGACAGACCTGTAGTTCTAATAGCTACAGAATCCAAGACTTTCGCTCCTGAGCTGGAGTATTTTAGGGAATGGTGCCCATTTTGAGAGCCACTGTTATAGGTTTTGGATATTCCGCGAGTGATAGTTGTCAGAGAATTCTCTGAGTGAGAGTTGCCAGTGCGTGGATGGTTTGTAGCCTTGCATGCTTCGGTAGTTCCGCTGACACATTATTTACTCTTGACGACTTGCCACTCTGAACGGAGCCGACATCTTTCACATTTGTACTGAATCGGAGCGTCCCACAATCACAGCTAGTATTGGCATTTGAACGACTTCAACGTCAAGGAACAATGATCCACGCATCCCAGATCACAGATTAAGTACCGTGTAACAAGAACACCAAAATCAGAACACACACACACACACACACACACACACACACACATACACACGCACACACGCATGCACGCACACACACACACACACACACACACACACACACACACACACACACACACACACACACGTACACACACACACATGCACACAGACATACACTCACACACATACACACTCACACATACGCACGCACACACGCATGCACGCACACACGCACGCACCCACACGCGTGCGCGCGCGCGCTCGCCACACACACACACACACACACACACACACACACACACACACACACACACACACCACGGACAGATACACAGGCCGCGCGCGCGCACACACACACACACACACACACACACACACACACACACGCACGCACGCACGCACGCACGCACGCACGCACGCACCACACACACACACACACACACACACACACACACACACACACACACACACACACTCAACGGTAATTGTATCAAACTCATCGACCGTTTCTAGCTTTCCCCTTGTTAATGCGCGACCCAAAACGAGAATCAGTATACTTGGCCTTCGTTCGGAAAGCAGTTATCCTACATGTAGACCCAGGAGCAAATGGCCTCGGTTTATACCGTGTTCCTGACCTACACTGGAGAAATGACATGCTTTTCCGTACAACGGTCTACGCTGCTGGTCTTTGTACAAGAAAACGATTTTTAAAACATTAACAGGGAGAATCCTTTTAAAAAAAAGGTAACAAATCCGCCAAACATGTACGACCGAATGAGAAGACAAAACACGACGCGTTTTGACCTCTTAGGTCTTCTTCATGTATGAAAAACTAACTCCGGAGAACGAAAATGAAGAACCAGTTGATTCTATGCCCATCTTGCGCTGAACGTGGCAAGACAAGTGATTACTCGTTCTTCGTGTTCGTTGTCCTGAGTGTTGTTTATCTTGCCTGAAGAAGACCTAAGAGGTCAAACGTGTCGTGTTTTGTTTTGTGATTCGTTTGCTCATGTTTGACGGATTTGTTACATTTTTAAGATTTGTTTACATTTCCGCCTGCAGTCGCCTCACTTTGCAATAAACTAGGAGGACCTGGCTCAATCACCATCTGCAGACGACGCCTCCGCTGGCTAGGCCATGTCATGAGATTACCGTCATCAAGACCTGGAAACCAGGCCATTAAATGGGCCCCAGCAGGCCAGAGAAAAAGAGGACGACCCAGGATGAGCTGGCGACAGACAGTGGAGAGAGACCTCAGACTCGTTGACAGAGGATGGAGTGACACCAGGAAACTGGCTGAGGACCGTGCACAGCGGAGCGGCTTGACTGCGTCATGCGTCGCAAGACGCGGGAGCATCTAAGCTAAGCTAAGCTAAACCCAGCTCACCATAAGCAGGTCGTTATAATCAAACGTAGTTCACGCCATCGAAGAATCTCTTATACATAGCGACAAACTCGCTCGGATTAGTTGACTAAAACAAATCGCGCTGTATTTGATTAATCAAGTTGGATTGAACCAATAGTTGTTAGTCCCGTCAATGCCATTTCAATGATTACAACAGTATTGATAGTAACTTACATTACAATTCATACTCAACCTGCCTGTAAAATAACTCTGAGACGAATATAGTGGTGTTACTATCATGATCACCTCAGTCTTTCTATGTATTCCATTATCAATTGATTAATTCAGTTATTTATTAACTATTTAATTACATAAATATTTATTTCATTATTGATCTATTTGTCTATTATCTTTCTGGATTTTTTTTAATAAACAATTTGTAATATATGGAGAAAAGACAAAATATCAGGCAGAGCGAAAGAAAGTGCCAAGGAATTGGGACCACGGTGTCTTTGCCCCCACCCCTTCTCCCCATCTTATACTCAAGTTGATAGTCGTAGGCTGCCTTTTTGGATATTGCTTACCATTTTGGAATGATGATGCTTAAGTGATAACGGATGCAAAAAAACGCAGTCACTCGTTCCTCTGTTTTGATATCGGGACTACCAAAGAGCAAAGGGATAGGCAGCTGTTTTGGTACCCGTGACAATAGTGGTCTGAATACCAAACTAACAGTGTACCATACCAGCCAGTTTAGTGCTGGGGTTCAAACCTCGGTATTTGCTGTTTCTAATGTGGGGTGATCAAATGAGCACTTTCAGTCACATCTTTCTCTGTGTCGGACATCCACCCACTGTTAGCTGTTTGTCAGATTCATGTGACTGGTCTGGTAGGTAGGATGTACTTCTCACCATGCACCTTCGGGCCAAATGTCAAGTCAAACCACTCATTGATTTTGTTGTAGTTTAACCTGACGCTAGAGATAAGTTTAGATCGGGATGGTGTGATTGTAAGTGTTCATTTCATTATCCCACAGTAGAAAAAAAATCAGATGAAGAGGGCCAGAAACGCGAGTGAGAAAGCTGCACAGTTTTGAGAGGAAAAGGAAAAGACGCACGCGAAGGTGCGGGAGAGACCCAGAGAATGACGGTCCCCAACTGCCGAACAAGCCAGCCAGGATCAGTCCTGCACCACCCTTGGAAGCCTGTGCTGTGTTCACAAAGGGTGCAAGCACGCACAGAGCATGCCATTAAGACGGCAAGGGACATAACTGCTCCCTGGCAGATGCCATGTGAAATTGCCACTGGAGGCGACACGAGAGATCCTCCACGGGAGCGTTCCTTTATTTTCTAGCTGCAAAGCCCACCGGTGAAAACCACCACCGGCAAGCAACTGCTGTGAGCATCCCGCAGTCTCACTCGCTCTTGTTCCGCCGACAGATGATGACAGCACAACTCAAGACACGGCCAAGTTTTCGCAACGAGGTCTTACGTGCCCTCTGAAGAGAACTCCGGGTTGCTGTCTTTCCGCTGTCAACAGGACTCTCTCTGCAGTCAGCAGGTCTTTCCTCACCGTCACTGAGTCTTTCCCCAGAGTCGGCTTAGAGGCAGACAGGACACACGCAGTTGCGGGTGGCACCCGGAGAAGTATAGTCCACAACTGCTGCACATACCAGCCAAGAATAACCATGCGCTGCGCTGCGCTACGTTCACATAGGGTGCAGACACGCACAGGGAATTCCATTAATCCTGCACCACCGGTCTATGGCTTTTAGTATCCGGATGGGAAAATTGTTGCAGATACCCAAACGGCGCTTGCAGCATTTAACTTGGGATGGCCTCATCTGCTCCTTCCGTCTGGGAGTCAGCCCTTGTACAGCATGCAATGTTAAGGAAATCATGAGTCATGGCCCAGTCAGATAATGGACCACCTGTAGTCCTCACCTCACAGAGTGTAAACCACTTCCTGATGTCTTCACTAGTCACAAAGTCACTCCATTCCATTCCAAGATCCTTCTGATGCATCTGAGAGGAAAAGGTATCAAGATTCTCCTCTTGGCTGGGTGTCTGGTGCAAGATAGGGGCGGACAAGAACTATGCAAGTGACAAGTGTCAATGTACAAAGAAAGACGTGGGGAGGTTACCTTGTGTACCCATGCTCTTACATCAGCCCTAGAGAAGCAAGGGTCTCCCAGACTGCAGGCGTATTTCCTCTCCACTAAACCTGAAGTGGTGGTTTTAGTACTCGTTTTCAGATCAAAACCATCAACTCCAAACCTTGGTTTCAGTATGCATTCGGCGCATTGTCACAGATGTTCCCTTTTTTTCTTTAAATCGCATTCCAAACTGCGGCTACAAATGAACCTAACACCGCTCACCCCTCAATTTTTTTTTCTAAAGTAACACACACACACACACACACACACACACACACACACACACACACACACACACCACACACAACACACACACACACACACATATATATATATAATATAGAGAGAGAGAGAGAGAGAGAGAGCGAGAGAGACAGAGACAGAGAAAAGAAGAAGAAGAAGAGAAGAAGAAGAAGAAGAAGAAGAAGAAGAAGAGAAGAGAAGAGGAGAGAGGAGAGAGAGAGAGAGAGAGAGAGAGAGAGAGATGTGTTCAAACCACATTATTATACAAAACAGTTCATCAAACCAAATTAAATCAATGAACTAAAGAGGCCACAGACACAAAGCAATGTGTCATACAGGCAAAGAGGTGAGTTCATTCTTCTTTCCTCATGCCGTAGTCAACCAGTTCTCTTTCCCCATCACTCCCAGTGCCACGATCTGATGTCCTCTTTGCACTTCAGTTCTTCAAGCCAGGACCGGAGGATTCTGAAAAGGAAACCCGAGTTAATATCTACACCTTCAGGCCAGTTTTCACACAAAATTGAAAACCATATCATTCTTTTATAGTTTCCTTTTCTTTTTGTTCCAGTCTCAGAATGATATTTATCTGTCAGCATGTAGACACCTAATCTATCACAGGCACCTGCATTACTTTTTACACTGCAGATAATATACGTGGGGAGTTTAGCATCCCTGACATCTGACAATTTCTATAATAACCTCAAATGTTGGGAAACTCTCTCTCTCTCTCTCTCTCTCTCTCTCTCTCTCTCTCTCTTGAGAATGTGAGTTAAAAAAAAAAACCCAAAAAACTACGGATAATAATTCTTGTTAGAATTAGGATACTTTAGAGAATGTCTCGCCTCGAACTAACAAACAATCAAGTTCTACTGCAATTCGTTCAAAATTAAGGGGTGGGGTGGGGGGATGGGGGTGGGGGTCAACAGACGTCAAGGAGGAAAATATACTTAACACGCGGGAAAAATAAAACCCCGCAGCATCTATAGCGCTGTCCCCGACATAATGCTGTAGACAAATGTCTAAGTTGATAGATAATGAAAAAAATACATGGAAATGATTTGTTCCCAGTATATGAAGATCCGTAAGTTTGGCAGTAGGCTTTACTCAGGAAGGGCAGCCCTTTCTTCACACAGATATCTGTTGTGACCATACCGTGCTACTTCATAGTATACCACGCCATGCTATACCATACCACATCAAACCATACAGTGCATTCCATACCATACTACACAATACTATACCATACCATACCCATACCGTACCATACCATACCATGCCATGCCATACTCATACCGTACCATACCGTACCATACCATACCCATACCGTACCCATACCTTGCCATACCAACCATAATATACCATACCATACCATATCCATACCATGCCATACCATACCATACCATACCCATACCCATACCCATACCGTGGCATACCATACCATACCATATCATACCATACCATACCCATACCATACCATACCGCACTGTTCTGTATTATACCATATTACAGCATACAATTGCATAATATATAATACAATACAATGCAGTGCAATCTGATACGACAGAATGAAACACAATTCATTGCAACGTGGTATTGTATCTCACTATGCACAATACAACTCACTGCAAAGCAACACAATGCAACGGGAGACAGTACAGTGCAATACAGTACAGTGCAATGCAATACAATGCAATACAATACACCACAATGCAATAACTTAGACGTTAGTAAAAGCTGGCACTGTGCTAATGCGCTCATTTCTTTTGCTGGATGTGATGAATCTTTCATGCTAAGTTAAATGCAATTGCAGAAAACCGTTTGCACTTTTGTAATGGATAGTGATGTTGACGTAGTTTGTTTAACAAGCAAAAATGGAGTCTTCAATACAAGGACAAAAACCAAAAACAAGAACAAACAAGATGCAAAGCATATAAACGTACTCCCAGTTTATCCTGAATACGCGTGAGATATTCCATAAAGAGGAAGAACCGTCTTGGGCTGATGTAACCGTTAGTAATGGCTATTCTGGTAAACATCGGCCATCATCTGTGACCTATAATGAACATACTTACACATTTTCAAAAAGATCGGCCAAGTACTTTCTGAGATTTTTCATAAGACGAAAACCATTATGGGTCGTTAGTAACGGCTATAACGGTTAACTTAAACATCGGGCATCATCCGTGACCCATAATGAACATACCTACAAATTTTCAGAACGATCGGCCACATACTTTCTAAGATATTCCATAGAAAGTACCGTTATGGGCCGTTATAGCCGTTAGTAACGGATATAACGGTAAACTAAAACATCGGGCGTCATCCGGGACCCATTATGAACATACCTGCTAATTTTCAGAAAGATCAGCCAAGTACTTTCTGAGATATTCCATAAATATGAAAAACCGTTATGAACCGTTATAGCCGTTAGTAACGGCTATAACGGTAATCTAAAATGTCGGGCATCATCCGTGACCCATAATGAATATACCAACAAATTTTCAGAAATATCAGCCAAGACCTTTCTGAGACATTCCATAAAAAAAAACGTTATGGGCCGTCATAGCCGTTAGTAACGGCTATAACGGTAAAGTAAAACATCGGGCATCATCCGGGACCCATAATGAACATACCTACAAATTTTCAGAAAGATCGGCCAGGTACTTTCTGAGATATTCCATAAAGAAAAAAAAAACCGTTATGGGTAGTTATAACCGTTACTAACGGCTATAACGGTATATTAAACACCGGGTATCATCCGTGACCCATAATGAACATACCTACAAATTTTCCGAAAGATTGACAAAGTGCTTTCTAAGATATTCCATATAGAAGAAAAACCGTTATGGACCGTTAATGTCGTTAGTAACGGCTGTAACGGTAAACTAAACATCGGGCATCATCCGTGACCCATAATGAACATACCTACAAATTTTCACAAAGATTGGCCAAGTACTTTATGAGATATTCTATAAAGAAGAATAACCGTTACAGGCCGTTACAGCCGTTGGTGGGCATTATTTGTGACCCATAATGAACATTCCTACAAATTTTCAGAAAGATCGGCCGAGTACTTTCTAAGATATTCCATAAAGAAGAAAAACCGTTACAGGCCGTTACAGCCGTTAGTAACGGCTATAACGGTAAAATAACACATCGGGCATCATCTTTGGCCCATAATGAACATGCCTACAAATTTTCAGGAAGATTGGCCCAGTAGTTTTGTCTGGATCGACTGGAACACTTTTTGACCACGGACGGTCACACACACACACACCACACACACACACACACACACACACACACACACACACACACACACACACACACACCACACACACACACACACACATCATTTCTTCGTTCCCATTCTAAAGTACTCCTGTTCTATAAGAACTGGGAGTACAAAAATATGTTCAATACGAAACGAAGCTCGAAAAAGGAATATGATAGATGCTGACAATCCACAACGACCCACGATATTGAAATAGAGAAATTCTGCGAGTCCTACCACCCTTATCCGCCTCTATAGAACCAGACTGACGGTCCTCCTGGTGGTAGATGACAGGTCTCATTATGTGTGGTAGCGTCTGACTACACAAGCAGGCTTCAGTGGACGAAAGTCTGTGCTTGTGCAGAGGGTGGACAAAATGAAAAAAAAGTGATTCTGCTCTGTCCCCCTTTTGTGGAGCTAAAGGAAAAACAAGATGCAAAGCATATAAACGTACTCCCAGTTTATCTTGAATACGCGTGAGATATTCTATAAAGAGGAAAACCGTTTTGGGCCGTTATACCCATTAGTAACGGCTAGTCTGGTAAACATCAGCCATCATCTGTGACCCATAATGAACATACCTACAAATTTTCAGAAAGATCGGATATTCCATAAAGAAGAAAAACCGATATGGGCCGTTAAAGACATTAGTAACGGACATAACGGTAAAATAAACCATCGAGCATCATCCGTGCCCCATAGTGAACATACCTAAATTTCAGAAAGATCGGCCAAGTACTTTCTGAGATATTCCACAAAGACGAAAAACTGTTATGGGCCGTTATAGCCGTTAGTAACAGATATAACGGTAAAACATAAAACATCGGGCACCATCCGTGACCCATAATGAATATACCTATAAATTTTCAGACAGATCGGCCAAGTACTTTGCGAGATATTCCATAAAGAAAAAACCGATATGGCAGTTATAGCCGTTAGCAACGGATATAACGGTAAACTAAAACATCGGGTATCAACCGTGACCCATAATGAACATACCTACAAATTTTCAGAAAGATTGACAAAGTGCTTTCTGAGATATTCCATAAGAAGAAAAACCGTTATAGACCGTTATAGTCGTTAGTAATGGATATAACGGTAAACTGAAACATCGGGCATCATCCGGGACCCATAGTGAACATACCTGCTAATTTTCACAAAGATCGGCCAAGTACTTTCTGAGATATTCCATATAGAAGTAAACCGTTACAGGCCATTACAACCATTAGAACGGCTGTAACGGTAAACTAAACATCGGGCATCATCCGTGACCCATAATGAACATACCTGCTAATTTTCACAAAGATCGGCCAAGTACTTTATGAGATATTCCATAAAGAAGAATAACCGTTACAGGCCGTTACAGCCGTTAGTGGGCATTGTTTGTGACCCATAATGAACATTCCTACAAATTTTCAGAAAGATCGGCCGAGTACTTTCTAAGATATTCCATAAAGAAGAAAAACCGTTACAGGCCGTTACAGCCGTTAGTAACGGATATAACGGTAAAATAACACATCGGGCATCATCTTTGGCCCATAATGAACATGCCTACAAATTTTCAGGAAGATTGGCCCAGTAGTTTTGTCTGGATCGACTGGAACACTTTTTGACCACGGACGGTCACACACACACACACACACACACACACACACACACACACACACACACACACACACACACACACACACACACACACACACACACAACACACACATCATTTCTTCGTTCCCATTCTAAAGTACTCCCTGTTCTATAAGAACTGGGAGTACAAAAATATGTTCAATACGAAACGAAGCTCGAAAAAGGAATATGATAGATGCTGACAATCCACAACGACCCACGATATTGAAATAGAGAAATTCTGCGAGTCCTACCACCCTTATCCGCCTCTATAGAACCAGACTGACGGTCCTCCTGGTGGTAGATGACAGGTCTCATTATGTGTGGTAGCGTCTGACTACACAAGCAGGCTTCAGTGGACGAAAGTCTGTGCTTGTGCAGAGGGTGGACAAAATGAAAAAAAGTGATTCTGCTCTGTCCCCCTTTTGTGGAGCTAAAGGAAAAACAAGATGCAAAGCATATAAACGTACTCCCAGTTTATCTTGAATACGCGTGAGATATTCTATAAAGAGGAAAACCGTTTTGGGCCGTTATAGCCATTAGTAACGGCTAGTCTGGTAAACATCAGCCATCATCTGTGACCCATAATGAACATACCTACAAATTTTCAGAAAGATCGGATATTCCATAAAGAAGAAAAACCGATATGGGCCGTTAAAGACATTAGTAACGGACATAACGGTAAAATAAACCATCGAGCATCATCCGTGCCCCATAGTGAACATACCTAAATTTCAGAAAGATCGGCCAAGTACTTTCTGAGATATTCCACAAAGACGAAAAAACTGTTATGGGCCGTTATAGCCGTTAGTAACAGATATAACGGTAAAACATAAAACATCGGGCACCATCCGTGACCCATAATGAATATACCTATAAATTTTCAGACAGATCGGCCAAGTACTTTGCGAGATATTCCATAAAGAAGAAAAACCGATATGGCAGTTATAGCCGTTAGCAACGGATATAACGGTAAACTAAAACATCGGGTATCAACCGTGACCCATAATGAACATACCTACAAATTTTCAGAAAGATTGACAAAGTGCTTTCTGAGATATTCCATAAGAAGAAAAACCGTTATAGACCGTTATAGTCGTTAGTAATGGATATAACGGTAAACTGAAACATCGGGCATCATCCGGGACCCATAGTGAACATACCTGCTAATTTTCACAAAGATCGGCCAAGTACTTTCTGAGATATTCCATATAGAAGTAAACCGTTACAGGCCATTACAACCATTAGAACCGGCTGTAACGGTAAACTAAAACATCGGGCATCATCCGTGACCCATAATGAACATACCTGCTAATTTTCACAAAGATCGGCCAAGTACTTTATGAGATATTCCATAAAGAAGAATAACCGTTACAGGCCGTTACAGCCGTTAGTGGGCATTGTTTGTGACCCATAATGAACATTCCTACAAATTTTCAGAAAGATCGGCCGAGTACTTTCTAAGATATTCCATAAAGAAGAAAAACCGTTACAGGCCGTTACAGCCGTTAGTAACGGATATAACGGTAAAATAACACATCGGGCATCATCTTTGGCCCATAATGAACATGCCTACAAATTTTCAGAAAGATCGGTCCAGTAGTTTTGTCTGGATCGACTGGAACACTTTTTGACCATGGACGGACACACACACACACACACACACACACACACACACACACACACACACACACACACACACACACACACGCACACACACACACACACACACACACTGACAGACAGCATTTCTTCGAAAAACTGTTATGAGCTATAACAGCCGTTAGTAACGGATATGACGGGAAAATAAAACATAGGGCATCATCCGTGACCCATAGTGAACATACCTACAAATTTTCAGAAAGATCGGCCAAGTACTTTGTGAGGTATTCCACAAAGAAGAAAAACCGGTATGAGCCGTTATAGCCGTTAGTAACGGTAAAATAAAACATCGGGCATCGTCCGTGACCCATAGTGAAGATATCTACAAATTTTCAGAAAGATCGGCCAAGTACTTTGTGAGATATTCCATAAAGAAGAAAAATAATTATGGGCCGTTATAGCCGTTAGTAACGGATATAACGGTAAAATAAAACATCGGGCATCATCCGTGACTCATAGTGAACATACCTACA
>CM065717.1:43625236-43637736 GCA_033310375.1 Conus canariensis
GGCTAGAACACCAAGGCTACATCAAAATGTTATGCTCAGCATAGTTATGGGGGGTGGGGGGGTTGTCTTCAGTCGTGACAAGCTCCTAGCATAGCATTATCAGTCTCCAAAATCCCTCGAAGTCGGAGTGTGGCTGCCCACGTGGCAGGGTAATCAAAAACGGTCACACAAGTAATGTTCTCATCCGTAGCTGATGCATTTGTACCATAGTGTTCAAGTGCTTTGGTTGTTCGGATATTCCCTGGAGTCTTTTAGCACGCGCGCGCGCGCCACACACACACACACACACACACACACACACACACACACACACACACACACACACACACACACTTTTTTCTTTAATGTTTGCCAAGTCGTCGTTGTCATGACAGAGAAGTAGTTGGCCTGTATTTGTATTTCTTGACTACTAATTTGTGCCTCTCTCTCTCTCTCTCTCTCTCTCTCTCTCTCTCTCTCTCTCTCTCTCTTCTCTCTCTCTTGTATTTGATTTTTCTATCTTTTCTTGAATTTTGTCACCTATTTGAATAACAACAACAAAATCATATTGCACAAACTTCATTTTTAGAGTGTGTGTGTATGTGCAAGATAGGTTGTGCTGACAAGTCTTTTACTGAAACCAGGGCAGCCAGTGCAGTGGACGTCCATATCCTGGCTGTATTGAAATTCCAGACTGTCAGCACCATCGGAGGTTTACGTGCCAGACTGCCCAACATCTCCCGTCCAAGTCCATAAGAGTGCAAACCATTGCCAGCGATACTAACACCCAAAGACAGCAGCTGTGTCCGGAAAGTTGCAACTTTATAACTCATCCAACTATGCTGAAAGCTGGTAACGACTATACCATTACCTGTAAGATTAACTTTAATAGATACAGTGAAAATAACGACAACAGCAAAAACAAACAAACAAACAAACCAAAACAGCTGTATGTTTGGCATTATAACAACAGCAACTACAGCGGAAGAAGGAAGAGAGAATGTGGACCTTAAAACCAAACCGAACAAAACAGAACATCATTCAACCTAGGAGTACTGTATGTCACGGGGGAGAGAGAGAGAGCGAGAGAGAGAGAGAGAGAGGAGAGAGAGAGAGAGAGAGAGAGAGAGAGAGAGGGAGGGAGGGAGGGAGAGGGAGAGAGAGAGAGAGAAGCGTCTTAACGGGGATGGCTCTGATACAGGAAGAGATACAAACAAAAATAATAGTAATAAAATAAACAACAACGTTGACGACGACGTCGGTGACGTGACAACAACAAAGACAGCAACAGCAACAACAACAGCAATAACAACAATAATATTAGTAATAATGATAACAATAATCGTCATCATCATCATCATCATCATCATCACCATGAAGATGATGACAACGATAATGATACTTCTGCTACTATTGCTACTGCTACTGCTGCTGATTCTACTGATAATGACATGGCGTGATAATAATGATGATGATGATAATTAATAATAATAATAATAATAATAAAATAATAAAAATATAACAAGAAGAATAAGAAGAATATAGCATAATAATGATGATAATAATAATAACAATGATAGTAATAATGTTACCGACCGTTTATTGTCCGATCACAGTTATTACATTAACTCCGCTAGAAAACCGGTTGGTTAAGCTGGTTAACTGGTGTTCGCCTATACACCGTATAAGTCGGGTGAGCGCGGGTAGCCAACCAGTCTCTGAAGAAGTTCTGGCTAGTTCAGCTACCCAGTCCAGCCGACGAGGGACTCAGTTTAGTTGTTGTGACAGCCAGTTCTCCCAGGTTGAGCTTGTCCCTGGTCTACTTGGGAACTGGTTGTCCCTACCTCGGGTCCGGGGCCTGTTGTGTGTCCCCATGCTCCACCGTGCCGAGTGTGCCAGAGGCTGGTGCATGCCAGTATCGACCCGACAAGCCAGCTGTGCCAGCGCCTCTTCTGCGAGAGAGAAGTCGTCGCCTTGGGTTCGAGTCCCTAAGTCCTGTTTGCCAGCTGTGCCCTGCGCTGGTCCTGCCGAGACAGAACCACCGCTTGTGTTGACAACGACCTGCAGAGTCAGCGTCGTTTGTGTGTATTGTGAGATCCTTGTTGTTGTGTAGTCACAGAGCCACAGCTCTTGGAAGTGGAGGCTGGTGCCTCAAAAGTAGCAGAGTGCTACTCCAGTGTGTTCCTGTTAATTCATAGTTGTTGTTGTTTTTTTTTGTAGGAAGTGGCTCGTTCCTTGTGGACAGTGGCTACTTCCTTGTGGACAGAGACGTCACTGCATCGTTCCGTCGTCACTCTCTACCCCTACTGACAGTCGCAGTATCGTCGCATCGACTTTGTTCGTCGCCTGCGTTTACCTATATGAATATTAATATTGTGCACCCATAGTTGGGGTGTGCTCCTTGTAGACAATGCCTGTGACAGACTGTTGGCGTGCGCGCCACATATATAACTATATCTATATATTAATATTGCACACCCATACTTGGGGTGTGCGCCATGTGTGTTATTTGTGTTTATTGATGATGATGTTTTGTATGTGTTTGATGGCCCAGGCAGCATAGACAAAAATAAGAAAATAATTACAGTTGTGTGGCCTGGCTGCCTATGTGCGGTTGAGTGGGTGTGTGTGGTAGGAAAGCACGAGCACGCATCCATATTTCTGGGAGAGTCAGACACACAGACACACATGCACCAAGCACCCATCCGTAACAAATAACAACAACGTCAATAATAACAAAACGAACAATGACAATAATAACAATGATAATAATAGTAATCATAATCAGTATGATTATAGCAATAATGATGACAATAATATCAATAATAATGATAGAGAAGAAGAAGAAGAAGAAGAAGAAGAAGAAGAAGAAGAAGAAGAAGAAGAAAGAAGAAGAAGAAGAAGAAGAAGAAGAAGAAGAAGAACGAAGAAAAAGAAGAAGAAGAAGAAGAAGAAGAAGAAGAAGAAGAAGAAGAAGATAACCATTCAACCAAGCACTAAAAACACGAAAATGCCATGTCAACCTGTCATCATATGTTTCCAGATGTTATACTTCAATACCGAGTTGTGTGTGTGTGTGTGTGTGTGTGTGTGTGTGTGTGTGTGTGTGTGTGTGTGTGTGTGTGTGTGTGTGTGTGTGTGTGTGGTTGTGTGTGTGTGAGAGAGAGAGAGAGACAGAGACAGAGACAGAGACACGAGAGAGACACTTTGACATTTTATTGTCATTACCAAAAGGTTTTATGACAAGGGGGGGTAACAGGGTAATAACACATTCCTCTTTTCATTGCAAACAATGTAACCCAGTTATTCGCAATGATCAACCAAATCAAAACAAGCAAAACATGTAGAAAAAGTAGAAAAGAGTAAACACGAGAACTCCTTTCTCATTACAACAACAACAACAACAACAACACAACAACAACAACAACATATATACAAAAAGGGAAAATGTAATGTTATAGATTAATTCGACTATTCGCTCAGTCACTCCATGACTATATTACTGAACTCCTCCACCTGTTTAGATTGATATTTTCCGGGATTAGGTACTGTTTTCAATCCACTATTATCGTAAATGCTTCTTTCTGATCCTCATTGCTTCTGCAATACATCTAGCAACTGATTTTATCACACCATCGTCATCAGATGATAAAGAAGCAACAGAGAGAGAGAGAGAGAGAGAGAGAGAGAGAGAGACTGACAGACGACAGACAGACAGACAGAGACATAAAGTTTGCTACTTATGTTTGCCTGCCTTCAGATTTGACAACCTTTGTTTATACATACGTGAACGGAAAGAATGGATAGGAAGACATTAAATAAAGTACGTGATACATATCTATGTGAATTTTGAAAGCAGCAAAACGAATTTGGTACATGAGGCTGTTTTGTCAGTTGTAACTGACTACTGCTGATATGCGCGGTCTTTAGATGCTAAAGGTTAAACATCCTATCTCAATACCCCCTCCTCCCATCTATCTCTCTCACTCTCTCTCTCTCTTTCACTCTCTCTGTCTGTCTGTCTGTCTCTGTCTCTCGTCTCTCTCTCTCTCTCTCTCCGCTCTTCTTTCTCTCTTTTCCAAATAGACACAAGACCGATAGATTACACGTCAGCTGATAATCGGTTTCATTCTTTTCTGACATGAGATGATGGCAGGAATAAATTCAGGGGAAATTATGTGTGAGTTAAAAAAAAAAAAAATTCAGCGCATGATGTCTCATTCATGTCGGTCTACAGATATGTCCTCTTGCATGCGCCGAGGACATCAAAACTTTGGCTGACTTTCTCTTGCCCATCACAAATCAATATCTGACATGTCAAAACCACCAGACATAAGGAAATGTCTCATATCAACTTTGATTTGTTAACCGATTCCTTTGCAAAGAGAAGAACAAATTCCGCTCTGCACTCCCAATCCGCCACCGCCATTTCTTGGCTGGTTTGTTTAGTTCAGTTTCACCTTCAAGCTTGATCTTTCTTCCAATATTAAGAGCCAGTGGAAGCAGCTGAAATGAGAAGGCATCAGCTGGAGAGAGAGAGAGAGAGAGAGAGAGAGAGAGAAGAGAGAGAGAGAGAGAGAGAGAGAGAGAGAGAGAGGTGTCATAATCTTATTATGAATTCCATGATTTCAAAGCAGTACTCCCTTTGACGTTCCCTATCTCTCTAGTGTGGACGACAGAAACACTCCAAAAAGGCAGGGAAAAGAGGAGATAACAAACAACTCGCTGATTGTGTCTGCGCTCTTCCCAGGCACCTTTTTCGTTTACTGACGCCAGGGTGTTGAACCAGGAGTTATTGCCCATGATCAGACTTGCATCTGCCAGGAAGAAAAACGAACCTGCGAGTCCAGTTCTGCAGAGGCGGGGCTGCGATAAGAAGAATCGCTGATGCTCTCTTCTCTGATTTTCTTTCTTCCTCTCCAGATGATTTTTAAGATTAACCTACAGTGATACCCTCTCTTCGTGCATAGCCTGTGTGGAAAACATATTTCTTTTTTATGTCATTTTTTTCACCGTTCTTTTTTGTTTTGTCTTTTTTTTTCTCTTTCCATGCTGTTAATGTTCTATTTCAATTTCAGGTATATCATTGTCACAATATGTTCCAAAGCTTTACGTATGGCATACTGTTATCATACTAACATCAATAGAAAAGGTCAAAAACCGCATATATCAAACAAACTCATCACCATTCCGTCACTTATGACGAAAGTTCAAAGGATTGTTTTCTTTTGTATTGTTTCGTACTTTATTGTGTACAGTTTTATTATATGAAATGGTATTACAGTGCATGGTGTGGTGTTGTGTTGCACTGTGTGCAATACGTATTGTATTGTACTGTAATTAAGTGTCAATTAATTGCAATGCATCCTATTCCATTGCACTGTATTGGACTACATCACTTACATTGCATTGTGTTGTATCAGATCAGATCGGACCGGGTCGTATTGTATTGGTTGTACTGAATTACATTGTACGGTACTGCATTGAATTGTATGGTGTCAACACCACAAAGCTGTATGCACGAAATCCGGGCTTCACTCACTGGATAAAGGATATTGTTTATTGTTTATTGTGTCAAAGAACCTGCATAATGTTGTCATTACATGTCAGAGAGGACTTTTCTATAGTTATATCAGCGACAGTACTACAGTTGCTCTGGTTCTTTTACCTGGAAGCAGGGACGACTTGAGGGTATACATTGCGTGAAAATATTTTTTGCTCCTGAATGTTTTGACCATAAGAAAATGCCATGGTTTATACAGTTTGCAAGTGAAATCAACACTGGTTGATCGGAGCTGAGGCGTACTCATATGACTAATTCTGACAGGAAATGTCAGCTGATTTTTTTTTTAAACTAAGTTCACAACATAGATACACAGAAAGAGATAGAGAAATTTCTCTTTCATTTAATCTTATCCAAGAGATTTTCGGGTGTCAGGGATGCCAACATCCCCACCTACACCAGCCTCAGTGTGGAAGGCAGTGCAGCTGCTGATGATAGATGAGGTGTCAACAAGTTGACAGGTATGTAATATTATGTCTGAAAATGGAAGGATGAGGAGGAGGAGAAGAAGAAGAAGAAGAAGAAGAAGAAGAAGAAAACGATGATGATGATAATGATGATGATAGGGAAGATGATGATGATGATAATTACAATAATGAGAAGAAGAAGAAGAGAAGAAGAAGAAGAAGAAAGAAGAAGAAGAAGAAGAAAAAAAAAAAAGAAGAAAGAAGAAGAAGCATAAACAGTATGATGAATGGATTTGACAGAAAAGACGAAGAAGAAAATATGCAAATGGTGTTTCGATAGCAAGCACGCTGCTAAGCAGAATTAATCATGCAATGGTGTCAGCAACCGAACACCGTGAGATCAGTAAGAAGAGAAGGTCAAGAAAAGAATGAAAAGTCTGTAATCACCTGCACTGTAATCACCTGTACTGACTGGTCTGTGTTCAGAAAGGGGACAGTCACTGTTGATACATATACTGACCCTGCTGCATCTTTCACTGGTTTCTGTGAACAGAGACAGAGACACGCTTCCTCAAAATCTCTCACTGTGTATGAACATAGTAAAGCCTGGTTCACTAGCTGTAGTACATCTAAATCAGACACCAAGCATATGCTCCCCCCCCTTCCCACCCCAACCCTACTCCCTTCCACAAAGTGTTAAATCGAAAGTGCAATGAAAATTGACCTAGACCTTGCCGGAACAAATCTCAGTTACCCAATTTTTGATGTAGATCAAAGAAAAGACAGTTAAATTGAAGTACCGTCGCAGAAGTCAACAACAGTTTTCCTCTGGTGATGCCATTGTCGTGTGGACAACAAGTCTCCAGACTGTCACACAGTGCAATTCAAAACCATCTTCTAGTAGTGGTGATCCAACACTTCAAAGCAAGCTAATCCATCTCAGTGCTGGGCTTGACAGATTGAACACTGCTTCAGAACAACATCCCTACCCACTACACACCCATCACCACAACCAAAAAATAAACATACAAACAAACAAAAACCGAGGTGTTTTCCACCCTTTGTAGTGCAGCAAACAGAAGTCGGTAAACGTTTTAGGCATATTAACGTTAAGAATGCTAGCAGATCAAATCGAATATCATCGTCTTGGACATTGTGCAGTGCATGATACACAAAAAAGGTGTATCGCTGGGGAAGAGAGAGAGAGAGAGAGAGAGAGAGAGAGAGAGAGAGAGAGAGAGAGAGAGAGAGAGAGAGAGAGGAGAGAGAGAGAGACAGAGACAGAGACAGAGACAGACAGAGTGAGAGAATGTGGGTGGGGGTGGGGGGGGTGCATGTGAGATGTTGCATTACCCTTGCATATATGTTTGGCTAATGCCTGATTTGTTTCTGTCGAAGAACTCTGCATAAAATGAACAGCTGTCAAGATGTTAACGTTTTCTCCGAGTCTAGTGCAGTCTGCCTGCCGTCATCTATAAACCACGATATCCATAACACACCCCTCTTCCATTCCACCGCTCTCTCTCGCTCTCTCTGTGTGTGTGTGTGTGTGTGTGTGTGTGTGTGTGTGTGTGTGTGTGTGTGTGTGTGTGTGTGTGTGTGTGTCTCGCTGGAAATCGATGGCTGTTTTCGTCATATGAGTTTCATCAAGTTTGATCATTCAGTCTTCGTCGTTTATGTATGCGTGTATGATATACAGAAAGGCTGGACACACACTGAACACAAACCATTTATTGTCAGATTAACCATAGGTTGTACTGGCATTTTAAACAAAATAAATAACACCAATTCAGAAAAATGAATTAAAAACAAATGAGTTAAAGTGAAATATACAACACACTGTTAATTTATCATTTCAGAGATGAGAAAATTGTAAAGAAATGATTTACCATACTTTACTAGAATTGAAAGGTGACCAAAGTCCAATGAACATACGAATATCACTCTTTTCCTCTCTCTCATACTCCCCCCCCCCCCCCCCCCCCGGAGGAGAGAGAGAGAGAGAGAGAGAGAGAGAGAGAGAGAGAGACAGAGAGAGAGAGAGAGAGAGAGAGAATGAAGATATGTGTGCGCGCACGAGCGCGCCTCCATGTGTGTGTGTGTGTGTGTGTGTGTGTGTGTGTGTGTGTGTGTGTGTGTGTGTGTGTGTGTGTGTGTGTGAGGGAGAGAGAGAGAGAGAGAGAGAGAGAGAGAGAGAGAGAGAGAGAGACCTTGTAAACATTATGTCATCAATTGCTCTACAATATTACTATATGTTCTGTATGGTTACATTAGATTCTTACTTTCACATTTGCGAGAACCGGACGGGAAAAAAAGGTGTCAAATCCCCTTTCCAGTCAAAGGGAGACAAAGCAATGGAATTTGTTAGTGCCCTTTCCCCCTCATCTCCATGTCCTTCACAAAGGCCGCTTTGCAATTTGCGCTGACAACATCAACGCCAGTATGCCCCCCCCCCCCCCCCCACCTCATCCCACCCCCGACTGGTGACTCATAGCATATGCATCACTCGCTCTCTATCCTTCACTAATTCCCCGAGTCACTTTGTTTTATTTTCCAGTCACATTTGTTGATGCCACTGTCGAAGAGTGGACGTATTTTAGCAGTTTTGATAATGAAAAGAACCCTGTCGATTTGGTGGACAAGAGAGCAAGAGAGAGATAGAGACAGAGGGAGAGGAGAGGGGGGGGAGAGGGGGAGAGAGAGGGGAGAGAGAGGGGGTGGACAGGAGGGGAGAGAGAGAGGGGGGGAGAGAGAGGAGAGAGAGGGGGAGAGAGAGAGGGAGAGAGGAGGGGAGAGAGAGAGGGGAGAGAGAGTGGGGAGAGAGGAGAGAGAGGAGAGAGAGAGGGGAGAGAGAGAGAGGGGGAGAGAGAGAGGGGGAGAGAGAGGGGGAGGAGAGAGAGAGGAGAGAGAGAGGGGGGGAGAGAGGGGAGGGAGGGGCAGAGAGAAAGGGGGGAGAGAGAGAGGGGAGAGAGAGGGAGAGAGGAGGGAGAGGAGAGGGGAGAGAGGAGAGAGAGAGAGAGAGGGAGGAGAGCGAGAGAGGGGAGAGAGAGAGAGAGGAAGAGAGGGGGGAGAGAGAGGAGAGGAGAGGAGAGAGAGGGGGAGAGAGAGAGGGGAGAGAGAGAGGGGAGAGAGAGGGGGAGAGAGGAGAGAGGGAGAGAGCGAGAGAGGGGGAGAGAGAGGAGAGAGAGAGAGGAGAGGAGAGAGGACAGAGAGGGGTGAGAGAAGGAGGGGAGAGGAGAGGAGAGGAGAGAGAGGAGAGAGAGAAGAGAGAGAGGAGAGAGACAGACAGACAGACAGACAGACAGACAGACAGACAGACAGAGAAATTTAAGTTACCTGCTCTGAAATACCAGTACATAACTTGTGTTGTAACAAACTTTGACTTTCACCTCTGGCAGAACGACAGACAGACAGACAGACAGACAGAGAAATTTAAGTTACCTGCTCTGAAATACCAGTACATAACGTGTGTTGTAACAAACTCTGACTTCCACCTCTGGCAGAACCGAACAACAAAGTGGAGCGATGTGCATTCATTCCAGTCAAAGGGAGACAAATGGATTAAACGTGTTAGCACCCTATCCCTCTCATCTTCGTTTCCTGGAAAAAGCCGAGAAGCAATGTGCGATGGCAACATTATCACCGACATGCACATGCATCGCTCGTTGTCTGTCCTTGGTTAAATCCCATGAGCTCCCCTTTTGTTTTCTTCCAACCAGCCTTTATCTTCATCACAGAGCTAGCGCGGACGTTGTTTTGAGGAATCTGGATGAATGAAGTAAACCCAGCTGTTGTGGTGGAGAGGGAGAGAGAGAGAGAGAGAGAGAGAGAGAGAGAGAGGAGAGAGAGAGAGAGAGAGAGAGAGAGAGAGAGAGAGAGAGATTGCTAAGGTAACTGCTCTGCTCTAGAATATCAGAATATTACCTGTGTGGTAACAGATTACCGTTTTCACCTTCTATCAGAACAAAAAAAACAAAGAAACAGACGTATAGACAAATGGGGGAAAATCGGAGCGATGTGCCTGCTTTCCATTCAAAGGGAGACAAATGGATAAAACGTGTAGGGGCCCTATCTTCCTCATCTTTGCTTCTTAAAAACAAAGGACGCTAAGCAATTTGCGATGTCAAGATTATCGCCCACATGCCCTGAATAGTGATTCACAGCACATGCATCGCTCGCTGTCTCAGTCTCTGGTTAAATCCTCTGAGCTCCCTTTTTGCTTTCTACTAACCAGCCTTTATAGTTAGCTCTGAGCTAGAGCGGACGTTTTAGGAATTTTGATGAATGAAATTAACCCAGTTGATGTGGTGGAAAGAGAGAGAGAGAGAGAGAGAGAGAGAGAGAGAGAGAGAGAGAGAGCGAAAGAGATGAATACATTTATCTATATTAATCTATATCCACCCATCTATCTATCTATCTATCTGTCTGTCTATCTACCTCTCCATCTATTTATTTATCTATCTATCTTATATATATTATATATATATATATATATATATATATTACGTAAATTGTTGAATAAGTTCGAATATATTCTATCAATGCCACCTTTCTCTTGTCTACGTTTTGGCTGACTCTGGGGGGAAGGCCCAGTGATGGAGATGAAAGACCCACTGACTGCAGGCAAAGTCCTGTTGACAGCAGGAAATCTGTAACCCAGGAGTCTTTGCAGAGGGCATGTAAGACACAAGGCTAAGGCTTGGCCATGTCCAGAGTTGTGCTGTCTCCCACTGTCCGTGGAACAGCACGGAGTGCGGCTATGGGATGCACGCAGCAGTTGCTGGATGGTGGAGGCTTTCGCTGGTGGGCCCTTCAGTAATGACACAGGGGTTGGTACACCCGTAAGAATGCTTCCGTGGACGTTCTGTCGTATCACACCCAGTGGCCATTACACAATGACATTTGCCAGGGAGCAATTATGTCTCTTGACGTCTTGATGGAATACTGTGTGCATGCCTGCAACGTATGTAAACACAGCACAGGCTTCCAAGGGTTGTGCAGGATTATTCTCATCTGGTTGTTCAGCAGTTGAGGACAGTACTTCTCTTGGTCTCATCCACAACTTTCGTGTGCATCTTTTTATCTATGTATATGTAAATTGTTGAATAAGTTTGTGTGTATATTATATATTATATATATATATATATATATATATTTTGTTAAAATATTTTTAAAATGAAGTGGTAAAATCTACAAGCTTGTTTCTAGCTTTGCTATCTTCAGGATGTCTTTTGGAGCACGCCAACGGTCTTTTATGGCGTGCGGGACTTGATTTCAACTCTGTGTGTGCAGGCGGATCTCATTTGCTGCACGTGCGGCCTGTGGTTCTTATTGGGGCCTGTTCAGGTGGAATGTGCTAGCAAAGATTTCCACTTGTGCCTGCAATTGTTTACAATTTCTACTTTTGTGTTCAGAGTTGCTAAGTGTGGTTTGCATAATATTAACCATTTTTCTGTGGAGCATAGATTGCATCTTTTTGAAATATTGTTGTATGGTGCTGCTCTTTTTATGATTTTCCATGATATGTTATAGTCTATTTTTTATCTTTGAGTCTCCAGATGTATTTGCTCAGCTCTGTTTGATTTTTGTATTTTTCATTTTTGAATGACTGTTTATGGTTTGCGTATCTGGTTTTGAAAGTGTTTTCAGTAATCCCTACATATGTTTCTTCTTCATTTTCTGATGTTACCGTAGCTTGGTATACAATGTTGCTGTGAAGACATTTATTGCTCAGGGGGCACTGTTCTTTTTTAGTGCAGTTGCAAGATGTCCTTTCGGCACCCTTCTCTTTTATGTTGCTTTTCATTTTGTTAGATGAATCAATCATGTTTTTGAGGTTGGGCATACATGAGTATGACAGTTTAATGGTGTTTTTGTTGAATATTTTGGACAGTTTGTGTTCTTTTGGGAATGATGTTGCTAAGATTTTAAAGAATTCTTTTCCTACATTTGTTTTTACTTGTCCATCGTATGGTGGGTTGTACCATATGATCTTTCTTTTCCTATTTTTCTTAATTCTGTTCGTGTTGTTGTCTGGACTGTATTGTAGTTTGTAATTGTAACCACTTTTTTGTAATGCTTCTTGATATTCTGTTGCTGCATCATTGAATGCGTTTTCATTGCATGACAGGTTGGATAGTCTCTTGTTTATACCATTGGGTATTGTTTTTAGTATAGATGGTGGGTGGTTGCTTTTGATGTTTACGTAGACTGGTATGTCATTGGGTTTTTTGTATGGTTTGTACACATGGTCATTGAGGTCTAATGTTATGTCTAGGTAATTCACTACTTTTTTGTTTGCTTCTATTGTGATTTTTAAGTTGTGGTTTTTAAAGATTTTATATATATATATATTACATCAAGGATTTAAATTTGAGAGAGAGAGAGAGAGAGAGAGAGAGAGAGAGAGAGAGAGAGAGAGAGAGAGAGAGAGAGAGAGAGAGAGAAAATCAACTGCTCTAGAATATGAATAGATAACCGGCATGGTAACAGATTCCGAATTTCACCTCTGGCAGAACCAAAAAAAAAAAAAGAAAAAAAAAAACATGGAG
>CM065717.1:43650236-43652736 GCA_033310375.1 Conus canariensis
ATCAACTGCTATCTCTATGAGTCTGTCTTGCCTTTGTCCCTTGTTTCAGTCCAGTTTGTTTAAGCCATAAAAGTGTGATCCCACGAAGGGTTTGACGTCAGGACTAGCTGCTCCACAGTCGAACGATCTGACCATGTAAAGGCCAGCCTCACCATGGCTGAGGGAATTGTTTGACTTAATAACAAAACAACCATAATTCTGTGTGTGCGCGCGCGCGTGTGTGTGTGTGTGTGTGTGTGTGTGTGTGTGTGTGTGTGTGTGCGTGCGTGCGTCATGCGTGCGTGCATGCGTGCGGTCGTTCGTGCGCGCGCGCGCATGTGTGTGTGTGTGTGTTTTCGAACTTTGATTCTAACTGTTAGTGTAATCTCAAACCTTATAAGTTCTGTACGTTTAAATGACTTTGAGCAGTCCCTATGCAAGTTTCTGTGTTCCATTTCGAATTCTCCCCACCAGACATACATATCCTACATAGACAGAACCCTGAACTTATATTAAAGCCACTCTCCATAAAGAAGATGGAGAAGTTCGAACGACAAGCAAACAAACAGAGAAACAGAGACGCAAACAATCTGTTAATGACCAGACAGGAACAAGAGAAGAAGCGTCGAGTAGCCATACAGAAAAACAGTAATAATAACAATAATCAAGGAGAGGTTTGACAGTAGCGATGGGCGTTGTGTTGATAACGGGAGAATCAGAACTGGATCACGTCTGAATCTGCAATCGCTTGTTGGATTTCTACACTGTTGTTATTGATGTTGTTGTTGTTGTTGCCGCTGCTGTTGTTGTTGTTGTTGTTGTTGTTGTCGTCGTCGTCATCGTTGTTTTGTTATTGTTGTTGTTGTTGTTGTTGTTGTTGATGCTGATGCTGCAGCTGTTGTCTAGTATGAGTGGGAGATATCTGGAGCTTCTCACTTTCCTCCTCCTTTACTCTTTTCAACCCCACATCCCCTGTTCCCTTCATCTGTTCCCTTCGTCTGTCTGTCCGTCTGCCTGTCTTTCTTTCTGTCTGTCTGTCTGTCTGTCTCTCTCTCTCTGTCTCTGTCTTTGTCTGTCTGTCTGTCTGTCTGTCTGTCTCTCTCTCTCTCTCTCACACACACACACACACACACACACACACACACACACACACACACACACACACACACACACACACACACAATGTTAATTCTTCGACTGCGTGTACATATGCACAGAGCTTCATCTGTGGAAGCTCAGTTGTTCTCTCAGGAGTTACCATGCATTATCAGACCTCTCGTCGGCCACCAGGAGGCACCTCAAAGGCAGGTTCTGCTGAGGAGTTACCACGCATTATCAGACCTCTCGTCGGCCACTAGGAGGCACCTCAGAGGCAGGTTCTGCTGAGGAGTTACCACGCATTATCAGACCTCTCGTCGGCCACCAGGAGGCACCTCAGAGGCAGGTTCTGCTGAGGAGTTACCACGCATTGTCAGACCTCTCGTCGGCCACCAGGAGGCACCTCAGAGGCAGGTTCTGCTGAGGAGGGTTGGGATGAATGGAATGACAGAAAATGGTGTGTTTGTTGTATTGTTTATCCTTATTGTTCACCACACCACCAACCCTCACCTCCACCCTTTTTTCTACCTTCTTTGCAAGGTATGATTCAGTTTCGGATATGTCACAGTATCACCACAAACAAAAAGTTTAGAACATGTGATGACGATATGATCAGTGCTGACACAAGTTGTTATATTGTTTGTCATCATCATTGTAATTGTGGAAACCAGTATTAGGGATCCTAATCTTACTAAGGTTTGACTTCTTTGATTGAGCTTTTCTGTCTTTCTCTAGTGCAGAAGGCAGAAAAGATCCAGAATAGGGATAGGGGTAGACTGAGATGAATTCCATGAGTTTCTCTGTGCATACACGGAGCTTCGTCTCTGGAAACCCACATATTCTGTCAGGATGTACCGCACACGATCATTCATGTCCTCTGCCACCAAGAGGACCATTAGAGTGAGGCTCTGGAGAGGCGGGTAGAGGTAAGAGTTATCTCAGGATCTTGTTATCTGGGAACTTTCTTCTTTGTTTTTGATAGATGAATTGTCAGCACTAAACAAACAAATACTCTCTTTTAATGCGTCACATCTTTTGGTGCATATTTGTATTGTTTATGCTTCTTTGAAAATCTTTTTTTTAACCCGAAGCAACGAATGCATTAGTTTCAGACAAACCATATCAAACAAAAACTTTGGAACATGTCGTGATGTCAGTATGACCAGAGGCAATTCCAGTCTTCATATTGTTTGTCACCATCTTGTGATTGTGACAATCAGGTTCAGTATTATTGTCTCTGGTCAGCGTCTGTGTGCAGAGAACAAACAGTAAAATAGGAACACAAACAGCTTTTGTATAGCGATTTATCATCACCAATACCAAAGGCTGCGCATCCTAAGTTACGCAATACCTAAGTTACACAAGACGCATAGAATGTAAAGTTACTGGTATGGTGAGACACGCCGACCCATCAAGAGAATAG
>CM065717.1:43657736-43670236 GCA_033310375.1 Conus canariensis
TTCTGTTTGTAGCAGGCTATCAAGCGATCCTTAAATTCTGACATAAATGTCCTTTCGTTCCCTACCTCTTTGCTAAGCCACACAATACCAAACCCATTAATAGTTAACACATGTTTTACTTTACTAACCCAGTTGCAGTGTCCAGTTTCCATTTGTAAATATAGCATATCATATGCTTGTCTACATAGCCTTGCTGTTGGAAGTTGTGTCAATTTTAACCAATACTTAATAGATTTCGAAAACGTTTGAATAAATAAAGGATATCTTCCAGAATCACCATAAGCCACTGTGTTTGATGAATGCAGTGGAATGTTCATGAATCTTTTAATAGCCATAGTATGTACCTTCTCCATTTCCAAATTTTCTTCTAATCCTCAAACTTCTGCAGCATAAGTCAGCATAGGCGCTATTTGTGAGTCAAATAACTTCCAGAACAAAGAAGGGTCAATGCTATTAAGTCTTTTCATGCATCTGAGAATTTCTACAACCCCCTTCTTACCCTTTCTGCCGATTTCACGCCACCCTGCATTTAGACTTAAACGAGTTGTAAATAACATCCCCAAATATTTGTAACTATTGATTACTTTTATTTCTACATCTCCATACCCCAACTTTTCATGCTGGGATAAATAACCACCCATACGAAAGACAATAATGTTTGTTTTCTCTAGATTAACACTTAATTGAAGTCTATCTGCTTCATTTTTAAAACATTTATTTGATTTTGCAACCCAACAACAGTACTAGAGAACAAGATTACATCATCTGCAAATAAAAGCATAAACAGTTCAACAGCACCTGCAATCAACTGTATACCATGTTTGCCTTTATGTGATATTTCTAAAGCTATCTCATTTATAAAAAAAAATGCAAACATTTGAGGGCTCAATAGACAACCTTGCTTCACTCCACTAGGACAATTGAATAAGTCACTGTACAATCCTTTCTCACGAACACAGGTTAAAACTGAATTATATACACCACGAAGAGCATAGTACAATTTTCCTTAAACCCCTGTTTTTCTAAGAACTTGCCACACCACATTTCTATTAACAGAATCAAAAGCCTTTTTAAAATCGACAAAAGCAACATACAGTTTAGTATTTTTCGTTAGGCACTTTTGGACTAAAGCATATAATGTGAAAATATCATCAACTGTACTATACCCTGACCTGAACCCCGCCTGCTCTTCCCCAATTTTCCTCTCCTTTTCAGCCCATTGTGTCAATCTTCTATTCAGAACATGAGTATATACTTTACTAATTATACTTGTGAGAGCTACACTTCTATAATTGTCTGGGTTATTTGGGTCTGCTTTTTTATGGATGGGTACAATGATGGACGTTGACCACGACAGGGGAAACAATCCATGATTAAACAAATGGTTGAATAAAGAAACACAGAAATCAGTCACATAGTCATTGGCATGTTTTATCATTTCACTTATTATTCTATCTGGTCCCGGGCTTTTACCAGTTTTCAAATTTCTAATACTTGCTCTTACTTCATCTGTAGTTGTAGGGTCATCAAACAAAAGCTCATCATTTTGTTCATCTTCTATTTCTTCTACCGCTGGATCACTTTGACCATTACAAAGAGAGTTGAATACACTATGGAAATGGTCAAACCATTGCTGTGATGTTATTTCATTGTAAATGGTGGATTTCCTGTTAACTGATCGTATTGTACTCCAAAACAATTTGGGATCATTTACTGATTGTTTAAGCCTTAGTATTCTGTTTTCATCAAATTTCCTTTTCTTTTCTTTTCTTAAATCAATATATTCTTTTCTTTCTTTTGTATATAAATTACTCTTTTCTTCTTTTGACTCTTTAGATTTAGTCCTTCTAAATATTTGTAATAATCTCTTTACTTCCATCTTCTTTTTCTCACATTCATCGTCCAACCAATCTTCATTTGTTTTTTTCTTCCCTCCTACTTTCCTTACCATACATGCCGCAGCTCCATATAAAGCATTAACAAAACCATCCACACACTTATTTACATCAACTATCATGTTGTTCATAGCTGTAACTAAACATTGTTTAAAATCATCAGAATTCAATTCATTCTTAAACGTTTGTAAGTTTGAGAGAGAGAGAGAGAGAGAGAGAGAGAGAGAGAGAGAGACAGACAGACAGACAGACAGACAGACAGACAGACAGACAGATAGAGAGACAGACAGACAGACAAACAGTAGGGAAAGAGAAAAAAACACATCTTACTAATGTTTGAATTTTATGATTACAAAGCAGATGTTCCTTTGAAACTCTCTCTCTCTCTCTCTCTCTCTCTCTCTCTCTCTCTCTCTCTCTCTCCCCTCACACACACACACACACACACACACACACACACACACACACACACACACACACACACCACACACACACACACATACACATGTGCATGCGTGCATATTTCTATTATTTGAGTTTGTAGTAGCAGTCTGTTCCTTTTGATACTTTGAGTGTCGACAAGTCTTTTCGCTTTATTTTCTCCTTTCTGTTATATCTACGTGCATTCCGATTTTTTTTGTCTTTTTTCTTGTCCCTAGGGCTGGGTGAAAAAAGTATCTCCTATTTGCTTATCTCATTACCTTCGTAAAAATTTTGTTCGTTCGTTCGTTAGTTCCCTCACGTGCAGAAGACAGAAAAGCTACAACAAAATAAGAGAGAGAGAGAGAGAGAGAGAGAGAGAGAGAGAGAGAGAGAGAGAGAGAGAGAGAGAGAGAGAGAGAGAGAACGGCTTACTGCGTCCACGGTCTTTGCATGTATGGAACTTCGTCAACCAAAGACAAGGTGTTTGATCCAGAGTTATCGCTCATGATTAGGCTTGTGTCTGCCGCTACAGGTCATGTTCTGCAGAGGTGGGTTGGAATACGAAGAATTGCAGAGTCTCTCTTCTCTCATTTGTTTCCTGTTCAGGTGGATTTTAGCTGTGAATTACTGGTGCACACTGTTGAGCATCACATGCTTTCAAATGTTGTAGTATGTCTATTATTTAGCTTTTTGTATTTTTCTCCATGCAGTCAATGTTTTATTTTCGTTCCGTACACATCATTGTCACAATGTGTTTAAACGGTTTACCTATGGCATACTGCAACCACACCACAATCAGCACAAAAGTTTAATTTGCATGGTATATATATATATATATATATATATAATATATATATATATATCAAACAAACGCATAACTACTTTGCCAGTAAAGTCTAAAATGTAGAGTATTGTGTTCATTTGTATTTTGTCGCACTTCATTGTATACCATTGTATTATATTATATCGTTTTAGGTTGTATTATGTCATACTGTGTGGCATTGTGTGCGATATGTATTGCATTTCGTTGTAATTAGATGTAAATTGATTGTATTGTATCGCAATCCATTGCGCTGCATTACATTCCATAGTATGGAATAAGGTCGCATTACATTCCATAGTATGGAATAAGATCGCATTACATTGCATTGAAAGCTACGGGGTTAAATCAGACCAGATCGTATTATATCGTATTGTACTAATTGCATTGCATAGGACAGTGCTGTATAGCATTGTAACGCATCATCACAACAGATCTGCGAATAGGAAATATGCCTGCTGTCAATGGGTAAAGGATGTTGCTTATCGTTTAAGATTAATTATATTTTATTGCATGGGTCAAAGAACCTGCATGATTTTGTTATTGCATGTCAGGGAAGAAATTTCTACTGAGTTATATCAGGGACAGATCCATAGTTGCTACGGGTTATTTTATCTGGACAGAAGAATGACTAGAGGGTACATAATGTGGGAAATATTTTGCACATGGGTGTTTTTTGACCATGGGAAGATGCCATAGTTTAATACGATTTGCAAGAAAAATTCGACCACAGCTGAATTTGAAATGACGAGTACTCGTATGATTCTAACTCGGACAGGAACTGTCAGCTGAAGTTTTTGCGTTAAAATATCAAGAGAGACGCACAAAAATAGAGAGAGTTCTCATTCACCTAACTTTTCCTAGGGATTTCCAGGTGTCAGATATGCCACCATCCCCATCTATGCGAACCTGTGTTTGAAAAGTAATGCAGCTGCCGATGATAGATGAGATTCCTACAAATTGACAGATAAATAATACCATGTCTGAACTGGAAGAACAGAAGAAGAAGATGAAGAAAGCAAAACCAACATTATGTCTGACGTTGAGGAAAAGGGAAATAAGCAATTGATGGTTTCAATTTATCGTTCGTAGCACGTGCACTACTTGGCAGAAGCGATCATGTAATGATATTATTATTATACATGCCAGTTACAAACAGCAGTTGAACATGGTGAGACCAGTGAAAAATGGTGCTGGCAATCGATGAAGGGAGAACAGAAAAAGAATGGAGAGATTTCGTGATTTCCCCCCCCCCCCCCCCCCCCCCCCACGCTGTCTGCTGAATCTATCACTGATGGTCCTCTTGGTGGCAGACGACAGGTCTGATCACGTGTGGTAACGCCTGACAGAACACCGGGCTTCAGCAGACGAAGGTACATGCATGCGCAGAGCGTGATCGCAGTCAAATAATTGATTCTGATCTGTCCCTTTTCCCTTTCTGTAGCTTTTCTGACTTCTGCGCCAGACAGAATGCGAGACAGGGAATCTCTAAAGAAGCCCTGCTTTGAAGTAAAAGAATTCAAACCTTAGTAAGATAATGGTGCTCTCTCTCTCTCTCTCTCTCTCTCTCCTCTCTCTCTCTCTCTCTCTCTCTCTCTCTCTCTCTCTCTCTCTCTCTCTCTCTCTGCAGTGAATAAGAAACCGAAAAACATTTTCATTTTCTTCTAAAATGTCCAAGTTACAAAAAAATTACTAGAAAAATATATTCATAAACACTATAAAGATAGCTTTCCTGTCCAGACCAAGATACTATTGCAAAACGAAAATGTTGTCATATTAAGAGATGTTGCTATGTTTGTACAGTACGCTTTATGTTTTAGAGAGGACCAGTTGCAATGGAATGTTATAGACCTAAGTTTGTTACTTTTGTTATCGCCCAATGTGCATCCTTTTTTTTGAAAATTTTTCACATGAATAATTCATTTTCAAAAGCATACAAAATTTCATGTTACGTGTCTCATGTGGATAGGCTGGAGGCCTCACATTAAAGTCACGAGTTCTCTCTCTCTCTCTCTCTCTCTCTCTCTCTCTCTCTCTCTCTCTCTCTCTCTCTCTCTCTCTCTCCTTCTTCTTCTTCTTCTTCTTCTTCTTCTTCTTCTTCTTCCTCTCTCTCTCTCTCTCTCTCTCTCTCTCTCTCTCTCTCTCTCTCTCCTCGCTCTCCTTCTTCTTCTTGTTTTTCTTGTTTTTCTTGTTTTTCTTCTTCTTCTTCTTCTTCTTCTTCTTCTTCTTCTTCTTCTTCTCACAAAGATGAAACAACTGAGGTATTGATCTAGAACAGTCCACTTTATTTTCCCTTTCCAATTTCTTTCGCTTGTCACCTGCATTAGAGAACGACTAGGGATTCCCGTAAAGCCCTGATTTGATCTCTCTCTCTCTCTCTCTCTCTCTCTCTCTCTCTCTCTCTCTCTCTCTCTCTCTCTCTCTCAGAATGAAAGTATGGTGAATATATTTTTTATTTGCTTGCTCAAGGCATTTCAGTTTCGATCAGTTATGAATTCATGAGAGGGAAGTCCTAGCCTTTCCAGTGTTCTGTAAAATTCGTGTATTGTTGTTACGTTCTCCATACCCCCTTCATAAAGGACTTTATATGAACAAACCATCAGTGTTCTGCGTTTTGAGTTCTCTCTCTGTCTCTCTGTCTCTGTCTCTGTCTCTCTCTCTCCTCTCTCTCTCTCTCTCCTCTCTCTCTCTCTCTCTCTCTCTCTCTCTCCTCTCTCTCTCTTGTTCAGTCAATTCCACCTAATTTCAAACGATTCTACTGGACTTACAATACTGATTTGAAGATCAAAGTCTGAAAACACACAAGGGAGACATAGAAAATAAAGATGGGGCATGTGAGGCTAACGTACAGAACCTTAATGCGGTCTATATGAAGGAATCAGGAAGGAAATTGAAAATAAATTGAGACAATTCCAAAGTCTAGGGGATTTGACATGTCTGATATCGATTACAGACAGAACCTCAACCAAACCCTCAAAGTCCGCCAAAGTTTTAATATCTATGAAACGTGCGATGGAATGGACTGATATTACTAAGACATCATAGATGTTGATCATTTTTAAATGACACAGTATTTGTCAAGTTTGCTTAGACTGCCAACAGCTCACGTGAAGGAAAATGAAATCAGTCTACAGCCAGACTTATAATCCGTCCGTCTGTTTGTCAGAGAGAGAGAGAGAGAGAGAGAGAGAGGAGAGAGAGAGAGAGAGAGGAGAGAGAAAACTCAAAAGTCAGAACTCAGATGCTTTATTC
Source organism: Conus canariensis (assembly GCA_033310375.1). Classification (NCBI taxonomy): domain Eukaryota; kingdom Metazoa; phylum Mollusca; class Gastropoda; order Neogastropoda; family Conidae; genus Conus; species Conus canariensis. The sequence continues at coordinate 43,664,127 of CM065717.1, forward strand.
ATATAAAGAGAGAGATTTCAGATCTGGACTTCCACAGTGATTTTGGTATTTTTTACGTACGTTTGGGACTTGCATACCTCATAATAGCTGGTTTTTTTTAGTTTTGCTATGATCAGTTCGACAAGCAGAATCAGTCATGCATTATGTCTTAATTTTTCCTAATGAACATGGATCTGTTCTACGACAACAATGCCATTATCTAAAAGAAAATGATAAAACTAATGATAATGAACACCTCTGCTCGTTGAGAGAGAGCGAGAGAGGGGGGGGGGGGAGAGAGAGAGAGAGAGAGAGGAGAGAGAGAGAGAGAGAGAGAGAGAGAGAGAGAGAGAGAGAGAGAGAGAGAGAAACGGTTTCAGATCAGGGCTCATGTCCGACCTGGAACTGACTGCCATCCGAGTGTGGGGTGCAGCCTGTGCCCAGCCCCTGTCTCTACCCTGTCAGGGTATGGAGCGGCTGACCGAGGGTCAGTAGACGTCGTGTGTGCACCGCTAACCGGTGTGGGGAGCAGCACGAGCCCAGCCGCCGTCTCTGCCCCGTGGGAGGGATGTTGAGAGGCTGCCCGCCTGGCTAGCAATGAGCTGGAGTGAGAAAGGGCTTCAGAGGTCGTCGGGACGACGACTTGTGTTTTTTTCTGCTGTGTGGGAGTCCCTGGAAGGACTCCACGAACTAACCTCCGTGAGCAGTTTCGTTTCCGTCGTGTCGACGTGTGTTCTGCTGTGTGGGAGTCCCTGGAAAGACTCCACGAACTACCTTCCGTGAGCAGTTTCGCGACAACGACTTGTATTTTTTCTGCTGTGTGGGAGTCCCTGGAAAGACTCCACGAACCTACCTCTGTGAGCAGTTTCGTTTCCGTCGTGTCGACGTGTGTTCTGTTGTGTGGGAGTCCGTGGAAGGTGTCCACGAACTGCTTTCGTGAGTGACTCCTGCTCTATGTGAAGACTGTGTGGTTCGGGCCGGACGCGGTCAAGTGCATAGGCTGTCCATGATGACACTGCTGTGGCTGTCAGCCTGGCCTGCTAAGTGAAAGGAATATGTTATTGTGACAAGCTAGTGCCTAGTGTTGTTGCGCGCCCCCAATGGCAGTGGCATAAATTAATATTTCTGCTTGTTCTTGTTATGTAATATGTATTTGTTATGATTTGATGGTTCAGGCAGCAAAAGAAAAAAGTAGAAATTTAACTTGTTGCCTGGCTATCTGTCTTCGCGTGGTGTGGGTGTATGTAGGGAAAAGTCGTACACGCATCCAAACTTCTTCAGGAGAGAGTCAAACAGTAACACACGCACCGCTTACCATCCGTAACACAGAGAGAGAGAGAGAGAGAGAGAGAGAGAGAGAGAGAGAGGAGAGAGAGAGAGAGAGAGAGAGAGAGAGAGAGAGAGAGAGAGATTTCAGATCAGGTCTTCCACAGGAATCCCTAGTCTTTCTCTGATGAGAACCGAAAGAAGTTGGAAAACGAAAAAGCGGGCAGTTCATGATCGTAATTGTTTCATCACTCTGCGCATGCGCACTGCTTCCTCCGGATTTCCTGTCAGTAATCACTGCGCATGATAGGAACTGTTTCCTTCCTCAAGAGACTGGTGGATGTAATATATAGAAACAGGATCAGGGTAGAGAGGGGTGGCAGATCGTTCTGCTCCTTTCCAGTCTAGATGGATTGGCAATGTCACACCATACCAGTGAACTTACAGTTTATGCGTCTTGTACAGCTTGGGAGGGGCAGCCTGGATACCGATAATAATACATTGCTCGACAAATGCCGTTTGTCTTCTTAATTTACTGTTTTCTCTCTTTGCATAGACTTTGACCGGAGGCAGTTATACTGAATCTGATTGTTACATTCCCAGGATGTTGACAAACAATATGAAGACTGGAATCAGCAGTTATCATACTGAAATCACAACATACACAAAAGGTTTTGTTTGTGATGACATGCTTTGTCTGAAACTGAAGCAGTTATTATAAAACGGGTAAAAACGTTGTCAAAAAGCATGAATGATACAAACAGTACACGATTTTCGTGAACAGTCACGCACGAAAGGAGCGTATTTGTGCTTTTTAGTGCTAAAAAAAATATTTAGAAACAAAAATAGAAAAGAAAGAACGCCCGATTCCTCTCACCCTAGCCCGCGTTTGCAGAGCATGGCTCACTGTCCGTGATGGCAGACAATATATCTGATTGTGTGCAGTAGATCCTGACTGAGCTTCCATAAACAAAGCTCCGTGCATGCGTGGACACAATCAAAGAATACCTGTCTGTCTATCCCTTTTCCCTTACTGGACCTTTTCTCTCTTCTGCACCAGAGAAAAACAGAAAGTATCACAAGAAGCCCCGCTTTGAAATAAAAGAATTCAACTCTCTCTCTCTCTCTCTCTCTCTCTCTCTCTCTCTCTCTCTCTCTCTCTCTCTCTCTCCAGCTGAGGCCATCTCTTTTCAAGCAATTCCATTAGACTCATGATATGAAGACAAAGATCACGCAAAAAGACCAAACAAGCCAGGAAGAAGCAGGCAGTGGACGACCGGGTGTGAAGGGAAAACAGACAGACCTTTGCCCTTGTCTTTGTAGAGGAATCGATAAACAAATCAAAGACGATGTGAGGCACTTAAAAAATAGGAGTCTTGGCATGTCAGAGGGAAATTGTAGTGGGACGGATCTGTGGACTGACATTAATGAGACATCATGTACTGATCCATTCTAGATCCACGCGTTATTTCCCCTCAACATATGTCTGTCATCAGATCTGTCTTATGTTTCAGAGAGAGAGAGAGAGAGAGAGAGAGAGAGAGAGAGAGAGAGAGGCTTGCTGAGGCTTGCTAGTCTTTCTCTGATGCAGACAACAACTGAATGAAATTGGAAAAGGACAAAAGGGAGACGATCATGATCGATATCTTTATTGTTTCATCACTCTGCACATGCACCGTGCTTCCTCCGGATTTCCCACCGACGGTCAATGGGCAGGGTCGGAACTGTCGTCTGCCCCAAGAGACTGGTGTGTGTGATATGTGGAAACCGGATTGGGGTGAGTGGAATGGGGGATCGCTCTGCCCCTTTCCATTTTATTCTCCAGATCAAATGGCAATGTCACATCATGAAAGTGATTTTTTTTATATTTTATGCATCTTCTGCTATCGGGAGGATCACCTTCATATTGGTGGGCAATAAATTGCTTCGCAAAAGCCTTTAGTGTTTTTGATTTTCTGTTTGTTCTGTGTATATGGGCACTGAGCCAAGACAATATACTGGTGCTGATTGGTATTGATTATTACAATAACATACAATGTCAAGACTGGAGTCACCATTGGTCATATCATCATTACGATATGTTCAATAGTTTGTGATGATAATATGATGCATCTGAAACGGAAGCATTCGTTGCCGAAAGGGAAAAACGAAAAAGGCTAAGACAAGCATATATAATACAACAAAATACACCATTTCTGTAACAGGTCATACGGGAAAAGAGAGCACTGGTGCCGCTCAATGCTAACAATTCATTCAGGAAAAAAATCAGGAAGAAAGATCCTGTGGTTTCTCTGACTCCAACCTGCGTCTGCACAACCTTCTCTGCGGTTCCTCTCGTAGCAGACAACAGGTCTGGCCAGGTGAGATAACTGGTAGAACATCCGTGCATCCACAATCAAAGCTCTGTCCATGTGCAAAGAGTGGACCAAAAAAAAAAAAAAAAAACCGATTTCAGTCTGACTCTTTTACTTTTTTCCTGGAAACAGTAAACAAGTGGGGTAACTTTTGCTCCCATAAGAAAACCTAACACAGAGTAACTTTTATTCAAGACTGGCACAGCCTTTTAAACTTGAATAAAGTCAGACAAATACATAGACGAACAATCTAATAGTGGGGGAAAAAACAAGCGCAGGCCAACAACTCAACTGTCTTCATAGTAATGACTTGGCAAAGATTTGGACTTAAGGAGGGGGGTGGGGGGGGGGGTTGAAGATGGAGAAACTGGGAACATGAAATTAAGAAAATATATTACAGATATGAACACTCTTCACTAGCTGCATAAAGGAACCATCGTAATCCCTTTTGAAAGCAGATATATTTTGTATTGCCTGCTCCGAGGCCTTCCGTCCGCTGGATCGGAACTCATCAGGGAGACACGCCAGCGGACGAAAGGCCTCGGAGCAGGCAATACAAATATATCTGCTTTCAAAAGGGATTACGATGGTTCCCTTATGCAGCTAGTGAAGAGTGTTCATATCTGTAATATATTTTCTTAATTTCATGTTCCCAGTTTCTCCATCTTCACCCCCCCCCCCCCCTCCTTAAGTCCAAATCTTTGCCAAGTCATTACTATGAAGACAGTGGAGTTGTTGGCCTGCGCTTGTTTTTTCCCCCACTATTAGATTGCTCGTCTATGTATTTGTCTGACTTTATTCAAGTTTAAAAGGCTGTGCCAGTCTTGAATAAAAGTTACTCTGTGTTAGGTTTTCTTATGGGAGCAAAAGTTACCCCACTTGTTTACTGTTTATTGTTTACTGTTCCCTGCCTCATTTCATTTCCAATTTCCTTTTTTCCTGGAGCTTTTCTGTGTTCTGCACCAGAGAAGAAGAATCTCAAAGAAGCTCTACTTTGAAAAAAGTAAGGCATCTCTCTCTCTCTCTCTCTCTCTCTCTCTCTCTCTCTCTCTCTCTCTCTCTCTCTCTCTCTCTCTCTCTCTCCAGCTGAAGCACTCTCATCTTAGCCGATTCCACTAAACCCATAATATTGAAACGAAGATCAAAGAGTAAGACGAAAGAAGCAAGCAACAGACGAGTGGTGGAGGATGGGGCGTGAAACAAAAACAGGCAAAACCTTATCCTTGTCTTTGAAGATGAATCGGCAAACAAATCAGACATTTCCAGAGACAGGGGTCTTGACATGTCTCATACAGACTTTTGAGAGACCCGAGAACGTCATCCAGTCTCCATACAAGAACATGGAAAAGTACAAACAAGCGATGAAAGACACAATCTACTATCTCCATACGAGATCATGGAGAAGTACAAGCAAATGAAAAAGAAACAATCGAGTTATTGATGACCAGGCAGAGTGGGCAAAAAAAGAAGCATCGAGTGATCATGCAAAACAGTTGCAATAACCTAGGGAAGTTGTAGTGTGGTGGCGGTGGTAGTGTGGTGTGTGTGTGTGTGTGTGTGTGTGTGTGTGTGTGTGTGTGTGTGTGTGTGTGTGTGTGTGTGTGTGTGTGTGTATGTGGCGGGGGGGGGGGGCTGTTATTTTGTTAAGGGGAGAAGCAGAATCGAAGTAGGTGTGAATCTACAACAGCATATTGGGTTTATTGTTGTCGATGATGTTGTTGTTACTACTGCTGTTGCTGTTCCTGTTGCAGCTAATGCTGTTGTTGCTGCTGCTGCTGCTGCTGCTGTTTTGGATGAGTGTGGGATGTCTGGTACTTGTTACCTCCCCTTTCCTTTCCTCTTTTCAACCCCTCCATCCCTGGTTCCCTTCATCAGGCCATGGACAGACTATGGAGAAGAACAAACGGGTACAAGTAAAGACATCACGTCTGTTATGCATGAATAGAAACATGACTGAGTGGAGAACATGGTAAATATTATTTGCGCATCAGCCATTAAGTTAATATGACATTTGTAGACCACCTTGACCATGTGGGTATCCAGATTCTGAAATGACCATGTTAGTATCCAGCGTCTGATATGGCACAGAAACTAACGCCTTGGTCTATCACTCCACTCATTGTCAAACAGTGGAAAGATCAGTCAGTGTTTGGGTGTCCTAGAACAGTTTGGTCTGAATACCAAAGAGGCGAATTGCTCTTATCCACTTTCCCCTCTTTTTAGACCTTAGCATTTACCTTTCTTTAAAGAGAGGCAATGGAACTAGCACTGTAAGCCACATTATTCTGAGTGTTCAAACCGCCCATACCCTAATCACCTCCCTCTTCCCGCTCCCGGGCACTTGGCTTTGTTTTGCTTTAAGGTAAATGGATAGATAGAAAATGCTCATCGAATCAAACTTCATGTAAACTCTCAAGTCAAAGAAAGCATTGCATTCGCTGCTTTTAACCTGCCTGTTAGTTTTGATATACCAAAATCAAAACACAAAAAGAATACCTGAAAGTCGTATCT